>NMRA01000204.1:603320-694041 GCA_002633005.1 Phoronis australis
CAGTGTTTGTCAAGTCTGATCAGGGCGTGACTCCTGAAGCTAAGCTCATTGAGCATTACATTGCTGAGGTATGCTGTAGGTGTGGTCCTTGGACTGTGACTGTATGGCTGCATGAAGTTTGAATGAGAATCGTTTTGAAATAGGTCAGTTGAGTTGCAATTTGTGGTAAGTGAAACTGAAAGTACCTGCCTAACCTGAGATCATTACTCGAAGTGACTGGCCTAGTTTGTTATTTCTCAGTTGTGATTTCGCAAGCCATTATTTTGGTTCATGTTTGGAGGGAACTTCTTGTTTTGATTCTGTTGTAAATTTGGCCTATATGGTGGCCTGCAGTTGTCATAGTACTTATTTTTGCTTTCGCATTTTATGCTAGTCTTGGAACCAGCAACATTTGAATAAAATGGATTACCCCTCGAAGTGTTGGATATCAGGTAGCTCTTGATGCAGCGCATCACAAGACACCTGATGACACAAAAGTTTTGCCGAACGTTTCCATAGAAACAGAAGAACTCAATAATACTGAAATGCAATATTGAAACGCATTATTGAAACGCAGATAGCATGGTCCTATGGATTGTTAAGATTTACTGAAGATCTTAAATATCCATTGGACAATAAATTGGTTGACGGTTGTATTCTGATAGATCTATGAAAAGCTTTTGATATTTTGCCTCATGATTTGCTTCGATTTTAAGCTAAAAGCGTATGGTTGCTCTGATGGCACCTGGTCTTTCCTGTCTTTCTGTTTATCTGACAGATGTATGAGGGTAAAGGTAAACTCTGGGTATAGCTACTGGCAGGCAGTTACTAAACGGGTGCCCAAGGGTCTGTTTTAAGACCTCTTTTGTTAAACATATTTATCAGTGATATTTTTACTGCCTTCAGGATAAATGTAAGGTTTACAGTTATGCTGATGATAATACTGTTGTTTGCAAGTTGGAACATCACTCATCGTCTCCAAAGAAAGCTACCCAAGAAGTAATGACATGGTTTGAAGTTCATCATATGTTTGCAAATGCTGAAAAATTCAAAGCTATGATTCTTTCTAGAGATGCAGTGCAGACATCAGTCAACTATTAATTGGAAATGATAATTAATTAAATGTGAAAATGTTGTCAAAGTCTCAGAGATATTGTTATGATCTGGGCATTTGTGTCAAAATCTGTCTGAGTAATGAAAATCAGCCAGACAAAATTCGCCATCGGTGGAGGGTTTATACATGATTCCATTACTGGTTGTCCAAATTTTCCAAAAAATTCAGTCCGAACATGCCTTGTTCCCACCAGCATTAGCGGTGTGTAGGTACCCCATTGGCAATGGTGCCCTGCGGTGGTGTATACATTTGTCTAATAGGACTGAAGTGAACAGTAAAAGTGAAAATAAAAGTGTCATTGACATAACACAAACCTTTTATTTATTCAGTGACTTTAAAATGAAGTTCAACTCGCAATTCAAACTCATTTTTCATATCAAATAAAGACATATTAAAAAATACAGCCTGTATAAATTTTGTTGAATGGCTTGCCTATGGCTGATTGGGGTTTTGCGACTCATTTCAAAATCTTGGCCTATATCCCTGTTACTGATCTGGAATGTGGCATTGATGTCTCTAATATCTCACCATTTTCAGAAAAAAAAAATCATCTTTGGCGATAAAAGTGATGGTCCAGAGGCTTTAATTGATTTTCAGTGTTCAATTTTGGATTCCCAAATCAGACTACAGATTAATGACATTTCAACAAATTTTTGAACATTTTTAAAATTCAGTTTACATTCAGTTATAACAGGACATAGGTAAATATTTTGAAAATTGTGTCTTTACCTCATTCCAGTCCAAATTCATGAATGTTTTTATGTTTTCATCATTTAATTTTTTTAGAGTTTTCTTTGGAAGTGCATTTTTAACGTAAAAGTTTGGCCACAATTTACTGTGGCATCAAGTGTTTTCTGATGCATTTGGTAAAAAGCTATCTCCTTATTCACACCAAGAGTTGTGGGTGACTCCAAACCTAAAGGTAGAGCAATTTTTTGCTTCTGGTGCCTCGACTATTTGTGTTGAAGTTTCTAAAATAGGGTGTTTTGATTGCTACATTTTCAAACCACCTGCTGTGAGTGCAGATGCTCTTCCCATAAACTTGCTCGAATTATTGAACATAACATACTGCATTTGAGAACCACTTTTCTCCACTGATTAACGGGCATCAGACTGGTTCTCAAAATGTGGGCATGTTGACCTCAGTGATATACATGTTATATAAAGTACTTACAAGTTGTCTGACTTCCTTGATGTATATATGTTTACAAGCATGTCGTGAATCTAAACTTGTTTCAAAGGAGCATTCCACCATAAATTCATGTATTTTGCAGGGATAATTTTAGGACTGCATCCTGCGTCATTGGCACAAAAATAACTTCCATTTATACTGTCATTGCTTAACTCGGCCAACGAGCTCATTAAGATTGAAAGAGAAAAAGGAAAAATAATGGGTTGAATGGCCATTACACAGTATTAAAAAATAACAAAATAACATGGCCCTTGTGGGTCAATTCACCTATACCCACGTTTTTCTAAAATGATACCTGATTTTGCATCAGTTTATGTGTATCGGTACTAGTTCCATTCAATAACAGCACATTCAGTTCTTTTAACATTACATTTTATGTTGAGTACTTGTCTGTCATTTGCTGCTGTTGTGGTTATTAAACAGAGTGATGCCATGTCTGCCGTGACTGTTTCTAAACACTTTATGTGAGTGGGGTTGGGTATGAATTTGTGTTACGTGATGACTTGATTGAAATGCCCTGAAAATGAGATAAAGTCAATTCTGCTTGCTCTGTTAAAGAAGTAAAGATTTGGGTTCTGTGACCAGTTGAAAACAGGGCGGATCACTTCTACTGGGCTCTGTTGAGCTGGAAATCTTGTCAGGTCAAAACTGATTTTCGGATCGGAATTGGACTTGTAGATTTGCCCTTATGAAAAGCACTGCCATGTTTGTCCCTGTGCAATACCTTAAACCTTGCCTGCTAATTGGATACATGTGGGAGGAAAGTGCATTTACACATCCATCATAAAATCACCATGTTATTTTCACCACACAACTGAAAGTGGGTTAGCTCAACAACCTTAACTGGAATTCTCTAGAGTCACCATCTGCTTACAGTAACCTGGGGTAACTAACAGTAGGTACTGTCAACATATGAAGCTGTGAGTCAGTGTTTACCCTTTTGTAGGTCACATGGGTTGTGTTTACTTTTAAGTAGGTCATTGCTTTGAGCTGATGCAAGTGTTGTGACTAACTCTGACCTTGAATGCTGATGTGTACTAAAAGTGAATTCCCGAGTTAACGGTATAAATGACGAGAAATATGAATGATTTTAAGCAATGTTTTACTCAACGTCATGCGGAGAAGATTTATACCTACCTGTACTAATGTCACATATTACGACACAAGGTAGGGCACGGGAAACAGTCAAGTTTCAACGGGGTTAGGAAAAGTCAAATTACAAGTCTCAACTCTATCTGTCAATATCCATTCAATGCTTGTAGACATAGAGTTTTTTCCAGTGTGTAAACACTTGCTATTGTTGAGTTCTGGTAATTGCCTTGCTTGATGGTTTATATGTTTGTTTTGTTTATGTATTCAGCAGTCAAGTCTACTTCACAGCTGGGGTTTCATAGTTTTATTCAACCAAATGACCAACTAGTTCATTCAGCTTCTCCTGTTTTATGCCTGTGATGTATGATATAATCTCACCAATTTTGGACAAAAATGTTTCCAAAATTATTAATTTTTTTCAGAAAATATTGTATCCATAGTAATCGTGGCAGCAATGCAGAACTTGAAACATTTACAAACATAGTTAATTTGGTGCCGCCTGTCTTAGCATGAAATCTCATGAAACGTGATAAAGGCTTTCATTTTTCCCTTGCATTGTATCCTTTTTATCTGTCCGTGTTCCCCATATAGTTTGCTTAGAGGGTATATTTATACTGAATACGGTAATCATGAGAATACTAAATACCGGTACTTCTCCTGTGGGAACACAAAATATTGTTTGTACTTCATAAAAATGTTGATCTATAATTACAAATGTGCACTTCTTGGTTACACATCACATTCTATTTTTCTGTTTGATACTGTAGTTTGAAATAACATTCATGTGTAAGTAACCTTTGACCCTTTCTTGAGCATCCTGCTGAACAGCAATGAAGACTAACTGTTCATGGTTTGATAAATGTGTTTTTGTGTAAGAGGTAGTTTCCATTTAATCATTGTCATTTTTATGGCCCACTTATTTAGGTATGTGGGTGCATATTGCTGTCATCTCTGTCTGAGCATCTGGGTGTCTGTTGACCGCTGTTGTATCTCCTTAACCCCTTAGTGCGTGTTCTTAAAATTTTGCAAATGCGTTTGTTTCATAGATGGGATGGCATGAGCGAATTTTCGGACGGATCTGACTACGGTTATGCCCCCTAGTGATAATTTAATTTTTTTAAGTTTGCCGCTGTATCTTCGGAGTTCCTTAAAGGATTTTTATAGAATGTGGCAAATAGGTATCTATTAGAAAGATGACGCCAACTTCACGTATTTTGCACCACCTAGTGGCCATTTTTATTGCTTTCAAGCCTGTTTATTGGTGTCTGCCCCTCTGTTCAATGGGAATGTTCAAAAGAGTAATCATCCCTTGTACCTACATAATATGCGATACACACAGTGGGTGCATATCAACGCTCTGCCTTGCTCTTGTAGCACTTCATTTCACAACCATGAATTCAATATCCCCAAAACAAGAATATAGAAGAAAAGCGACTTCAATTGAAAGTTTTTTAGCTCCACGGACATGACGAATGAACATGCCCTGCGCTAGTGTGTCATATGTCCACCACAACGTGCGAGTTTATTGTACAAATTTGTGTCATATCCATGCTTCTCTGATTATGTCCCGTGAGAAAGTGAAAAGACCCACAGCATGGTCAAATACTGAGATCTCACGAGTACGTACCACAAATGCACGCCTTGCCATTCTTTATACCATAATCGCCAGGGAAAACAAACAGCAATATGTGACTATTTATTTCTCAACAAAATAGTATTTAGGATGATTAATGCTACAATTGGTTGTCCCAATCCTGCGTAGCATGTATTGACCAATAAATGCTCTTAACATATCGTCAGATATGTAGTGTTTGGGGATGTTTTCATTCGACTGCTGTCCGGACTTTTTTTTCATATGAAATTAGTCATTTTTAGCACTTTAAGGCCTGGAGATGGGGTTTATGTTTTGCACAATAGATAGGGTGATGTATTGCATATTATGGAATGTGGCCTATTGCTGGAGACGTTAATGATGACAACACCTTTTTTTCTAAACTTGTCCAAGCAATTGTTTTCAACAGGACTATTGAGTGTGTCAGGTCAAACAGGTTGTACTGACATGTTATAGAAAACGGGTGGTGGGAACACTGAGCTTGGTACGGCTACTTCAGGCTTTGTAAGTTAACAAAAATGCAACATCCTTGAATATAAAACCATAGCCTTACAAGTCCAAGAATTTTGTATAAAGTTACAAGGCAATTTATCATTTTTCCGCTAATCGTTAATGACAGAAATTTTAATTGGTGTCAAAGTTAGAAACAAAATATTGGTTGTACACAAGTTTTGAATTTCAAATGTGGAATTAAAGCTCAGTTCACAACAGAATTCAAATCACCACAAATGTAAGAGCCTTGCACGGTGTACCGGGTGTATGTGTTAAAGGCTGAGGTTATATACCTGGTGTATGTGTGTAAGGCAGAGTTGATATACCGGGTGTATGTGTTTAAGGCAGGGTTGATATACCAGGTTTATGTCATTGTGGTTAAGGCAGAGTTGATAACTATGTGTATGTGTTTATGGCAGAGTTGATATACCAGATGTATGTGTTTAAGGCTGAGTTGATATACCCGCCAGGTGTATGTGTTTTAAGCAGAGCTGGCACCTAAAGTGTTTTGTTTTAAATTGAGTTGATATACCATGTGTATATGTTTAAAGCAGAGTTGATATACCATGTGTATGTGTTTAAGGCAGAGTTGACTACGATGTGTATGTGTTTAAGGCAGAGTTGATATACCATTTGTATGTGTTTAAGGCAGAGTTGATTACTATGCGTATGTGTTTAAGGCAGAGTTGATATACCAGGTATATGTGTTTTAAGCAGAGTTGGCATCTAAAGTGTTTTGTTTTAAATTTCAGCATGGCTGAACAGATGCAACCCCAAGCTGGAGCAGGTATGTTAAGTGCAGCCTTTAGTTGATTATGTAGGGTCCCACAAACATGGTGGCTAAGCCTTTTGTCCATGTTGTCTTGTCCAAATTGAGGAATGGCAGAGGCTTCACAGTCGAAGGCGTGGCATATCATAAAACATGCATATTGTTGCATTTACATTCCATTATTGTGATGTTGATCATTAGTAATTTCCAGGCCTTGAGCTTTGAATAGAGTCTACCTCACCTGTTTCACCCACAGCACCAGTAGTAGATTATGAAAGTGGGTCAGGGTAGCCCAGCATTGTAGGTATGCATTGTCCTGACAGGTTCTTCCAGCCATTGATCGAGAAATGACAGTTCAACTGCTATTTATATAAGGTGCACTCAGTGTTAGATTCCATATTTTTGAAAAATTCTGAAATTAAGTTCATTAGGATTTATTTTTGAATACGATAATGTCATTATGTTAAATGACAGTCACTTTGTACCGACATCTCTCCTTCACCATGTTACTCCATTGTGTCCACTTGCGAGTGGCGGCCTCAGGCTTTGAATCTGCGATCCTTTGGTTCCCATGTTTGCAAACTTGAAAATTCATGCTGAAGCTATTGCAACAAGAGCTTATGTTTGTTTTAGGCGGTAGCCAATGGATGGCACCACCTCCAATGCCTGCCAACTGTCCGCCAGGCCTGGAGTACCTCACTATGATTGACCAGCTTCTAGTCCACCAACAGGTGGAGCTGCTGGAAGGTATGACCTTGTCTGAATTGTATGTCTTGATATTCATGGAACTTTCAAGCAATCCATTTAATGATCACTACGTTACCTGCATTGCTGTCCTGAAAATTAGATAATTCCAACAGTATTGTGTCTTAAACATTCATGCTGGGTTGGGGTGCAGTGAATAACCAGTCACTTATGTGTGACTGTGTCATGGAACCCTTGTGTTTTGGTCTTTATCAAAACGGATCTTCAGTAAATGGGAAATGGTTCTGCAATGCAAGAAAGAAAATGCTTTATAACATCAAGTCAACTTTGACAAGTTATTTTTCGAAAGGATTCTCCATCGTATTCAGCAACACCTTTTATTATATTGTAGATTAAACGCAGTTATGCCAGTTAGCTCTAGAATTGATTTACGCAACTGGAAGCAGACATAAAGTGTATACCTATCAGGGATTGTCACAACCTTGTTATCTGTTTCAGCTTTTACTGGATTTGAGACCAACAACAAATATGAGATTAAGAACAGTATGGGTCAGAGGGTGTACTTTGCTGCAGAAGGTAATGTGTACCTTATATATTTACTGTTACCCTCTGTGTATTTAACATGGGTATTGCTGTAACATTCCTAATGTTTTCTTATGTATCAGCTTGTGTAGTGATGTTACACGCTGTTTTTTCTGATGGACCTGCGAAGCGATCTTGCATGTACAATTTCCTGTGCACTAGATTACAAAGTGTCCGATCGTGCAGTTATAAGCCCATCAACTCTGTTGAAGGCTTGTGCCCATACGGTTAGTTTTGACAAGTGTATATGACTGCAGTTGTATTATGCTCTGTTTTTCCTGTTGTAAGTTTGATTAACACACCCAGCTTTCAAAAATTAGTTAAATTAGTTTCCACTAGTGATGTTCGCTGTTCTACTTGTCACTGATTACGGGGTGACGTTACACTTTTCTCTCATGCTCTTGTCTGGCACTGTATGACTACAGCACATTGATGGTTTCAATTGAACTCTGGTGTGTGCATATGAACTTAAGTACAACTGAAATTGATGATTCCTTTAAACCTCACTTTTGTACCATTGTCACCTGTGAAACTCTTGTTATGGCATTGGCCAATCTTCAGTTCTGATGACATGAAATAGTACGATAATAAAAACTATATGCAAACTATGTCTTTTTCTGTGCACATAAACTTGTGATGTGATTGACAGTTATATCTCTGAGAATTTCACGGTATGGCAGATGTTACTGTCAAGGATGGTCTAGTGATCATTCTTGGATCTCTATCATAATGTAATCTGGCTAATTCCTGTACAACATTGACTGACGTGATGTTTCAATCCATCCACAGACAAGCACAACAGAAAGTTGACATAGCACTGCAGAAAAATGGACTTTAATTTTGTCACATTCCTCCACAAAATGACAATTAAACATGCCTTGCTGTGTTTTTAACTTGGTTTGCCCTGCACAAGTGTTGCAAAATAACAAGTTGGAGAGTTTTGAACATTTGCAAGAACATATTTTGAAATTGCGAAAAATGTCAATTTTAACTCATTTTGCGCCAGGTTGAAGCATGTTTACCCTACTTTTACCTCTATTCACCCACGCTGTATTGTGAAACTGATGGAGGTGACGGCCATTTAAGGACAACTAACATATAGTTTACACATTTCTCTTGAAGACACGGGCTGCTGCACCCGCAACTGTTGTGGTCCCGTCCGACCATTTGACATAAAGATCATGGACAACCAGGGTCGCGAGGTTATTCACCTGTCTCGGGGATTACGGTGCTCATCTTGTTGGTTTCCCTGTTGTTTGCAGGTACAAAACGTGACCCTCCAGTGTATTATTTACTTGATATCTACCAAGAGAGTCACCCTCTTGTGTATCATGGCTTGCTGGCTTGGCTTGGTATTTTCTTCTCCTGCACGTGCTCTAATTGTAAAGTTCTCTTTATCCACATGCTTTAGTCACTCTCCCTGTGTAGTCATGTATTACTGGTTTGGCTTGGCATGACACATTCTTCTCTTGCGTATGTTCCAATTGTTGTGTTTCTCCGCATGTTCTAATCAGCCATCGCTTGCCCAGTTTCTTCCTTTAGGTAGATTAAACACTGTTTAGGTTTTATGACTACGGTAGTAAGCTGGGATGTCTGAATGGAGCTCATGAATGTGTTATTTTTGGCTCAACAAGCTACTTCATTCTTATTAAATCTTAGTTAGAAATTGACTCATTTTGAGCTTGTCCCCAAATTCCCAGTTTAGACGGGGAGTCCATCCTGATATCTGTTCCTCTAGGGCCTGTTTTACTGAAACATGTTTAACGTTTTTGGTCTGCAATGTGACGGACATTGTAGTGGCAGTTCATAAGTTGCATTTTTTCTGAGATTTAAGACAGGCTTAAAGAAGACTAACTTCAGAATATGAGGAGCTTTCTATACAAAAATGCCATAAGACACCTCACTTTTGATTATACTAAGTACTGGTGGACAAAACTTGTGGATTTTTGTCGTGTGTTTGTGTATTTTTGATACGTGGTCATGTATTTTCACATAGTTTGAAAACTCAGAATATTTATGGTATGAACAATTTAACTTGTGTCTGTTACTGGTAATTTTTGCCACATGGCCCTCTTGTCAATTGTTAAGTATTGTTCTTCAGTTGGTTGTCTAATACTGGCTAATTAGCAAGTGTTGACCTGTTGCCGACTTATGACCCCATGTCTGGTCTGCTGTATGAACATGACGTGCATTATTTCCATGGTTTAATATGTTGGATATGCTTTCTTCCTGATTTGCTTGACCAGCATTTAATATTCATCCATCTATCATGTTACCTTGGCTGTATTTTTAATGTGCTGGTTGCATGCTGACTATAACATAATGGTTAGTCATTATTCAACGTCCTGACTAGCTATATGTGCATTTGTGAGGCAGAGGAGTGGTTATGATCCTTGGATTAGTTCCCTAACAGATATATTTGTGCAGTCAAGAAAAGTGTGGTGGTTTTGGGTTTTAAATGGCCTGTTTTAGTAAAAACTCGTGTGTGTATTAATGTTCTGCTACTAGTATTCTAAAAGTCATCTGGGTGTCATTCTATTTCATCGGTTAACCCTGAAAGTGTTTTTGACAAGACATGCTGTTCTTTTCTTTGCGCAGTTCTTAACACTTTTCAAAGGTAATGTAGAATTTCTCCCTGTTTCGTAATTGTTTGTTTCTGTTTTACTAATACTGACTCAATACATTATAATGTCATTTGTGGACGTATGCATTGTTCTGTGTTACCATTTCCACTGTCTTTTCTTAACTGGCTGTACAAAAACTTGTGCATATTGATTATAACAAAGCTTAACGCAATAGATATTCTCTTTTCCTCAACCAACAACCTGGCTGTGCTTAGAAGCATTTATCTCAAATGCATTAACTTGGGAAAATTCTGCTTCAAGAATCCTGTGAGAGCACCTTCCTTCGGCCCTCGATACCTTGGAATTGAGGCCAAACATTGGCCACATTCCCCTATGAATATATTTAAAAGTTACTCTCATCAGACCCAAAAATTCGCCTCCAACGATTAGAAAATAAAATGACTCAAAATTAGAATCAAGTCTGTAAAATATTAGTCTCAGTTTATTGAGGCATTTGCCAATGAGGGGTGGCAACAAGGGGGATGAATTTTCCCTCCATCAAAAAATTTCCCTCAGAATGTGCTGGCACCTTTCCCATCAGGAGCACGAGTGTCCCGTCTTCCTAAAGAGTGGGTGGGGATCCTGAGTGGTATAATTAGTGCTACCAATAATTTAAAGCTTTACTTATGAAATCATAACAGTTCGCTTAATTGTGAGAATTTTACGTAAGTATCTTCTACAGACAAAAAGTTTGTTGGTAAAACTTTTTCTTTGGACCGATCTGCAAGTAGTGAACTTTGATTAGGAACTAAATCAATTGTGGCCTCTTTTTGAATACTGTTGCCACCTCAATATTTGCTTATAAGTTAAGAACTTGTGACAACAAGTTAATTCTTATTATAAAAAGTTGTTGATTTTGCTCAAGTTGTTTGCTTAGTTGAAGTGCTTGTTGCAGTTGTGTTAGCATAAGACACCCTGTGGCTGACTCTTGCTCCCTCTGTTGTAGAAAGTGACAGTGGAAGCACCACCTGGGAATGTGGTAGGCTACATCCAGCAAGCCTGGTCCATCTGTAAACCCAAATTCTACATACAGAATGCCCATGGTGACACGGTCCTCACCATCCATGGACCCTGCTTCACATGCAACATGTGTGGTGATGTGGAGTTTGATGTATGTACTTTTTCAATGTTAGGAATGTCATTTACAGTACATGCTTGCAATATGCTAAAATTATTGAGTGAACTCAAAGGTGGTGCTTATAGTTGCTGAATTAGTGGACGTGTACTCAAGATGGATGTATAACTTGTATTGTTCAACATCAGAACTTGTGCTTCTCATGGTTTACGAGATTTCCTGTTGTTAATTTTCGTGCTTGTACATTTCACCTGTAAGTGGTGGGCATTCAGGGTTTTATTCTTATAAACAGTCGGGTCTTACTGGACAAAACTAGAGTTTTCATGCATTGGTGTTTCTTTGTTGTCAATCTGGAAAAAAATACTACATATGCCACAGTGTTCTCATCAGGATTAAAGTTGAATGCTGTTAGTCTCGAAGTGGAGATCTCCCCGTGGTCCGTCTTTTTGGTTAAACACTTTTTTGTCAATAATTTAATCAGTGTTAGATACTAATTTTCACAAAAATTGTAATTGCACTGGGCACTAGATGGAAGAATATAACAGTGATGACTCAACATTTTAGAGTTTTAGATCATTTAAAAGCACTGTATACACGATTGATATGACCACCAATTAAAGACTAAGCATGATGACTCAAAATTAGAGTGTGGTGGTAAAATTTGAGCACGGGGGTTGAAATTTGATGGCCCACAATACTGAAGAAGCCTACCTAGAATGCCACTGTTAAAATCGATTTTTAACACAGACTTTGAAAATTCAAACATAATGTCCACACCAACTACACCACATGCTGTATTGAGGTTGGTCAAGTGTAACAATGAAACTGAAGGAAATGGAACTGGTCTTGTAATTCCTCATCTCTGTTCATGTTTATTACTGTAGCTTTAATCCAGAGAGGTCACAGGATCTGTCCTATGTACTGAGAACTGTTACACATAACTCACAACACTCTTGTTGAATGTAAACATGATATCTCTTATCATTCAACCACCTTCCTGGTGATATGTACTGAATTTCTTATTGTGTTCTACACTGACTGCCCACAACTTTTATTTCTTTCATTATGGCCATTTGTTAAAAATTGCCTTACCTAGAAATACCAGAAATCAATAAAATAAATCAGATACTAAAATGTAGATTTAGTTTATTTTTGTTTGATGTTGGGGGCTTTTGGCCTTTGATTACAATGTGGCATGACTCTTTAATCTAGATAATGTCACATGTATTTGTAGCATGCAATTAAATAAATCAGTTTTGACAGTCATCTAGGGAGTTACTGGTTGAAACTGTTTTCTGCAGTTGAAAATTTGCTGTAGTTTTAAATTCTTGAATTTTATGCTTCGTCTTCACTATTGTTTTTCTGTTTTAGGTTATGTCCTCTGATGACGGCACTCAGATTGGCAGAATTTCCAAGCAGTGGACAGGCCTAGTCAAAGAAATGTTCACTGATGCTGACAACTTTGGGGTAGCATTTCCAATGGACTTGGATGTTAATGCTAAGGCTACAATGCTTGGGGCAGTGTTCCTTATTGTAAGTCTTACAAGATGTCGAATGTCTTCAGCTGAATACAATGGAATTTGAAAAATACATAGTTGTCATTCCATTAATATTGTGTATTAATTGTGTGTGACAAACATTTAAAGTCTTGTCTGCACGCCACCTGTTGGCCACATCAGACCAGACTTAGTGATCCATATTTCCACGCCAGCTCAAGATATACATATGAAATGTAAATGGCACGTTGACTAGGAAAATGCATGATATGAATTATTATAACTAAGTGCATTGTTACACTTATTGTCTGAGTTAATTATTATGTAATAACCCTTTTAAAGTTATAGGACATAACAGCACCTAATCTGATTATTTCGTCCAGTTTATGTTGAACTAGCGAGAATATGAATTGTTTTTTTGTGAATTGAAATTTTTTTTCTGTCAATTTTAGGACTTCATGTTCTTTGAGAAGGAAGACAACAAAGAAGAACACAAGGTGGGCATGATGTAGAGTTAGAAGTGGCTCATACATCTAGGCCAGGCTTCGTGTAGTGTCAGCTGTTTTACCGAGAATTTGTTGGGGGAAAGGAATTGCATGTTGAAAATCTTCTGCAGGAAAATTGTGCCATGTAATATTGGTTTTGATTTGTCAGTTGATCAAAGTTACTGTTAACTCGATTTGTATCTAATAAACTAACCCCTTGACTCTTGTAAAACTGGTCTCAACTTGTCCCTTACTTGGTTGAGGAGTGGTTTTTGTCTTGTTATCATGCTGAAGCCTTCTTATTGAACCTGTTCTCAATAACCAAGTGTTGCTTCTTTCCAAACCCTGTAATCTCTTAGTCTAAGCAAGGAACAAATGACCAGTTTTATTATGGTAAAAAACGATAGAAGTTACTTACTATAAGACTATAAGTTAGGTGTGCATAACGGCCCTTGTTTACATGACTGATCTTCCAGTCGTTGTTGAACCGGAAGTAATACTTTGTCGTAAATGGGAGGAAGTTGTAGTTCCTGGTCAAGGTGTTACTTCCGGTTCAACGACGGTGGGAAGATCAGTCAGGTGAACAAGGGTCTGAGCTGCAGGCTCGAAACGTTATGCGTACCTTACTTATAGTCTTCTAGTAAGTAATTTCTATCATTTCTTTTCCATCATCACAGAAAACAATGATGAATTATGGACACTTTTAACCATTTTTTTTGTGTCAAGTTTTTGGCAGGACTGTTTATAGCTCCTTTAATTGATAAGTGCTGTTACAGGTATCTTGTGTAGCATATGCCTATTAAAGTTGTATATTTTGATTCACTCTGTAATTTGATTTTAAGAATTTGCAATTTGCCTACATTTTATATATTGAAGTTCTAGTATTTGTGCAAATGTTTGATATGTCTTGTCATTCTTCATTAGTGTTGTTCATGTTATAGGGTGTAGCATATCATTTTAAGCCAAAAAGATAATTGGTTCTAGTCTCTTTTGATTCAAGGTGGTGTGGTATTTTTAGATGCTCACTTTTTCAAACAAACGAATTCAGGTGGAATGAGCCCAAATGATGCATGATTTGTTTGTTTTTACTCCTCACTTGGCAAATCATAGCGTTTCAAACCTTGCTTACTCTAATGTGTGTGCCTTTGTGCAGCTTTTTTGAATAAAACATCACAAAGCCTTTTAGTTGAAATTGATACCAGAGGTTTTTTAGTTGGGGTAAAGACCAAGACCAACTTTGCATTTCTTGGCCTTATATTGTATTGGATTGTATATACTGTATAAAATTGTGTTTGAGAAAGATGACACGTTGCCTTGCGACATTGCTTTATTTATTCCTGTGCATGCATGTTCATTCACTGTATTTGATCTGTTCTTTGTCCAGTGCCTTTCAACAAAGTAGTTTAGGACTTCAGTTCTATTTCAACTTACAGTACTCTTTTTTAAATTTCACGTAAAATTTTATTTCTCCAGTGTGTCCCAGTCTTTGATATTTTAACAACTACCTTTTTAGGTGTCCACATAAGTGACTTTAAGGTTGAGTTGAAAACATAGGTCATGTAGGTTTAAGTCTCATTACTAGCTAAAAATCCACTTTGGTTCCCAAATGGTTGCTAGGTCAATATGAAGAATAAGATTTGAATTGTCTGTAATAACACCTACTGGTCTTTGACATTCTTCAGCACCTGGAAGTAAAATAATGCAAAATCAACTATGTTATTTTTACTCCTTAAAGATGATTTCGTTGTTTTATAGACGGAAGTACTAATATGTCACTGGAGCTGAGATATTTACCACACTTTGGTCAATCTTTGAACTCGACCTTATTCTTTTGGTTGAAATTTGATTGGGCATAGCTAGGACTATGATGTACCTCTTAGCATTCACTTTTCAGTTCTCTACTGTTAGAAGATAATTTGCTGACAATTTCTGTGTGTTGATGGGGGTCTCATCAACCTTTTACTGGATATCCCTGTTATTCAGCTTTCTTGAAATTCAAAACTTTGATATTGCACTCTTTGTTAAAAAAAGAAATCGGTATCTCAATATTGAGCATTTTCTTATTCTAGTTTTAATGTCTTTCAGTTTCATAAATTAGCTTTAAATGGTTTATTGTGATGCAGCCCCTTTGTAATAGTTTTTATCACGGAAAACTTATACCTACATGGTCCTCCTGAGTCTAAGTGAAATGAAGGTTCTCACTGGCATTTTATAATAAGTCGAGTATCTGACAAAACTTCAAATTTATGGAATCGTTGGATTTGTAACCAGTTTTAGAGGTGTCCGTTAAATTAATATATTTTTAAAAGAAAACGTGATTGTACCTATGTACTCCTGAAATACAGTTGTCTTTTGAATTGTGGTTTAATGATTTTTAATAGCAGTTCAATTTTGTGCGCAAATTTGACTGTTGCTGCTGGGAGTGAAAAGAAGCATTGTCCTTCACGTCACCACCAGTTTAGTTTGTGTGTCATTGTTCCTTGGTTGTTGGCCATTCTTGTTACCATCCCCTGATTACCGTAAATCATATTTATACTGTCTTCTGTCGTTTGTTTCCCAGTGCTGGTCGGACCAATTCTGCTCTGTCAATTAATTTTCGTTCCTTATCGGGGTGCACCTCGGCTATCGACCTCCCTTCGCCACCCCAAGCTACTGCCGCTTGACTTGCAACAGATTGTATCAGAATGCAGCCATTGGCATGTGTGTATTGTTTTAGATACGGATTGTTTGACTCGGATGTGCTGTGGCCGCTTTCGTATTTTTGATATGAAAATCTTCGACAACTACGGCAGAGAAGTAATTCATCTGAAACGCCCGTTCAGGAGTGACTCTTGCTTTTGTCCGTGTTTCCTACAGGTAACTGGTTACTGCAGTTGTTTCGATGCGCGTCACCACACTTCGCAGTACGTAAAAATGCCATTTGGTTCACACTCTTCTTGCGTTCTCTTCACTGACGTACATTTTACAAATGGTCATGAAATTACCTGAAACAGCGTTGGTGGTTCACACCATGTTAAAACGGAGAGTAAAAGCATCTGCTTGTCCACAGTGTGACAGTATTCACATGATACAGCTAAATGCATGTCTAGTCTATGGAATAAAGGAAGTATAGCACACATCCTATTTGAAAACTCCCTTTTCCTAGAAAAAAATCAACTGCAAAATGTGTGTATCTGTTCATTCCTCAAAATTTAACTTGGGACCTCTCGCGCTCGTGATTACTACGTTAGTACTAGGCTTCCTCTTCCGTAATTTTGTAGGTCTTCTTAGTTAACGAAATGTCACACAACGCAGCTAACCCATTCACTTTATGTGTTAAGTACTATTCGCTGTGATATTTTCTTGTGTTTTTGTAGAATTTTTATGTCTCAATTTTGTCAGGCTGTTTTGTTCACGAATAAACCGTTATGGAGTAAGTCAATCCGAAATCTGAATTTCCATGAAACAATTTTCAGGAAATATGGTATACTGTTCACGAGTAAAGAATTGCGTTACTGGACAACGGCGGACGTTGTTCATGAGAACCTCCGTGCGCATCGTTAGGAAGGATGATTGGCAGCCCTGCCATTGGGCAATTCTTTTTCTGCTTGTGATTGGCGAAAAATCTAGCAATTGTAATTTAACTATTTTTGGCCGGGCTGAAATCTTCGTTCGATGTGCATCTCTGTCTACGTCGACTGTTTTCAGGAGGTGGAAGTGTGTGCACCGCCTGGTGTTGTCGTAGGTTATGTAAAACAAGGCTGGTCCATCATAAAGCCAAAATACTACATTCAGAATGCCGTTAGAGAGACTATGTTGGTTGTCAACGGGCCGTGCTGTACGTGTGCGGTGTGTGGCGATGTGGAGTTCGAAGTATGTATTATTGTTAGGGGTTGTAAACTTGAGTAAACCATCGGTAGAGTTCAAATTTTGTTGAAAAGATCATGCTTCCACGAAACCTCACATGACTGAAACATGCCAGCTTCAAAAAAGTGAGAGGCGACATCAGCAGAAAAAGAACACCACTTAGAACTTCATAATAAAAACAAAAAGTGTTTATTTTACACCCATTTGGGTTGTCGAGAAGAGCTTCAACAATCTGTTCCTTATGGGTGCGCCCATTCGTCCTATCATAGGCAGTAATGATTTGTTTATGTATAGAAACACCATGGCGATGTGGCTAAAGGTGGTGCCAAACGCCGGGCTGTGCGGCTAACAACGCTCTGTCTTCAGTGCGCAACCATGGTTATTGCTGTGTTATTTCACTGTTTGGCTAGGTGCATTCCCAAGATGGGTCTCAACTGGTTGGCAAAATCTGCAAGAAAAGGGGCGGTCTTATGAAGGAGTTATTCACCGATGCAGACATGTTCTCTGTTGAGTTCCCGTTAAATCTAGACGTGAATGTCAAGGCAATCTTACTTGGGGCCGTCTTCTTAATTGTAAGTAATGAAAATACAAGCAGACTAGCTTTCAGTGCAGCTTCCTTGTTTGATGTGCAGGTATATAGTAGGAGGGTTCCCTCATTGCTCTGCCACAGTTATAGTCCTATTGCCGCAATGAAGAGTGCCACCCTTGGTTTATACACAACAATAGTCAGACCGTGCGGCCTGTGGTCACCAAACCGGATCCGATGATTTAATGCATTAATTGCAGAGACACGCCGGGGAAATACTTTTTCCGTATTATGTCAGTAATATTCCACGCATTCACAATTTACCAAGTATTATTGTCAAAACTTTCAACGCCTAACTTCGTTAGTGGATCTAGGATGTCGTTGGAGGACACATTTCGAAGTACAATTCCAAAAAACGGCATTCCGCGGTCTTTTTGATCGTGACCGCTAAATGAAGCTAGAGTTCTACACTCTTCATCTTTGTCAATACTTGAGAATTGGTGTTTCCGTTCACAGGACTTCATGTACTTCGAAGAAACTCCGCAAGATGATAATGGAGGTATTCTCTAACTGCTTAGCGAGCCCTGTGGACCGTACTGTCGTCCAATGTCGCCCAGGTGCAGCATGAGTCTACTGTTTTCATTTTGTTCTCATTTCCTCTTTGGTTTGGCATTAAGTGCAAATAAATACCATTTGAAAGTGATACAAATTGTCTTACCGATTTATTTTGTTAAGAAATGTATGCTATTCTTTTCGCTAAATTCTTGGGTCCACCTGTACGGAAAAAACGACAGTTAAACCGTCTAACCGAAGGATTTCTATTATGAAGCAGGATTTTCAACTTGTCGAAACTATTTTTAATTGGTATCATACGAATGAACCTCATTTGGTCACGGCTGAAAATTCGGCGAAGTTAAGAATCGAGTAAGTCATGAATTTTTGCTTTTAATCCGAACGTGGTTCAAGGTGTAAATTAAATTTTGACCCCCGTGGAAAAATGACCCAGAATCACTTTTCCAATGGTTCATTTTCCAATAGAATGGTGACAATTTCTAACGTTGAAAATTGACCCGTTCAGTTAGATAACGACCGCGGCTCCTCACAAGTGAAAAAGTTCCCTCGTTAAAATTTGACCTCCGATTTTGACGTTTGTTGGAGGATGCTCAGTTACGGCATGAGTCTCACTCTCACACTCGGCGAAACATTGGCGAGTAACAGATGCGGGGGGTGGGCAGGGAACAACTTCCTCTATGAACACTAAATAAACCAAACAACAATACCGAGTGAATATCCCTGACCACGGCATAGAGCAAATGGGTTGCATCTCCGGGGACCACTGGCGATTTCACAAGTAAACGACGACCACTGACAGCTGCTCGGCGATCGGGACAGTGAACTCAGCAACCAGGGTTCATGGTGTAGCCTATAGCCGGGGGGATTACTCACGGTCGCGTGTCCACAAGCACTAGCCCCCCCCCCCCCCCCCCCCCCCCCCCCCCCCCCCCCCCCCCCCCCNCTCCCCCCCCCCTGGCTCCCAGGAGGTAGGCCTACTCCAGTATTAAAGTGACGGGGTGCTCCGCCCGAAAATCAAGTACCCGTGCACCCTTCCGTAGATATTTGCCAGAAGATATCCTTCCGTAGAGAATTTCCAGATAAAGTCACCCTTCCGTAGAAAAATCCCACAAAAAGTCTCTTTTTTGCGATCCTGCCGGTGACACTGGTAAACGATACGGGAAATTGATGCACGCCGAGAAACCTGGGGCGAAAAACTGCATCCCAGCTGCGGATTGCATTCAGGCTGAACTCGTGGAAAGCGGAAATATACTCAGTCTGGTGAGTGAAAGTGATTATCTCTGAAGCTACCCTCAGGCAGGTATCACTTAATTTTCCTCGGGAAATTTTTTTACAGGCACCGGCGTTTCTGATTGGCTAGTCGTATTCTTAACAGGCAGCGCATTAAGCAAACCGTTGACAAACTGGCATGACTGATGGATTGAAGTGTAAATATGGTCTCTTTTTGTACAGACAAATCGGTGCTTCAGTAACTAAGGAACGTGAATCCTAGAAATTGTTGCGCATTTTCGGAGTACGTCTTTCTTCTGTCGATGACTTTGGTTTACGATACTGTCCTGTATTCTTACCGTATGATTCATTCTGCCAGATATGTTTTTATTGTACATGTATGTGCTTCAAGCACGCGGCTATGAAACATTATACTGCAGAAACGAAATAGTTGCTGCGACGCCACTTGCATGATAAGGCTAAAAATCGTTCACAGTCCGCCATTTTTTCATGGTGTTGTAAAGCTAACCAATGACTGCTGAGGTTACATCAACCAATGCTAAAGCGCGTGCCACTGGGTGATACCTGCGTGCTGGCTAGGCACGTAGGGAACCAGCGAGGGTGGCTGCCATACTGTCGTAACCGTAAACTGAAAGGGTTTCCCAGATTTCAACCAATGTGAATGACTGAATGTTATGACGTCATTTTCATTACCAATGAGAAGCCATGATAAACAGCTAGCATCACAGTGCTACCTTAATTCGTAGCTCTGTGAAAGAGTGTACTCGATCTGAAGCGGGACTAAATCATATCGATCCTTCAGTACAGATTCGTGATGAAAATGGCTGTTCTTTTTGTATTGATTTTTTTGCCAAAATTTTGAACCCTTTCGTGCAGTCTTAAGACGAAAACGTCTCCTTTCTTCCCGTAAAAGTGATCCTTCCGGGCTGCACATTCTGTTTATAACTACATATGAAAGTAGCCCCCCGGGCCTGACCCTCTTCTCATTGTTTCGGATGCCCCGGGGGCGTTGCCCCCCTTCTCTGCATGACACTACTGTCTACGGCCTCCTTGATTAGGGGGCTTAGCTATATCTTGACCCCGGTGGAATCCCGGCGCAATGTCGACGAGAATGACGAACCGTCTTTGTTTTAGAGTAAAAAACCAATGCACTTTTTAAATTTAATCCGACTAAGAAACAAGTTGATATTAATCCGGAGCACAATTTTCAAAGGACAGGTCAAAATAGCCCTAAAATGCGCGGTAGGAAGGGTAAACCCTTCATCGAAAAAATCTTGCGTAGATTCGCCTCTGTACACGCCCGTTTGGCATTGAAATGCAGTAATACGAGACATCGAGCCTGGCGTACTCTACTGTGGCACTGCATGGTCCTTGCGGGACGACCGATCACGGCTATAGGTTGGCTGGAGTAGCAAAAATTTCACCGGCTATAAGACGCCAGCGAAAACCGTTTTTTTCCAAACAAACGAGATGTCTACGAATTGGTCGTTTTCCCCAACACATAATTTGCTTCCCCACCACCCGAATCACTGTTAAGCGAAAGTTATTTCAAAACATCGCGGAGACAAAACAAAAGCTTGTAACTCCTGCGCACGGTTGTCCTTTGAAGTAAGGGGCCTCTATAAAAGTTCTACCTACAACGCCAATAGTTTTAGGATGACGCAGTCCTCCAACAAAACTCCAGCAATTAAAAGTCGTGACTCTGGCTTATTGCGACAGTTTTAACTGTTAAAACATTACTGCAAGCAAAAATGCTAGCGAAAATGGCTAGAGTTTTAGCCAGTATGTGAACCGTGTACATGTTACCCACAGCATGGATGGCAGCATAGGTCATCAGAGATGTAGTATACCGCCGACCTGCAGATGTGTGGTCGCCCTATCTTCGGCATCAGACATCTTTTGGTGCACAGCAGAATTGTATGCCGAAACATTTTATTTGTTTAAGTGAACCTACATCACAAAAAGCAGCGTGTGCGTCTTTTAAGGTGTACATTTTAAAAACTGTTTCCTGGTCCTTACGTGTGAAATGGGAACAATCACGTAATTTCCCCAACAGAGTTGAACTGACGGGTTATCTTCTTTTCATTTATTAAATTGTGCTTTCTGAGGTATTTGTGCTTTTCTTTTACGAGCACCAGCGGGTTATGAGGGCTTGAATTTATTTTTGTTAAAAGGATACTAAACCCTGTTTTGATCGGTTGATTTTCGCCAATTCTCGTTCTGTCACCTGCTAATGCTTCATTGGCGTCAATGTTCCAAGTTAAAGGCACATAGCCTAATCCCTATGTCACAAATTGAACATTATGGTCCGCCTCAGGTGTGGGTGGTCTTTTCCCACAGTTGCCGTGCAATTCGCTAAAAGCGTATAAAGCTGGTCACGCTTACCCGTTTAGCAGACTTTGATGGAGATTTAAAAATTTCCTCCAAGTTCTTGAGCGTTGTCTAGGGTTATCTTGTTTCAGAGAACTGGATGGGAAAATCGTTTTCAGTATCTCAATAGGTCAAAACCGGATTTTGTATCCTTTTAAATTACAAACAATGTTTTTGCTCTATATCATGTCTATTCACTGAACGGTGTACGTTGTACGAACATATATTGAATCATAGGCAAGTCCAAACTTGAAAGGCAATGCGTAACCCATAATTTGTCCTAAATGCGTTCTTTGGATTGTATCGCCCGAGTACAAAGCTGTATTTGGCACCTTAGTAAGAGGTCAGTGCGCACCAGCCTAGAAATCTACTACCAACGCTCTTGTCTTTCCGCTCGTAGCACAGATAATTATTATATATATAGCACAACCGACACGTATCGCCGGGTTTATGAACGAATAAAATCGGCACACGTTTCGGGCAAAGATCTTCACAGTGTTATCTCGGATAAATGGGCTACTGTGCAAGCCAACACAAAGAAAAATTATATATGATTACTTTTGTCATCGATGCACGGCCCTTCATCGGGGCCCCCTTCATCAGAAGACAAATGTTGCGAAAGGCCTTCTTATGGCAACCTGTTCAAAACTACAAAAGGGAGGGACATAAGAAAGTAGAACAGAAGGCCGGAGAGGAAATGGTTAGAGAGGTAGTGGTTCCTGTGGCCTTGGTACCTGTTCCACGAAACTGACTTAAATTCATCTTTTACTTAAGTCTAAGATTTGTATCAACTTCCAAACTTTGAAATTTCCACATCCGGTACGATAGTCCAAAATCAAGACTTAATTAAGTAAAAAACTGAAGTCAAACTTAAGATCTCTTTGTTGAAACGGTCGTGAGAAAAATTTAAGATTTGCCATAGCCAAGTGAGTGTTGAAAAACAAAATCGATGAGATTTATTTAGATTTGGTGTTATCAAGATTCCTCATCAGCGCACAGACCGTGAGGTAATTGTCACTGCTGTAAAATGTCAAGCCCGTGTCTTTATACCAAATGAAGGACTTCTCCTGCCTTAAGCAAATAATTTTTACCTGACTGTCATTTATCAGGTTTTACATTGTCTCATTTTATCAGGTTTCAACACATGGGAAGGGGAATTTTTTATACATTTTGAGGATTAATTTCGTCACTGGGATTGCAATGTTTAGATCGTTAAAGGGATTGAAGTGTACCTTTAAAAGTTTGAATTCAAGCGGTCTTTCTCAAACAGTGAACCACAAACCATTGCTAAAATCGTGACTGGTATTTCAACATTTCTATCTTAAATCCGTGTTCTTTCTACAGTGGCGGATCTAGGATATCGCACGGGGGGGGGCCCAACATTTTGTCCGGCTGTAAGCATTTGCGCAAACCACGATTGTAGATGGGCATAGCACCGAATGGGGGGAGGTCGGGAGGGGGGTTTGCCACCCTCCCGCCCAGGACATTTTTCTGTTTTTTCCTCTAAAAATCAAACATTTTCCTTGATTCCTGAAGTATTATCCAAGAAAAAAGGCAACGTGTCAAACAGAAAAACTGCAAGCTACCAGAGACTCGAACTCAAAACCTGGTGAATAGAGCGAGCACGCTTTACCACTACACCACCACGACTTAACTACTGATAGTATACCTAAGAGACCTACTTGTTTATGGTCCACAGCGTTTGCGCGCGAAACCTATTTCTTTTTGTAATGCTTATTACACGTTTCATATTTTGTGCAATCGGTTCTTAACAAATTTGTTGTATTTAAAATAGTCTTCAAATGCCCAAAAGACCAAATCAATTTTTCGTGTTGGCAATAATGACGGGATTGCTTTGGAAATCGTCTTAAGTTAAGGTTTGACAAAGACAGACTTATGAGTTTCTGAGTGATTCACTAAGGCTTCGATTTAAATTCACATCTTACCAGCAGCTTCTGTTTTTTCATCGTCACCCACGTTCCATTTTCTTTAAAAAATGAAGTAAATTTTCTTCATTGCACAGTGGAGCAGACGACGGAAACGGAGCCGTAGTGAGCAGCGCCACTGCCGGTCGCCTGGGATATCGCGGGAGAGCCTATACTTAGCCATAGTTCCGAATTTGACACTTGAAATTGGATCTGAGCCCCCCCCACAAACACTAAAACTGCACACATTTAAATGTTGTTTCATCCGTATAATTTTAATCACCGGGGTTAATTAATAAACTCAACATTTCCCTACGCTCTTGCTGTTTTATTTTTTGCGGCAGCCAAGGGGGGGCCCTGGCCCCCCTCCCCTAAATCCGCCTATGTTCTAGAATAAGAACTCATAGACCAGACTATCAAGACTATAACATTGGACTGAACATATAGGCTGTATATACACAAAACGTACCGAGAGTGGCGTACATGAAGTAATATCCCACGAGAAATTATTCCGCGTATCGACCGAGATCGAATTGTATTTATCCCATACGCTTCGAATTCCTAAGTTTCTTTTGCTTTTTCCGCAATTTTTTTAAAAACTTCACTCAGACTGTTCACGTTTTCTCTAGTAAAAGAAACAGTTTTAAATGTGACAATTTATTACTTGTAAAGTGATAACAAAGATGAAAACAAGGGTAACTTTTCATTGAAATTGTAACATATTCTGAAAATAGTTAAATAACAATATTGAATATTGTAGTTACCGAGGCATCGGCGCCTGAGTTGCAGGCGATAAGATGTTTAGCAAATGAAAACTAAGACAGAACTGTCATATAATTAACAGTCCTGTTCCAGATGTTACGATTGATACCTGACTGTATGTTGAGCGTTATTTACACTGCTACAATTGCATTACTTTAAACTATTTTCCGAAAGTTTGGTAATCGAACCGGCTAATGACGTCGAGTCGACATTGACCTACCTTTTGACTGAATTTTCCATGTCAGAGGTCACTTTTGTAGTGCGGGAGGTGAATACGGAAAACTTTATCACATGGCCGTATTTCCCTCGACAGATTCAACGCGTATGGGATAAACTTGAATTCAGTTCGTTCCTTCAATTTTTCAAAAATTGTGGGCTAAACCAAAACTGTTACAGTTTTTAGTAGTAACGCGAGGATCATTGTAGAAAACATGGGTGTGGGTGAACTGACCCACACAGCCTAAAGTCCATGTGCCAACTGAATTTGGAGGACCTGTGAGCCATGTTAGTTTTTGTCCTCTTTCGCCTCTAATTTTAATTGGCCCAGGCCGTTGTCCCGAATTAAGTAATCGCAGTACGCCAATGAAATTGTTTTTGCGCCAATGATGCGGTGACACTAAATATTATCTCTGGTAGTAAACGGACAATCAACGTTGCTGGAGCCGCCGAGTTGTTGAATACAACGTCTAAAATTTAAATTAAACCAAAAATTCCCCAAACCGTGAGCATTCACTCAACAGCAGTCGCGAAAATAGTGTCTGCGGAGGACAAAGCTAAAAGGTCCGCTGGCACAATATCGCATTTCCTCGTTTTTGCAATAGCTGACCACGATGATGGAGTATACAAAACATATAAAGATATCAAGTGTTTTTTTTTAATGGCACCAGAAACCAGCGTCTGTTCACGGATACTGTGCCGAGGTCACAGAGCATTTGAAATGACGTTCGTCGACTGGCAGATGAAGCCAATCTTGCACCTGTCTAGACCTCTGCGCCTTGAGTGCTGCCTTCCGTGTTGTCTACAGGTAAGATAATGTTCTGGGATAATATCATATGTCTTAGTTTTAAGCAGTTGAATTCTGCATCATTCTGAATAATGTACATTGCTACAATATCTGGTTTAACACTACTGTAATTCTAATGTATCGAGACACTTTGTTCCAAGTGATGTTTAGAGAACAATTGCGTCTTCACAAAAATTACACCCAATGAACCGAGTGAATTTTCAATTAAATGGGCGCCTGATCCTGCGCACTCACGAGTAAAATCTCTTCCGAATTGACTTCCGATGTTTTCACTAATTGTATAATGCGCGCATTTAGGCCCATGTGCCTATGTATATTGCAATCGATGTGTTTTAAAAATAAAAAGAGTATTACGAAACTGTTACCCACCTGAACATGTGTGCCCAAGCGTCCCTAGTTGATGGGTGCGGGCGTTACGTCTTGTCTACCACATATGCGCAGCGTTCGAAATACATGCTGGCCTGATGTCCCCGGGGCCAGTGGATTTGCCACCGGGCCAGTAACTTTTAAAAGATAAAACATATGGCACCTGGGCCGGTAAATTTTTAGACTAACTGGCCCATCGGGTCAGCCCATTGATTTACTGAAGTTCGAACACTGCATGTGCGTGTAGTTTTACGTCTACACAATTCGTTTTTTCAAAAACTACTGAGCAATATTTTCGCATGCAGATGCACACGGTTCACATGGAGGTGCATGACTCTAAGTACGGACATATGAAGTAAGTGCACAAACTGAGCGATTTCTCACTGTTTCCCCATCCATTCGTAAATTGAAAACATCAATTTTTACAGTAGCAACACAACCACCGCTCTCATGCGCCGTTGCTTACTGTACTCACGTTTTTCACGTAAGTTACACAAGCGCCTCCAGTAAAAGCATGCGCCGTAAACTTAAAAACTGATCAGTTCAAACTTAATGGCTATCCCCACAACATTGCGCAGTTTCAAGAGTTATTTTATGTCGGCCAAGTTAACAAACCATTATGCACCGTGCATCTGACCTATGGCCAAGCAGAAAATACGTAATGTTGACAGGAGGTGGAAGTGCAAGCTCCACTAGGCTGGGTGGTGGGCTACGTTAAACAGGTGTGGACATTGGTGTGTCCTCAGTTCCATATTACAAATGCTAACCGGGACACTCTACTACTAGTGAATGGACCCTGTTGTACATGTGGCTGTTGCGGAGATGTGGAATTCGAGGTGAGCTTTACAAGCTTTTTTGAGAACTATAATGACATAAGTCTCAATAACCTAGTATAAAAGAACGGCAGCAAGCCGCCTTCCATCACGAACACCAACTATTGACTCGATCACGAATTAGTTTCAAATTGTTTCTCAATCAAATTGAAGACAATTTCACGGCTTCGAAAGATGTGACACTTCGCTATTGCTCGCAATCAGGATCTACAAATTGGCTTAGCGCGTCATATTTTTGCACCAAGCACGATTTCGAAAAATAACGACCTTTCAGTTCTTTGCCATACCGTCATACACTATTTCTCTTCTGAAAAAGATACAAGTTCAGAACCCGTGGTCCAAATCAAGTTCGCTTCCTAAACGAAAGGCGGATTTACAGCCGGACATAACTTCTGAAAAGCAATCCATACCAATTACGGGTAGGGACACAGCTGTGTTGATCCAATTCAATTTCTGTTTTCTCCGTTATATAGGTTCTCACGACATGCTCCTTATGAAGTGCATACAACTGCTGTTTTTTGTAGATTACTACAAAATCTTACCAAGCTTCTTGTTTGGTTTGAAACTGAAAAGCTTACAAAACGTTAACTTATTCAACAGACCACATCATTGCTAGGTTTTTAAGAATGACTATGTAAACCACGTGACAACGAGGTTATGTAGGATATTACTGACAGGTTTGGCATTTTATCAAATATCTACAGAACTGTAGATTTCAAGTCAGTAAAAGCAGGAAGACTTCAGCGCTTAAACTCAAGACAGACTGAGCTGGAATTACACCAGTGAGCACGAAAATGTCACAAGAACATGTTGCAATAGCAAGCATTAGCACTTTGCAATAAGAGACTCAATGCTAACCTTCACGATTTCATTTTCACGAAAGAGGTCGCTCTAGCCGGCTGGTGACTGGTTGCCAAGCGAAGCAATATCTTTTCGAGAAAGTTTTCATGATTTATCGCCTGACAGGTAAGATCTTCAGACAACGTAACTGCACTAGGCAAAATTGCCAAGAAACGAGGCGGCTTGGTTAAGGAAGTGTTCACCGACGCAGATTCATTCGCAGTGTCATTTCCCATGGACTTGGACGTCAAAGTAAAAGCAACCTTGCTTGGAGCCATTTTTTTAATTGTGAGTAATCCAGAAATGAATATATACAGGGATAACCACTTACAGTAGGCTTCCCAACAACTCTTTTTGTCTGGTATAACATAACTTAAACATAACTTCACCTTGGCCTTGGGACCAGTCTAGCAGTGCAACAAGGACGTCACAGAAACAAAAATATCAGTGGTTAAGTTTTCCTGTCCACAATACACATGATTTTGCTAAAACTCCCTAAAAAGTCATACACCAATCTTGTAAAACTTATTCTAATACTGTAAATTTCTATTTTATAGGATTTCATGTACTTTGAGAGATAGACAGCCTCACTACAACAGTGACAGAGCTTGCCAACAGTCTGGTGACATTAAATAGAGTAAATGTTACCATTACCTGAATAGTCAACTTCATTTTTACATTCACCATTTCTGTAACATTTACTTTCATACCTGAAGCTCAAACAGCAACTTCATGGTATTATTAATAAAACTTTTGGTTTGTAATGAGTTTATTCTTTTTTATGCAAAACAGTCAACATTCTCAGGCAGAATTTTAATAAGACAGTGTGACATAGCACTAACTCTGCGTAGTACAAGGTTATTCTGATGAATAATCTACCATAGATGAACCATTACTTCGACAAAGAACAGTTTTTCTTGCACGGACAGTAGACCACTAATTTCTCATACACAGCTGTTATTTTTATGAACCAACTGTGAAATGTATGAAATATAAGAAACTAATGATTAAAAGTGAGTGACAATGAAACATCAGGACTTGAATTGGCTACCTGCAGGGTAACCGGAAGGATCCCTTAATGACTTGTGCACAATATGCCTTTCCTCTAGGTAGGAAGTGTGTCTGCATGGAATATTGGGTCCCAAGGGGGTAATTGGGCATTACCAACAGGACTTCATGCAGCGTTGTCCTGGGCGTCCATTGGGACGCCCTAGCACTAATCTGGACGCCCTGACAAGGACGCCCAATGTATCATTTGGAGCCCTGTCAATCAGAATTTCTCCTTTGGACACCCACATTGTAAGATTACTAGGACACCCCAGTTAATGAAAGAGAGAAGTTGGGCCTTTCAACTAAAAAATAGATATACAATGAATACAAAATGTATGTAAAGTGTTACAATGTTCAAACCATTTTCAAAGTATTTAGTAGACCTGTAATCATAAGCAGGTGCTTGGTTGCCAGAGTGTCTGCCATAGACATGTTAGCATCATCTGTGTATTTTTCTTGTGTTGGTAACTGCAGCTTTGATGACTCATTGTACATTATATAAAGCTAGTTAAGATGATATGATAAACTTTATACCAGCAATTTGCACTCATGGTTCAACCAAAATCTGTAATATCTGTAATACTTGTTTGGTTAGAAATTTGGCTGTTTTCGTAAATTTAGACATAAAAGTCTTGATCCACATATTTTTTTTTTAGTAAAAAGATCACTACAAGAGAGATGTTTTTGAAAACGTACATGTAAAAGACTTGTTCTGTGTGTGGGGGGAGGGGGTTACTGGTGAATGGTGGTGGGGAGTGGGGATAATGCGTCGTTGCAATCATGGATGCCCTGGAATCCTGGGAACCCCAGTTTGAACACCCTATTTTCGAAATCCTGGATAAAGCCCTGATTACCAAGTGCAAAACGCACTCCTAATCTGACTGAAAACTCCACCTGATGGATATTGCGCAAACATCTGCCCACTGCATCAGCTTTTTAATTCGAGTATCTTGACTTTTTCATTTCCTGCTTCTGACAATAACGCGTAGTTTCTGTTTCATAAAATCAGCGACACACGTTAAGGCTGAGTTATTGACAACACAAGTTTTAACCCTGTCATGCACTCTCCTATAGTCCCATGATTCTGTTCATCCAATTGCTGCCAGTTAAAGCAAGTGCGTAGTTACATTGCAGTGTGAATTAACATATCCACAACTTCCTCGCTCTTTCCTCTCTCTGGGGCACTAATACACTCCAGACAGAAATGTGTCTCCCTCTCTCTGTAACCGAGGCATTAACAAGTGCCAGTCACAATAGATACTTGACTATTCTCTCCATCTTCTACTTCCCTATCCTCTGCACAACCCATTCTTGTTGACAGAGAGGACATCTGTTGTTCTGTTTCACCCACAACGACATACAACAGTTATGAAACGAATGATTGCACTCTCCCCATACAACTGAAATAACAATCATGCAGTCATGTCAATAAAATGAAATTCAGAGTTGACCACAGTTGAAAACAATGCTAAAGCCTAACCTCTGAGCATCTCATTCTGGCAAATGAAAGTCATTGAGCAGAGTTCTGTACCACACTACAGGGATCTGTACTACGCTGCAGGGTTCTACCACACTGCATATAAGTGGTTACATACCTGTGTTCCACAAACTTTTGACTTAAACATCTCATTGTTGGGACAACTGTTCCAAAGTCAAATAAGAAGTGATTTCTGGGTTTTGAAGGAACTGACTGATTTACAGAAACTTTAAACCAGGCTCTACATGTTGACATGTTCCAATGGGTCAGTTTATGTGTTCATCACGGTCTTAAAATAACTGCCATTTCTTACGACCCCAGACACCACTCCTGGTCTTAGGAACAAGATGAGATCAGTTATATTACCAACAAGTGGTCTTGATCAACAGTTTAGTCTCTGTGATGAATGCCTGTTTACAAAGGCAATTTATCTTACTAATATCTCATAAGCAAAACATTGACCAGCATATTCAAAACTGTTCCACATATGTCAGACTATGGGCAAATTAACTTATATTATTGGTATTTTTCTGAAAATGAACCCTTAACTGTTACTGCTTTTATTACACTGGAGATCTGGTAAATAGAAAGACAGTGACACTTCAAAGGGTTCCTCTATAAAAGAAGGAATAGAGTGACTTTACATTTCACCATTAAGACTAAAAGACATATGTTGGGCCATTGCACTTCTGCACTGTTAACAAGAACCTCTCCCCTTCAGCTGTTATCAGGGACAGCAACCACCTCCGGTAAAAAATCTGAGGTTATGACCTGTTGAGAATACCTAAGTGACCTAGGTCCTGAGGACAACGATTGAATAGCTAACTTTCGAAATAGCCGCGCCATATTGAAATTCACAAACTCCTCAGACAGGGATCAGATCTTTGGTGGGTAGGCGTTCAGCTCCAGCTAGAGATCCCATGCAATGGGAACAGGTTTCAACCTACTGGTATAAACACCGTTTTAACACCTTTCCTGCTATTTCAGTGCCGCCAAATTTCCACTGCTGTGTAGTGCTATGTACTAATGCCTTACGAAAAAGGCAAACCTTTTCAAATATCAATGAATGAACAAGGACATCATGTTCCCTACAGTTCCCACTGCGAAGAAGTATCCGCCAACAAAGCCAGTGGCTGTGGCCTGTAAAGCATGAGAATTTCAAACCCAGACAGTGTCAAAAAGCTAAAATAAATTAGTGAACTTAAACTAGTCAAAAAATGGGAGGGGCTGACATGGGAATTCATAATGAACCACTATGAAATAATTTTATTTCTGTCCACCAAATCTGAGTTGGAATCAATCGGAATTCACTTTCGTGCTCTCATTACTCTAGAGAGCACCAATACGAAAAGTCTCCTATTGTAGTGTTAGGGCCTTCACTCATCTGAGTGGAAAGTTGCCGAACAAAGAATTGAGAGTCTTGACTTATCAGCACACACATCTAGTTCATAAGTATGGAATGAAGTGAGTTCCTCAAATTGTGTGAAAGCTATGAGAAATTTTTTCCAAGGCATACACACATTGTCTTTCTACAGTCATACATACCAACACACTCCTCTCGTTTATTTTCTGGCTGACATCTTAAACAAGCATCTGAAAGAGGTAATGTTTGCATTTATTACACAACAATTACATTAATTTACATAATAACATTTTAGCATCGTGTCCGCCTCATTTCAAGGATTATGTTACTGATAGGTCTTCATTATCCTAGGACATGATGTTTTCTTAGTTATACTTTGTTCCATTGTTAGGTTCATGGGCACAAGTGCCCTGGTGGATGTCAGTACTCAGTTTATCATTACTGGACTTATTTAGATTACCCAGTGCTAGAAAGGGAGTTATTCTCTCCACCCAAGCCCACCCTCTCTCGGACCAGGGGCCCATGCTCTCAAAAATCAAGAGAAGTGTTGTGACATACTGTCATACAGAACCTCTTTAAATCGCTTGCCTTGTTATTGAACGGTTTGGACACTTGACTCTCATACTGGTGACCTGTGTTCAACACCTGTCGTCGGCACGTTTTTTTCTACAGGACCGATTAGACAATACCACTGTCTCTACTGGCTCCAGTAGAGATGGTGGCCATCCCATAGGCCCTCAATACGTCGGAAGCTTTTTGACGAATTATGCCACAAACTGATTAAACCATCAACATCATGTTGCACATAGAGGGCCACCTTAGGAGACTTGATGTCTTTAATTCCTTCCAACTCAAACAAATGCTCCCACAATCTAAACTTTTTTCAATCAGTCCTTCATTCACTTGCCTAAGAGATATGACATTATATCCCGAGGTGTGAGCGATTTAAAAATGGCGAGTTCTTGAATCAGGCAACTGAATGAAGGACTGATCGAAAAAAAAGTTTCATTGAGGGAGCATTTGTTTGAGTTGGAAGGAATTAAATATGTCAATGGCCCCCTACAGTGTCCCTCTATGTACAATGGTTCGCAACATGATTTTGATGGTTTAATGAGAGTAAGGCATAATTTGCCAAAAAGCTTCCGGTGTATGGAAAGCCTATGGATGACTACCATCTCTACTGCAGCCAGTTGAGACAGTGGCACTGTCTCAGGTCCAATATGCTCAGTGCATTACTGTACTAAAATGTTGTATAGCACTTGTAGTGAATGCGCTTCAGTGCATCTACGGTAGTGGCGTCACGCGGAAGTTTACATCACATCCTGGGACTTTAGAATTCCTGTAGAGCAGCAGTTCAAAGTTAGGGAGTTACCACTGTGAAGTCTGGGTGTTCAGATGGGTTATTGCTGTGTGTTTGACTTGAGATAGTCACTGTGTACATTTGTGTATAAATGTATATATTAGCTTGCACGCAGTACTAGCAGTTTGTAGAGTTCTGAGTGGACTGAGAGAAGCTATTCTAAGGTAAGCTGTTCTAGTAGTAATACTTGCTTCTATCTTGTGACTCCGAAAGACGAGACTTGTTCAGAGAGATTAAATCATATTATTCAGAGTATTTAGTGTAACAGGCCAGGGGCAGGGTGGAGTCAGTTAAGTTGCATTATATTGTAACAATGTGTTTAGGGTGGCACACAACACATTTAACCAAACCTCTTAAATTGTTTTAAAGGAAAAAAGAATGCTCTTGGTCAGTTCTTGCATGAAGTTGTGGTTTTATCAAAAATTGAATTCGTGTTTCTAGATCACTTAATTAGACCAGGCAGAAACTTCATAAAATTCTTTACTCAGTAGGTTATTCAGGTATCAACCAGCTGCTCTACAGCTTTCAAAATTGCTGCACAGATAAATCAAGAACAATACTTAATGACATGGGTTCTTCCAGTATTTAGTAAATTATCTGCAAAGTGAATCGAAAGTGACAACTGACCAAAGCGTGATGTTCTCATGTTCACTCTTTCTCATCTCAGTTTCTGTCAAATTAGTTTTCTGGACAACCCAATCTCCATACTGTGACCAAGATAAAAACTTACCCATAACTTGGACTCTACAGATTGCACACGTATCACTTTTTACGTCCCAGCTCCACATAGCAACCGCATTCCACTTCTTCAATGTGAACATTTTATCTGTTTTTGGTGGAGTTTCCCGATCTACTTCCATCTCCGACATTTTGTCTGATTTGTCACGCTCCCTGGTGGTAAGTTTACAGAAATGAATAATATTTTGTTTTAAACTTTCTTGTTGGTTAGGTTAAACTGTAATTATCGGACTGTTATTACTAATTTATTTTGATGTGTTAAAATATCATGTAGGTTGTTTTCTCTACAAAGGCGAATAAAAACAAAGGCGAATGAAAAAGGTATTAGTCACGTGACAAAAGATGGAGGTCATAAACAAGGAAGTACCCTGTAGTTTCGAATTGGCATGGTGTGTTTACGTGAATACTGGTTGTGCGAATAGGTAATTACCTCGTAGGAACACGGTGCTGCGTCAAGTAATCTCTCAAGGGTATACACACGACAAGACAAGATGGCTAAACTTATTCACGATAATAAAGACCGTATCAATTCTAATGGAATTCAAGGCAAATTGGAGATTGAAACCCTTTTAAAGGACCTAAGTCTAGAAGGTTGCACAGGTTCTATGGCCACGAGAAAAGTCGACGAAATTGTGAGAAAGGATGAAAAGGAACAAAGGAATACTGACCACACTATCTCTTGGTATCATGAGAAAATGAATAGAGAGGCAGCTGAAAAACTTCTGATGGAAGGTTAGTTTTGTGACCTCCATGTCCATGGCTCCCACCAAGTAGACTCCTACACCGAGGTGCACTCTACCAGTGCTCGACATAACGAGCTGCAGGTCGCATTTGCAACCTGAAATTTGGAAATGCGAGCTTAGATTTTTGTCAGCTCATATCAAGTCGCAGAATGTGACCTGGAATTTCCAACGAATGGGAGCTGAGTTTTTACACTTCTCGGCAAATATGAAGCAACTCTTGATAATCCGACCATTATTTGGTTGTTGCCAAATCCAAGTTCAAATGATCACTAACCGACAACAACCCTCCCGATGACTTGTAAGCAAGTCGCGTGAACATGGGATATGCAGAAGCGATCTTTTACGCGTTTCATTGGCTAACATTTTCGGCCAATTTTGCAAATTTCCGGATTCAACAAAGAAAGTTTCTGCTTCTACATAACACGTGAAAAAACGTCACAAAACAGCGGAGTTTCTACTAATTCTTAAGCGATCAACTTACCAAACTTTGTGGTGGACAACTATGTTTATTTTTCGCGCAAGATGTCCTTATCACATGAACAAATATCCACGACAATATCCCTGATCGCACTGCAGCAGTGCCGGTCGGTCCCGTTGTTAGTGCGCAAGTGGTACCATGACTTGGTGTGCGTCTCGTTTTCATAGCATAAGAAAGTCAAAGTAAAAATGGGAACCCCATTTCTGATAAATCGCCAATCGACGGCCACGTCTTTACTTTTAGTTGCCAAGAAATTCTCAAACCCCTTTACTTGTTTGTGATTTGCTTTCACACGCTGTTGTCAACATAAAGTGTAGGCCTACTCCATCTATTCAAGTGCATGAACTCACACATGCGCTTCACTTCAAAGCTGCTCATCAAAAGAAAACGGCGACAGTCCTAAATGAAAGAGTATGCCGGCTTGGCTAGATGTTAAGCACCCTGGTTCCAGTGGTTTATTTAAAAATGAACTCAATAGATTTCCGGCGGCTATAAAAGAGCCAATGCTTTACGATATTCCCCGGGACCGATATAACCCAGAACTGATATTTTCCTGTTCCAATGTTTCCCAAGGTCGATGTTCCCTAAACCCTATGCCCATAGCCAGCTATTGCAACTTTTTGGGTACTAGATGCAAAATTGTGGTTTTAAAGCGAACTTTTTATTCTTCTCTTCATATTCGATCAGGTTAACGACTATGCTCATGCACAAATCTACTCCCTACCTTTGAAGTGTTTCATAATAAGCGCTCACTGATCTGCTAAGCGTACCTCCTCAACTTTTGAGAATGTCCAATTAAGCACCCACAGTTCAGGTTAGCGCCCATCATTGCGCACTGCAAACAACCGTGCGTGGTTTTAAATTAACATGCAGCCTGTACGGTGTGTCACTTTCATTTCACCAGGAAGAGGCTTGGGCCCAATTTGGCAAACTGGGCAAAACGTTCTGCCCCAGTGAAATAATAAGTACACTTGACAAAAGTCCACAAAGTCCACAGGAATTCGGTGCGGATGCACGATTGGCAGGCCTGAAGCTAGTGGCCCCGTTTTTTTAGTCCTCGTTGATATTTTTCAGTAAAAGGTCCGCATATCGAAGATCTCGAGCCCCCCTATAATTTAGGCTAGGTGCGCGCATGTTTACACAACAAATTCAGTTTTCAAAAAAACGTCTTTTCTCAATATGTAAAATCAAATCCCTGCTTTGTTTTATATCTCCAAAAGAAAGTCATCACTAGTGACCTGCATGTCGTTTTTCCTGTAATTGGAAGGTATTGAGGAGCAAACTCACCATTACCCAATGGAAACCCACACGGAAGGAGCCGGGAATTATTTTGAGTCTATTGATTTTATGGAAAACTAATTGTTGAGTACGTAAACAGCACAAGTATCACATTGTTGTTGTGAAATTTGCACTGAACTGTTCCCGCGCATCCAAATATGTCATTCGGTTAGTGCATCGTTTCACAGATTTTTTTCGATAGATGTTTTTCAAACGTCAAGTTAAGTGGCAAAATTTGGACTGCGAACAAAAAGTGGAGAGAATTTGCACTCCGAGTTAGTTTGGATCTCTAATGACTTTGATCAAAGCCAGTAGCAGTTCAGACCTAGTAAAATACTTTTTCAACGGGCATTTTCTCACTTTTCACATCGCAAACTTAGCTACTCGAATGCACGTGTGAGTTAGAGAGCACTGATTCAAGTTTCATTTCGGCAGCTTGCCTTGCACTTTAGAGCCTTTCAATGGCAGTCTTGAAGAACAGTAACGCTGTAACTGCATGAACGAACTCAATTTTGCGATCTGAAATTTGTGAGTATTTAACGATGTAGGTAAGAGCATAATCTAAACATTTTATTGATGATATAAAAAATCAATTTTGGCGGGGAAAATAGCGGGAATATTTTGCGACCTGGCATTTATGAATGCGAGCTAGATTTTGAAAAGGCGATCTGGGATTTTGGCTAGGTCACAAAATGCGACCTGGCGATTTTAATAGCGTCGAGCCCTGCCTACCATAAATGATTGAAATCTGAATATTTGCCATAATTTTATAGTAACCAGTCTTTCCTAAAGTGGATTTCATTTTTATGAACTTTAGTTTTTTACAATTTCTATTTGAGGAGAGAGTAAAAATGATAAAAAGCTTATGAAAATGAAATTGACTTGAGGAAGTCTATTTGACAGACTACAAACTTGAGGTAAACATTCAAATTTGAGTGGTAGGCTGCAACTCTAGCGCAGAAGTTTACTTTGTCTACGAGGTTGGACCTTGTAAGCAGAAGTAACTCAGTCTGGTGACTTAGTTGGTCTCGCCTGAATTAAAAAAAACTGAATTGCAACTGATTACTGGCATTTGATTAATCTATTGACAACGGGTATGTCAGCCTCATTGCTTTCTTTAATCACATTATTTTGGATTTATTTTGTGGCTGTACATCCCAATCAGCATCTTTAATGACAGTTATGTTTTTAATCGGCAGATGGAACTATCAGTTTTTAGGCGCTCACCTGTTTTATTTGACAGGGCACCACAAGGATGGGTACTTCTTGTTGAGGGATAGTTCGTCAACATCCGGAAACTTTGTTATCTCTCTAAGACACAAAGATTCTGTTCTTCATTTCCAAGTGACAAAATGCGAAGAGCAAGTGTACTGTATTGACGATGGTCCTCGAATGGAAGGTATAGACACCAGGGTGCACTTGCAGCAAAAAATCCAAACATGTAAATTGCACATCACGTTTTCAGGTCTTCTAATTTACAAGAATAACTGTTACCATAGTTACTCATTATTTCACTTGCTGAGCATATCACTATCATTTCTTATTGCAAAATAATCAAAAATAAATACCACTATTCAACATTTTCTTGTAATAAAATTCTGGTTTTTCAGACATGACTCAAGATTTCCAAACGTGAAGTACTCGGAATTTTTCACACTTGGTACAGCACAATGTTTGGATTCATGTTGAGAGAATGCTTAGAATCTTGTGCAACTCCTTATTCGACAAAACTACCACTGATAGGTCATGTTATATGCATTAAAGTTCTGTGTTATGTGTGAACATTAATTGGGCCTTTCCAGTTTTTCCTGCGATTCCGTCTTCTGTCTGTCTGTTTACTTCCTGTGGTATTTTGAGTGCATGCTCAGAGGTGGCGTGGCAACTACTTCGTGACGATCTGAGATTTTTGTCAGGTCACCCTGTATGGTTGACAAGCCTACTATTAATTGGTTATTTTAATATCGATTGATTTTCTCAGTGTTTCGTTTGGAGTAATGAGTTACGGTAAAAATTCTTCAGTTTGGAACAAAAGTAATTGCTAATTTGTCACATTTCTAATTTCAGAAGCTTACCACATTGTTGCAGATGCTCAATTTTTACCAAATGTTGTTTTTTGGTAATAGCTATGCCATTCAAACCATGCTAAAGGCAAAGATAATTTTGTTGAAAGTTATTTTTGATAAGAAATTTGACATGAAATTTCAGTAGTTCACCATAGACTTCTTTACCATGACTAGATGTGGTTGCCAAAATGCATGGGGAAATTGAACTGTGAAATTGTCTAAATCTTCTGCAACTTTGTTGATTATGGTAAGAAATGCTGAAGATGTCGGAGTTGTCTCCCCTGAATAACCTGGCTCTGTTTACTTTCAGGTCTTGAAAAGTTAGTTAGCTATTATCAAAATGTGGATATGAGTCTACCTTCCAAGTTAAACACTTTCTGTCCTGGTAGACCGCCGCCATCGTACTCATTGAAATTTGGTCGTAGCAACATTCTGCACCAGTCAGTCAAGCTTGGTATGTTGTCTACATCCAGTCATATTGTTATAACAGTGTGCTCAGTTGTTTTGGAAATTGATTAAAACTTATAAATACCGTGTAATAACTTCTATCTTGTTTTCCAAAATGAGTTGTAACGTTGACCTTTTGTACAGAATAAAAATTAACATGTTAATTTGTAATTTTTCAAATTTCAGGAAATGTGGTGTTAGTAAAGGCGGTTCTTAACCATGCTCAGTGCCCCGATGTTAATGCAAAAGATTCCGAAGGTAAACATTTTTTACCATCAGTTGTTCAGTACCATAGGATTGGTGACAGTTTGGGACAATTTGAACCGAGTTGTTTTACTGTTTGTTTTACTTTAGTCATTTTTTCTCTTTTCAGGAAGCACTTGTCTGCATTTGGCTAGTTTCCAAGGCAACGAGGATGTTGTTTTTCTTTTGCTGGAGCATGGCAATATTAATGTCAACATGAAAGATGGGACAGGTGTCACCCCGCTGCATGTGAGATATGGTCAAATTCATGTAGTAATATTGCCCACACATCTGATGCTTACCTCATATCCAGTCAGGTTTAATAAGAATCAGTACGGGCGATGCCATTAAACAGTTGAGGAGTATTTCTGGGGAGTTTCTCACATAAGAGATACTATAATCTTTTAGTTTCCATTCAAATTCTGGTATGTAAGTGGTAAGCTAACTATGTGTTTGTTTCTATATCTATGTATACTATGCTTCTAATGAAATGCAAATACCTAACTGTATTTGAAGGATGGATGAATTGCCAAATGGGGGCATCCTCTGCTCAGCCACTTTGCATTGGTGTAATGGAAAAATATGGAGTTCCCCCTTGTTTCTGTCCATTGTCATACCCCTTTGACCATGTTCGTGGATCCACTCCTGACACCATACACTCTCCTTGTCTGGTACCCATCTTCACTTAGTGGGACTCATAAGATCAAGGCAGCAGTATGCTGAGTTCACACGGTGTTGTTATTGTGTGAGCTAGACTGGGGTGTCCTTGCTGTGTTTCAAAATTTGATTGCGCGATCACTGTGTTGTTTTCAGAAAGCTTGTATAGCCAACCATCCCAAAGTGGTGGAGATGTTGATGTTGAAGGGCCATGCTGAGCCTCAGGAGCGCAGCACAGAGACGGGATGGGTGCCATTACATGAAGCAGCAGCTCGTGGCTATACCCAATGTGTCAAGGTGGGATGGTTCAGGGCCACTGTCTGCCATTTTAAAACTATGAGAATAGTGCTGTTAGATTGATTAGAACTTTGCAAAACACTGCTTTCCCAACTGGGTTCAGTGTGAGGTGAATTTGCTGGTGGTCACTTTGGGCAATCTATTCACAGCTAGTCTTTTGTTAGAACTGGCTGTATACTTGGCTGTTGTGTTCTGGTCATTACAGTGTTGTTGGGGCTATCTATTAACAGCTAGTCTTTTGTTAGAACTGGCTGTGTCTACTAGGCTACTGAGTTCTGGTTATTGCAAGCTCAAGTCTGTTACCATAAAATTTCAAACCAGCACAATGTGGCAGTCAACTGAAATTTCATCTTCTTGTTTGTTCATTAAAGATATGTGGAACCAACTTAATGTTATGTCATTTTCGAATTCTTTTCTGTCGCTACCGCCGAGCAATCTTCTGAAAAATTGTGAGCATTTACTACAACGTCAAAATTCCTTGAAAAATTTAAGGGCAATTTGGTAATTATTTTTTTCTAAAGTTGGTGATTTTTTTACAAGAATTTGATTGCTTGAAGTGACTGTCACTCAACTGCAGGGCAATAAAGGGGCATCTGCCGTCAGTAGTACTATTTTGCTGTTCACTTAAATTCCTGATCAGTTATTCATTTTTGTCATGGGAGTGCTGTGTGTTACAGCTGCAAATTCATTGACTCCACTCAGTCACAGTTACTCAACATTATGGACCATCCAGAGCTGGCAGGCAAGCAACTCCAGTCAGAAAAACCTATTAAGCCCTTCCACTCGATTCCTCTTCATTGTACTTTAATCTGACAATGTTAAGATATTACAGTTGCCTGAAGAATAAATGTTATGGTTGGAAACAGAGCAGACATTTGAATTTCTCATTAAAATTTGAGTGTAGAGCTTTTTTCTCAAAAATATCAGCCAAGTTTTGTGGGTGATAGCTATAATTCAGATTAGCTGACTTGGTTTTCTCTCCAAGATTCCCATTCATAATAACTGATCAGACATAATTACCATGTTTTATTACCCAAACCTGAAGACTGTGATAAAGGCCTATTCAGTTCAGTGACTATAGCATATCCAGTGTATATTCCCTGAAGCCCCTAAGTTTGCTTCATTATCAAAATAGTGTTATGTATGGCAGTGATAATTGTTTCAGGTTTTGCTGTCATGTAACGCCCCCTGCAGACCCAGAAATGATCTAAAGGAAACACCGCGAGACTTGGCCTTGCAAAAGAAACACACTTTATGTGTTGAAATACTTGGTAATTACAGCCTAAACCAGATGTTTAACACGTTTTATAATTTATTGATAAGGAATTGTATGGACTTTAGAATAGAACTTGGTAAATGCATTCATGAACTAGAGAAATATGTTTCTTGCATTGAAATATTTATGATCAAGGAATAGTTTATTGTGCTTTGCGGGTCTGCCACTTTTTAAATGTTGCACACATCGAATAACTGTGATGTTCCTTTGCTGCGTTGTTCCTCACATGACTGACACATGACTGGTCTATCACTGTTTGTAGAGAACTACAAGTCTCCTCCCGCAAAGACAAAATCCAGCGATTGGCTTCATCATAACATCGACAGAAAAGTATGTTTTTAGATCTTAATTTGTTTTATGAACAAAGGGAGGGAACGCTGTCAACTAAATTCTTCTTTCCGTTAGATTTGCTAATCTATCCTAGTGCTGGGTAATTGCCTAATTCATTAATACCAGCCATTTATTTGGTTTCATTAACCAGTATCTGCTCATGTTTGTTTCAATGCATGGTATTTGCACATTATCTGTTCACTCTGTTGTTATGGTAGTATATGATGTGAAAAGCATCATCCGTGGTATGAGAACCATCATCCGTGATTTGAGAACCATCATAGGTGTGTGTGGTGGTTGTGCTTCATCCGATATGAGAAAATATATTGTGAACTTTGAGTTTACTTCAGATCTGGGTGATATTTAAAGCCTAACTTCAACGGAATTTTGTTATAATTTTAGATGTATTGGGCTAACCAGATAGTCCTAGCAAAGTCTCAGTAAAACAAGAAAACGCGAGTTCAATCGCACAAATGTAAGCCCGTCAAAGGATAAGTGAAGCTGCGTTTTCATGCCATGTTGTGTCACCGCGAGATCCCAGCACAAACAACAAAAGGCTGATTACAGTTGTATTGAATAGGGGTCTGAACAGAACACCACTGTGCGTGGGTGTTATTCGCGCCTAACAGTTCGTTACATTTGGCAATTTATGGCACTAGTGGGCTCAGAGCGGTGCTCTTAACATACTGTAGGAACCAAATTTACAGGTGTTACCATTCAAGATAGGCTTTAAGGGTTGGGGGTGTTCAGTCAAGTTTAAACTTGACTGCATATACTTAGCACATTTAAAACATACTTTCTGAAAGTGCCTTTATCAGTGCCCTTTAAATATTAATCCCAAAATTGATCTTATTGACAGACAGACAGTGTACTTAATCATGTTTTATTTCGCGGTGTTTAAACTTGTGAATTTTGGGTTTAAATACAAATTTCTTTTGCAGGATACTAAGAAGATCTTGCATTCTCATGGCATGAGCGACGGTCTGTTTATTGTACGTAGGAGTTCGAAGCATGAAGGGTGGTATGTAGTGGCTGTGGTGTTTGGAGGAAGTACTTACAACTACGAAGTGAGAAACAAGGTGAGATGTTTTGAAACTGAGTCACTAATATTGGGTCATTTGAGACGATGGATGTTGTCAATTCACATTAAATATGGTGGTCAAGTAATGCAATTTATGTCTCCATTTTTTCATGAATTATGAGTAACACAAAACTAATGCTTCGCTGTTTTCAAGTTCCGTACAGCACTTACCAGAAATTCACAACAATGTTAAAAATGTTAAACTAGAGAAGTGAAGAATGTGCAACTTTGGACACTGTGTATGTGAGCCTGTGCCTAATTTGTGGAACTTAGCAAATGTGTCTGTAAGTGAAACATTGAATTAATTGGAACAAATTATGGCACGAGTCTATTACAGGACAGTAGATGCTGATGTGTATAATTATTCAGTTTACTGACAAATTTTAAAACTCATGGAAAATACCAACTTGATGACAATGTGTGGAATACTTAGGATTACCACCATCCCCTCTTAGTGAGGTTTGGGTGCATGTGCCTTTTGTCAGGGATTGGTGAGATTTAGTTTGGATACAAAAAGTAAACATTTATTCCTAGCAATGTATAAGAAAATAATTGGGAAAAGTTTTTGTATAGTGACCTGCCATGTTGACCACTGTTTCTGTCTTGTTTGATACCAGGTGCTGCTAGCAGCCTACTGTTGGGCTTGGGTAGGATTTGTGCATGGTTTTTCCTTTCGTAATTTTTGTTTTGGTTTTCAACTAGGTTTTAGACGATTTTTGATTTCTTAAATGCTTGTTGTAAGTTCAATTTGAATAAAAATTGTTATAGACATCAATATATGGGATTTTTTAAAATTATTCTTATTCGGCATACCTTACAGCTTAGAATGACTGCAAAGTGTCATGACTGCAGTATATATGTACACATACGTATGCATTATAAATATTGTAGGGAGACAAAGTGTTCTTCATAGATGATGGTCCTTTGTTGGAGTCACTGGAGCATGTCATTGAACATTACAGCCTTCGAGCGGATGGGCTGCCTACACGTCTAGTGACTGCAGTTAAGCCAGGTACAATTCTACCTTCAGTAGACTATGATCATTGCTTTTCTAAAGAATTGAAAAAAGTATGATTATGTTGAAATAAGATGGTTTGCTTTGTCCAATTCAAAGTTGAGTGTACGTCTGTGTTTTTGTAGATGGCAGTCTCCTCCACATAAACATTCCACGTCCATACAAAAATGGCCAAGATGAAGGTATTATATTTTGTCTCGCTTTTATGGGTTGAATATTAATTTCCTTATGTTTGTGCATCTTTTAAATCAAGTATTTTGTTTTTGCGAGAAACCCAGCATCTACTTCAGTCAGCTGTAAACCGATGTTTGCGTCACATAAAGACGCTTTGTGTTTTTGTATTATTTTACTGCTAGTGTTCCATAATTTGTATGTTAGCTTATTCTGCTGCTTGTGAATCACAAGTTGTGTGTGTGCGTAATCAGCTGACTGTGAATCACAATTTGTATGTGTTTGCTTATTCGACTGATTATGAATCACAGTTTGTATGTGTTTGCTTATTCAACTGATTATGAATCACAAGTTGTTTATGTTTGCATATTCAGCTGGTTGTGAATCAAAGATTGTATGTGTTTGCACATTCATCTGGCTGTGAAGTACAGGTTGATAGTTGCCTGTTAAATCAGGTGTAGCAATGAAGCTGGACATATTTGAGCAATTTGCAGATTAAAAGTTATGCCATGTCACAAATTTGTGGCTGTACGCTATATGATTATCTATATAAACAATGTATGGTAAACTACATATAATCTTGGTTTGCCAGGTAATATCAAAGAGTGTTTTCAGTAAAATCATTATCTTGCTAGTTTAGCGAGATCACGCGAGTCTTTGTTGGGTGTCACTCTGCATCAGAAGCAATGCATGCAATCTCACAAGTTTTCTCTGGCAACTAGTCGTTAGTAAATGCACCCCTGGTTTTCAGTAACTGATTGGTAATGCGTAGTACTCGTGTTACAGAGATGAAGCCTTGCTTGCCCCCCAGACCACAATCTCTAGCCGAGGACCATACTGCAACAACTACCACTGACCATCACAGCAAGCCGTCAGCTGGTCATGAGAAGCACGGACCCACTGCTAGGAAACTACCCCCACCCCCAGTGGCAGCCAAGCCCAAAGTACCTGCTGAGGGATCACCTGTGAAGTCTACCTCACATGTATGTATTGACCTCAACAGGTGAATTATGGACTAATATTGCGTAACCATTAGCATTTATCTATTACACACTCAGGTTGTGTAAAATTGAGAATAGAATGATGTTAATCAATGACAATACTAGGTAAATCTTACGCCAACAAGATTTGCACGCAAGTGGATGAATTAGCATGCACTGTTTATCCCAGAGAATCCAGCATAGTCCTCGGCCCATCAAAAGCTTTATGGTGATGTCAGTGATTGAAGTCAGCTAGTCGCTATTCATGGGCTTGACTGAAGGTGCTGGATAAAATAATTGCGGTGGTAAACCAACACGCCTGTTTAGCGTACAAGATTTAAAGTAAAAAAAACAATAATAAGTAAGGCAAACGATCAACATGACTTTGAAATAGTATCCGTCTCTGAGTGAGTTTTTAATATAAATGCATTATAAGAGAAATTAGTGAAAAGGTTTTCTTCAGAATCTCAGCTTAGCCACAAGCATTAATTTGTGAACCGATTGGGATGGGTTGCATTGCTGAATGGCATATGGTCACAGTCTGGCTTAGGCTTGCTTTGGCGTGGGGTAATAAAACCCCAAATGTTAGCGTGGAATTTGTCTCATGAATGTTGGCAAAACCATGCTCAGTATTGCCAGCTTATTTTATAAGTTTGGTTCCAAAGTTGCCTGGTGTGGCCCAGAAAAATACAAGCAGCATGTGGTATGTGATCAATGGTCTAATTGCTGACTTAAGTTAATGTGCCGTTTTCTATTTTCAAGTTGCATAGTGGGAGGAGAGTGTGAGCCAGATTTAGCGTGTGTTTGGTTGTGTGATGTCATCTCTCTAACAGGATTGTTATTATTGATAGCATCCCAAGACTGATATTTCAAGTGTCGCGCCAGCTGCAGGTATCACAGCAGTTACAAAGCAAGCTGGCCTGACCATTATTGCCTCAGCCGATATACAGCTGGGTAAGTAGATGTTGTAGTAGTGTATGGTCACAGGTGAGTGAATATACTCACTAGTGTGTCGTCACAGCTGGGTGATTAGACTCACTATTGTGTGACCACAGCTGAGTGTTTAGAATCTCTATTGTGTGGTCATAGCTGGGTGAATAGACTCACTAGTGTATGGTCACAGCTGGGTTTGTAGAATCACTAGTGTGCGACCACAGCCGGATGTGTAGAATCACTAGTGTGCGACCACAGCTGGGTGCTATAACTACACTTTAGATGTAGAGTTAATATGCTATTTGTGTTTGGTAACAGTTATTCCATTTAGACTACGAAGAACAATTAATAGAAGGAGAATTGAACTCTTTAGATTTTTTATTGATGAACTATATTATAATAGTCACTTTAAATATTATTAGTGACTTCAATCTACATATTTGCTGCTTCGTTTTACTTGTCACAGAACATAATCTTGTATTAGTGAGCTTATGAAACATAAGGGATCAGTATTTTGATGCTGTGTGTTTAAAAACATGACCTCACAAATATCATGTGACCAACTCTAGTGTTACCCACAATGCCATAGTGAGGTAGTTGTTCTGGTCAAAGGTCAGGCGATCTGGCATCACGTACAAGTTAAAATCAGTGGACATGTTGCATTTTGCAGCGTGAACACAAGCAAAAACATTGAAATTTTCCGTAATGTTTGTAGGCTGTATCGTGACAGGTTTGCAGATTTTTACTTGGAAATCTTGAAGTAGGACTGTCCTTGGGTTTCTGTGAATGTTATCAACTTTTTCAAAAGTATTGATTAAGAATCGTTATGTTTGTCATATCTTGTTGTTCATTTTCAGCCAATGAGGTGGGACAAGGCGAATTTGGATCTGTCATGAGAGGAAAGTACAAAACGCCATCAGGCCAGAAGGTAAGCACCATCACCAGCCATCAGTACAAGGAACAGCAATCTCCATCTTATTCAGATGACTGCGTTTAAGGAAGTTCATTACAGTAACTGAAATCTGTCTGTAGGTGGACATAGATGTATATTGTAGAAGTCCGTTACTGACATCTGTGTGTAGGTGAATGTAGCTATACATTGTATAAATACACTACTGACATCTGTAGGTGGACTTAGCTATGATTTGTGTAAGTATACTACTGACATCTGTCTGTAGGTGGACGTAGCTGTTAAAACCTTAAGAGAGGAACACATGCAGACGGGTAAGAAGGAGTTCCTTCGTGAAGCAGAAGTCATGTGTGGTCTGCACCACTCCTGTATCGTCAAACTGATTGGCATCTGTGATGGACCTCCCATGATGCTGGTAGGTGGCGCTGTCTACTCTTAAAAATTATTGAGAGAATGTTTTTTTTTTGTATTCCAAGTGTCTAATGCTTAAGTTGTAAAACTGTCAAAGTTACCATCTGGTGGTGATATTTTGTTTCTGGCCTTTTACAGAATAAACTCATTAGTATGCTTACATTGGTGGTGCGGAACTAAAGTCCCCATGAACCATATTCTGGTGTCAAAATCCACTTTCTTCTCAGTCGTATTTTGCTCTTAAACAAAATGTGCTTTTGTTCATGCTCTGTATTTGAATTGAAATTGGTTAGTACATTAACACAGTCACTTAGACTTGCCAAGACGGTCATGTTGCTTCAGCAGCTAAAAGTAATCAGCTGTTACATTAACAGTTGATGAGCCTGGTCTGAAACAATAATGAGCTGCTAAATATTGCAATATCTCAATTTATAGTGAGTGCAATATCTCAACATATAGTGAGTCTGCAATTTCTCAATAACATAGCGCAAATTTCCAACATAGTGAGTTCAATATCTCAACATATACTGAGTCCAATATCTCAACATGTAGTGAGTGCATTATCTCAAGAAGCGAGGAAAGTATACTTAATATTCTTTCTTAAAGTTGGTCCATGTTAACCACACAAGAGGCCTATCTGCTAATAAATTAGTCCTCATTTCATGTTGCCATCACTACATCTTCTTTGACTACAGGTGCAGGAGCTGGTTGCCATGGGATCCCTTCTTGATTACATACTGGACTATCCCGAGAGGATCAACCACCCAGTTGACCTGTACCTCTGGGCTGCACAGATTGCCTTTGGTATGCGTTACTTGGAACTCAAGAAATATGTTCATCGTGACTTAGCAGCACGCAATATATTGCTGGCATCGAAAACACAGGTGCGTTGGTCTAAAGCATGTCTATTGTCATTTTCAATGTCAGCTTGATGGATTTTAGACTCTTGATCTAATTTTCAATGGAGGCAATCCCCGCTGTGGGTAGCTACATATGCTAAGACAATACCTGTCATGTCCAACTGTCAGTTGTAACAGTTTAGGATCATTGCGTGCAATATTCTGGGAGCACTAACGCAACATTCAGTTGATGTCTGATCACATGACAGGTCAAATGGTGGAAATATTTCTCGTAGCTGAAAAGGTTTTCTGTGTTCATGCTTGGTGATGGACCTAGTTATGAGTCAGCAAGTGATGAAACTTACTGAATGCTGTTCCGACACACTCATCTCGTGTGATTGGCAGGAGTTGTAGCACATGTCATGTGACTTATGATGAAGTTGCACGGAATGCTTGAACTAGTCCCAAGGTGGATGATGGGATACCTTTGTGAAGTCTTAACGTAAGCAGCTTAATCTGCCTTTGATTTGTGTGTTAAATTCTCATTTTGCTAAAATTCACTTGTGAACGGATTACTTTTCCGCAGCACAAATGGCATTATATTTAATAAGTCAATTGCAATACTTAGTATGTTTTTATTTGATGTGCAGGTCAAAATCAGCGACTTTGGTCTGTCTCGTGCTGTTGGAACTGGTAGTGATTACTACAAGGCCTCAGCAGGGGGTAGATGGCCAGTCAAGTGGTGAGTCACCCCATATACACTATACACCCTAAAGTCAACTCGTGCACGATGTGTGGATGTCATAGTGGTCAAAGCATTAATCCGTAAGACTAGTCTCCAGCCATATTACAAAACCCTCCGTTTGGTAACAACTCCAGATGAGCGGTTTTTAAATTAAGGCTAGTCCAGATTTCAGTCTAGTCCAGTGATAAGCATTCTTGTGATCTTTTGTGCGTCATGACAATTTGCAGACCAATTATCTAAGAATTTACTAACCGTTCAACAGGTATCGGTGAACTGAAACCTAACACATCTATTTTGACTTAATTTTTATTGTTTTATTGTATTGTTGGTAAAACTGATCCTAAATTAACTTTGTACGAGGAATGCAATTTCGGAAGCCAAACAGTTAAAAAATCACCAGTTTTAGTCTGCAGATATGTCCATATATTTTAACCTGTGAAGCCAGCACTTATGCTGTAATTTGTTCAACTCCACACATTAGTAACTTAGATCAACGTCTCTGATAAATAAGCCTCTTGACAGCAACAGGAATTGTGCAAATGTATTAACAAAGTGCAAGGTGTTGTAAGTGTTTAGCGAGATCACACAAGGTCAGGATATAGTGTTACACAAAGTGCCACTGAAGTCTCGCAAGTATTAGCTTCTTAACTTTACAAGCACTCTCTTGTCTTGTAAATAATTATCGCTTAGAGTAAGAGGATACTCTCTGCTGAATTACTGCATGTGTCTCGCGCGTGACAATTTTTACTGAAGCACATCTCTGAGTGGAAGTTTTGCAGCATTCTTAATTTGCCCTCGTCTAGAAGCCATTATGTAGTGGTTTACTTGCTGGCTTACATGGGGTGGAGATACATGGAGGCTAGTCACAGATACATTGCTAGATAGAGATCGTGCACTGCACTGACCAACAGCCTGGTAGTATTGTGCCCAATAGTGTTTGAGATTTTAAGCTGAATAATTTTTTGTTCATGCAGACATAATGTTACAGTATAGACAGTCAATGTAAGCGCCAGGACACTTACTGAGGCTTGACTATAGCCATTACATTTTAGGTATGCCCCAGAGTCTATAAAGTGAGGCGTGACTGTAGCCATTACATGTTAAGTATGTCCTGAAGTGTATGAACTGGGGCGTGACATGAGCCATTGTAATTTAAGTATGCCCCAGATTCTATAAACTGAGGCCTAACTGTAGTCATTGTATTTTAGGTATGCACCTAGTTCTATAAACTGAGTTGTGTCTGTAGCCATTATATTTTTGGTATGCCCCAGATTCTATAAACTGAGTCGTGACTGCAGCCATTGTAATTTAGGTATGCTCCAGATTCTGTAAACTGAGGCGTGACTGTAGCCATTGTATTTTAGGTATGCCCCAGAGTCTATAAACTATGGAACGTTTTCGCATGCTAGTGATGTGTGGGGCTTTGGGGTTACTCTTTGGGAGATGTTCTCCTATGGTGAACAGCCTTATGGAGAGATGACTGGTGCCCAGGTAAGTGTCAGTCTTAGGCTACTATTATTTCATCAGACGAGTGTTATTGACAACAAGCTTTACTGCCAGAAGTTACCATTCTGTATGGTATACTTTCAAATCTGGGCATCAAAATTTTCAACAAAAAATAGAGCAGACTGTCAGGTGCAAAGCATAAAATGATGAATGATTTCAGCAGGCATTTGCAGCAGATGTTATTGTTACAATCTGTGCTTTACAACAGTCCTCTAGAGGGCATTTGTTCTCGTCATTCACTGATGTATTGGTTTTCACTGTTTTACGTCAAAATAAATTTATTATTGGACTTTTTAAAGTTTTACTCTTTCCGGAAGCGACAGAATGCAGACGTGATGCCATTTAACAAACTGAGAGGGGTGCATATATCCTTCTTTAATTGTTTCAGAAAGGTGTTTACTAAATCTTTTTAAACTAGTTCACTTCCACAACCTGTTTTTTACCTTCACAAGAGGAGATGAACTTTTGGATGAGGCTATTAGGATTGTGCACGGGCTTATTTATACAGCCTGCCATGAGAATTCATTTAATTTATTGTAGGTTATTGCTTGGCTGGAGAAGGGAAAGAGACTGCCACAGCCAGACCACTACAAGCCGTGTCCAGACAAAGTGTATGATGTGATGTGCCAGTGTTGGAAAACAAAGGCCATCGAGCGGCCAACATTCAACCAGCTTCACCAACATTTTGAAACAGAGGATGAATACACAAGTCTGAAGGAAATATGGAACAGTAGGCAGACATAGTTTTGTGTTGAAAGTCAGTACTTAGGTTTTGTCAACTTCCATGCAACTGGTGCTATGTGAGTTGTTTATGAAGACCTGTCATGTGCCATGTTTGAGCTTGCGTGCTCATGTAATGTCATTGTAAAAAGCAATGTTTCATGTCAACGGGATATATCCTGCTTACTCTAAACCTTAAACTCAAATTATAAATCACTTTACTACAACAGTCAAATATGTCTCAACCTTGAGCTGATGATTTCCTTAATTGGAAAACAGACAGTTCATTTTTTACTGTTTATTTTTAATATGAAAACTGTACTGTACAATAATTGGAGCTCAGCCCAGAAAGCGTTATATCTGGTCATCAGCATGTATGAAAGAGGGAATGTCAAAGGTTAAAAGGTCAATCATGGCATGTAATTGTGAATGTCTTAGTGCTTCAGTTCAAACTGACGTTAACTTGGTATGTCTTCATACTCAGACTTAACGACTGCCATTACGGCCAGTACATTGGTGAACTGTGTGGCAATTTAAATTGAAGGGGTTACGTTCTCGTAGCTAAGACTGGGCTAACACCATTGGATACAACTAGTCCTTATTTTTTATTGTTTATCAAGATGTAATAGACAATTATTGACTTTCAGCTATGCCAATGTTTTGGTTTTCAGGCTCGAAAAATGTGATTATGTTTAAGGTCATTATCACATTTTTGGGGCCTAAAAACAAACATGTCAACGAAGTGTGAAAGTCAGTGATTGCTTGCGTGATTACATCTACTAAGTAATTCATAGAAGGATATGTTTGGCCTTTCAGTCATGTTACTCGTTTGATCATTCGGCAACCAGTTTTTACCTGCAACATAGATTTTGAATGGACTCGGAATAGACAAAGGAGCAGTCAATTACATATTGGGAAAGGTACCGTGATTGGAAGGCATATACGATGTTTTTAATGCAAAACAATCGAAAATCACCATTTGGTGATATCAATACTATCGCTAGCGAGGTGCATGTCAGCACACTCAGCATACATGGTGTAAGTGATGTGTATAGAACATATAGCCTTTGAAAGCGCACCTTTTGGACAATAGCATGAAGGAAGGAACTGAGATGCCTTGATGAAGACACTTACTAGGGTCCAGCATTTTGAGAACCAGTTTTGTCCACTTATATAACAGGTTTCAAACTGGTTCTCTAATTACAGCACTCATATGTTTGATTATTGCCAAAGGTTGTATTCAAAGAATGGTTAATATTTTACTGTGCTCTGAATCTGAAAACAAACGTGATATCAGAGTTTAAATAGGGTAAAACAGACTAGGAAATTCAGTGATGTGCTAGTGGTGCAATGGTTTAGTGGCTTGTGAACAGGACGATCCTCAGATCAATATTGTGATGAGATCTCCCAAATTTTTTTACAAAATAAATTTAACTACAATTTCATAGTAGCAGGCAGTATGATAGTAGGAGTAGTCAATGTGTAGAATTACAGACTGGCTGCTGGTGGGTTTATAACTACAAAATCTTTACAAATACGATATATTTCCATGTTCAACGTCGCGTCGTTTTTAACGAAATCTGCATCTAGGAGTCACTACTGCCAAATAGTACTAAGTTTCACGTTTTGTCTGTAGATACTAGGAAGTGCCTCTTGGGATCATATCTTTTGGTTTTATTTCACATAGTGCCATGGACATTACCCAGTAACCACTAAGAAACATTTAAACAGGATATTGTCGTCACCTCTATCTTGCAGAATCTTACTGAAATTTGGCAGGTGTGTTCATATGCGGCTGACACCGAGATTCGAACTGATCCGAATGCCGCTGTGCCCCCTAGTGACAATTTTAATTTTTACGTTTGCCTCAGTCTGTAGCTTCAAATTTCCTTGATGGATTTTCATGAAATTTTGCAAATAGGTTTTTAATAAAGAAACAATGGTATCATTTCATTTTTGGATGGATTCAACAGATTTTACGCCACCTTGTGGCTATTTTGGCATCCGTTTTCTAGCATCCACCTCTCTATCTGCAGTACCGCTCAAAGGATCATTATGAAAATTTACATAAAGGTATTCCTGATAAGGCCACGACTGATGTTGACTTTCGTCGGATGGTCCAACTATTGTGTTGTCTCCTAGTGGCGATTTGTTTTTTGCATCTGTAGCTGATTCTCCTTAACCCTTTGAAGGAACTTTCAATTGAAATTTGACAGATGTATTCCTATGGAGCTGACGACAAACAGTAACAAGTGTCGAACTAATCCAAATACTACTGTGCCTCCTACAGGCAAAATCATGTTTTTTTTAAGTTTGCCTCAGTCTGTATCTTTGGAGTTCATTAATGTATTTTCTTTAAATGCAGCTAATAGATGGTCTCCTATAAAGAGGGCAACAGATGATGATAAGTTTCAGACCAATCAGACTGTGACGGATTACAAGACAAACCGTCCAAGGCGAAACACTTGATGGCTTGAGGATATTGTTCGTTGTTGATATTATGAAAGAGTTCCAGTGTTTAACTTGTATTACAATACATTTGAACCAGTGAACAACGCTTCATACTCACAGCTACGTTCGTTCATTCCAAAAAATACCGGCTACAGGTGTTCGCCACAACTCCTCGAGTGCCTGAACACGAGTTCCAGTTCAAACGCCAACCAATCACATGTTAAAGCCGAGTCCATGTGGTTAGGCCCCCAGAATTACAGCGACACCCATAGTCAATTAAATTAGGGAATCCGTTACACAGACTAAAGCTGTGCCCCCTAGTGTCAATTATTTTTTTACGTTTGCCTCTGTAACTCGGGAGTTCCTTTGTCTTAGTTCAAGGACTTCGGCAAATAGTTGTGTATTACAAAGACAGCGTCACCTTCTCAATTTGGATGGGTCTGATGCTTTCTGCACCATCTAATGGTGGCCATAGAACCACACCGTTTGCAGTGCAGTTGTGGGTGGATTTCAATGCTCCGCATCATAAATGTTCATTTGTATCATTTCATGCTCTTGTTCTGTGCTTATATATAATATACATTTGCACTGCCAGTCAAGAAGACATTTTATTCTTCGAAATACAGGTAACACAATTTTCAGCCTACACTAGACAATAATTTGAAAAATTGTGAACATTCGCAACTTTTGAATTGCTTGAAAATTGAAAAAATGTCAATATTTGGCAATCAGTTTGTATGTAATTGAGATTTTATCATAATCAGTATCAGAACCTACATCAACTTGTTTGCAAAGTAATAGAACTTCACAATTTTGTAATGAAATCGTTTCTGAATTTTATTCATTAACTTTAATTTTCATGTCTTTCAACATCAAACTTGGCCTCATTTCAAGTTATTGGAAAATAATGTTCAGCATGAAAACTGTTTTTAAACAGATCTTGACCAAAACGTATTTAACATTGAGTGACCATAAAATAATAACATAACACAAGACAACACATCACTTGAGACAGATACAAAATATAAAACTATAAGTAAAATGGATGTAAAGATGCCATAAAAAGTGGATACCCTTTTAATCATGGATAATGCAAGGCTAAAATTTCTGCCCACTTTGGAACTTTACTCTCGGATGCAAAACTAACGAGACCATAGTAATTGATCACATATGAACAGTTACTGATACTGCCGTCTAGGGGAAGACAAGGAAACTTAACAGTTTTGAGTCAAATGCCATACATAGGGCCCAATACACCATGAGCATAAACACTTTATCAAGCCAACTATGTGCTCCATATCAACCACTCTGAAGTTGAAATGCATTCCAAGATTGCTAGGGGGCAGCACGAATCACCAGTCGCATGCGTCCAATTGGGTGTTACAAATTTCCATGTAACCACCATCCCCAACAGGTTTTAGGCATTCTATGGTGCTTTGAACACGTGTATAACACTAATAAATCGATCAAATTTTGGCAACAGTCATTAAGTTACAAAAACGAAGACAGTATGGCACCCGAGATATCAGGCTCTTAGACTCGCACTGTATATGAACATAAAAAGAAATTTTGGAAAATACTCAAAGATAAGATGTGAAATCCTAACATACACATTAAGAAACCTTAATAACGTTAAACCCTTCACACTATGATCATAAATGCTTGAATTTTGTTACCAACAATTTTGCCAAGATAATTTAAGTAATGCAGTAACTACATCTTCTTCAATTTGTGTACTCGTAATCGAGAAATAAACACAAAAATTAAAAATTTTGTGTGACGTCATCAACGGAAGTCCCGTCTCCACCATGGTGTTGTTCTACACCAGCTGTGAGACGAAGTGGTCTCGCAAAAGAGTTGAATATTGAACGAGACAAGTATTGTGAAAAGGTGCGAGTGCAGAGGATGCAGTAATAGCAATCGGACGGACAATATTACAACTTATGTGTTTTCAAAAGACCCTAAGATCACCAAGAAATGGCACAGGTTCATGAGACGGATACGAGTATGGCAGTACACAGTGGAACAAACGATCAGTCGAGGGGCCACACTGCACTCAGTTGATTTTGAGAAATCATGCTTAGACCCGTCGCAGAAATGGAGATTTGATTACGATTTCTCTGTGTAAGAGCATTTGATGGACAAAAAGAGTGCACTGTGTTGTACCATTGCTAGGAACATCAGGCACATAATTATTCATTAGGAAAAGCCTATAATGAATGTGATTGCAGTAGGAAAGTTCTCATCAGTCTATTCTTGTTCAAGATTTTGTGTGAATGCATGCTATCCACATATATGTCAATACCCAATAGTAGAAAATGGAAATGTAGAACCCAGGCAAAGAGTTAGAGGTCACCACTGCAGAAGGCACAGTGGCTGAAGTCGGGCACGACCGAAATAACTGACAAACTTTGCAAAATGTTCATAACTTTGGAATGCACAAGACAGAAACGTGCATCTTCTAACAGAAATAAAATCCAGTTAGCATCACAATTAATTGTTCCTGACAAATGCACTTGGCAAATGAAATCAAAATGGTGGCTATTCGCGACTGGGTTTTGACAGTTGGGGTAAAAACTCTGGTAATAGAATTACAGTTTTGAGACATAAACATATTACTCAATAAAGTTATTTAAAACATTAAATCGTGATTCAATAAAAGGCTATATAGTACCAATCAGAAGTTAGCTCTGAAATCAGGACTGTCCGCAGACTGAGTAGGCTGCGGTGCAGGAGAATGGAGTTCGTACAGCCTCAAATGCACTAAGTCCGCAGATACGACGTGGGCTTGCTATCTGTTTCACCTATGGGTTGAGCGTCATCCTCACTCTCATCTCCATACCTTTCATCTTAATACTCGTCAAGCTCGCTCTTTAAGTCTGTAACTTACAAAACCACCACTATCCACCATTGCATATTTGCAAGTTGCAAAGTAAGTTGGTCAACGTCTTCCACTGATGACATCACGCGGCGGGAAACCAAAAAATCATTTAATTTTTCCTTAAAATTAAAATCTCATTAATTATTTACCAAAATAAGTGTTTCTTTACTTAGATTTTATGTTATAAGGTTATCATACAAAATTTGAAACTTCAAAAAGTACAAAAATCCATTGTAGGAATACGGTGAGAATGCAACAGCATCCCTCACACTAACCATTACACTTCATCAGGTTCATGTGTGGCACTAAATCAGAAACAAAAGCAGTTTGCGGCTTGCAGTTACAACAAACTGTTTGGTTTTAACACAGTTCCTAACACAAATTGGTCTACATTCAGTTAGGAATGGATTCTAGTATTCCACAGTTCTGTGCAAAAATATCAACACATTTATCATGCCATAATTTCTATGATAACACAACTTACAGTTGGTTCAACTAGTAATTTCACAGAGTACTTTTACATAACCTCTGCTCCCTTGTGACTTTCAGCTGCCTGCATCATGCCACTGAACACCGAGTCAGGGTTGGCCAGTAGCGAAGATGGCTTGTCAAACTCGCACACCTTAAAAGAACACATGCAAAAGTTAATATACACTGCGATCCCATTTGCACAGTCATAAGATTGCATTTCTAAATAAGAGGAGAAGCACAACCAAGTGTCAATAACTTGCAAATGTCAACCAGGTTTAATACAATAACGCGTAGACACATTTTGAAGAGCTAATAGAGCATCCAGTTTTCAATAAAAAACGTGCAAAAACAATATTCTTGAGCTGCTTTCCAGGGGAATGTGCGTTTCATATATTGGGTAGGACAGGTGTCACCATATGTTCGAAATCAACTAAATGCCTGTGAAATGGGAAAATGGGAACTGACGATAAAGTAACATATTCAAGTTCTTGTTTCATTGTTTATCTGTGGTATAAAAGACTGGATAACATTTCAACACATGTAATTTGAATTGTCTGCATCATAATTATGGTGGATGATTACTTAAACCCAGTTGGAAATACGTAAATTAATCTGATAAGTTCAACAGTCTTGAAATCTTTTTATAATTAAGAAACTACCTTAAAGGAGAAATTAAAAGCACTCTTAAGAACGACACTTGGCAAAATTAAAATAAAAAGGAATGATGACCAAAGTGATGAAAACGAGTACAAGGATGGCAATAAGGACAGTGATGACAGTTGACAGCCCTGCAATCACAGAAGCATGCTTACAGACATGCAAAAACAAATAAATATGACAATAACAATAAACTTGGCGAAAAAGATATGCCAATCTAATTTTTTATGTGACATCAGAAGAGCCAGATTACACTGGAATGTTTGTGTAGTTGACAGTGTAATTCATGGAGACATTTCAATAACATCCGCCGAAAGAAGGCAATAAGCTGATTGTACCTTGCCATCAACCAGGACTAGTATCTTATCAGAGTTGAGTACAGTATTCAGCCTGTGAGCTATAGTCAGCGTTGTGCAGTCAGAGAATGCCTCCTTAATGGTGGCCTGTATCAGTGAGTCTGTCTTAGTGTCTATGGCAGCAGTGGCTTCATCTAGTATCAGGATCTGAAGAGAGGGGGAGCAAGCGTAAGTGTTAGAAAAAAAGGACCGGTCACTAGCACAACTTTTCAAATCTACGAAATGGTTGCAATTGTTTAAACATGGGTCTCCTGTTTACCACGAAGTTACAAGACTTTCACCCACAGTGAAGCAAACAGTGAATAAACACATTCAGGTCAGATATAACAAAATTATCACAGGGCCTTATTTTTACTGAATTAAAATCCAACACTTTTGTCATTAGCATGATCAGCAAATGAAAGACCTTCAATAATTTGTATTAAAAACCTGAAGACGATATCAAAACATTACACGACCTTGGCACTACGCAGTAAGGCTCTGGCCATGCAGATTAACTGACGTTCTCCAACAGAGAAGTTGTCACCGTTCTCCACCACCGGAGACTCCAGCTGGAGGTCAAGGCCAGCCACCATATCTTTCACGTGACATTTCTCCAGAGCATCCCACAGCTCATCATCAGCATGTTGGTTGAATGGGTCAAGGTTGTACCTGTGTGCAAAACAAACGATTGATCAATCACGTCAGTGCGCAGAGTTTCTGAAACCGCGTCCCACAAAATTTTTTCCACACAGTGTTTATCAGGAATGCAATTTCTGCCACGTTTAACTTAAGCTTCCAAAAACTGGAAAGGCATCCACGCACGACAAAAAACTGAAGGCGAGACCAGAAAAGAATTTTTGGGCTTTAGGATGAAGACATTTAACAACTTTTGCTCCTCCACGTTTATTGCCTGTATCCCTAGAGGTTTTCAATGCTTTTGCCTACCCCTAGTTCACCAGATTTTCATACAAACACTCAAGGCACGTTTATGGATAAAGTAACTGCTGAAAACAGTACTTTCATTGTACTCATTAACACAGACTGCTTACTTGACAGACAGTACAGAATGTAAGAAAAGAAAAAAACATATTTCAAATGGAATACAGACGTCAGGTGCCCCGATCTAATCTTTTTACTCAAGGTTGAACTCAAATTTTCTATTCTACTTTTGTGCAAACTCAAGATGAGTATCTATTCAAAGCTTGGGAACGTAATGGCTCAAGTGAATATTTGTCTAGTCCTAGTTTGCACCAAATGGCACCACGATCATTGAGGCTAAAAGTTAGAGTTTGAATTCGATATTTCGAGTTTTTACTCAAAACCTCGGGTTTTGACAACAGTTTTAGCTCAAATTTAGGGTTCATCAAATGCAAACTTTGACTAGAAACTCATTAGCGGAAACCACAATGTATTCCAAGCCAAAAATAAGTTCAAGTTCAATTTTGAGCACTAGAAAGATTAGATCCCACCTCCAAAGGTCCTAGTACCTTATAGTTCCAACAAAGAGGACAGGTTCCTGAGGTATAATAGACAGACTACTACGAAGGTCCTTCAGTTTAATACTGGCCATGTCGATGTCATCAATGCATATACTGCCGGAGCAAGGGTTGACAATACGGAACAGCACTGAAGCTAATGAAGATTTACCTGCCAAGAGAATCAAATCAATCGCAGTCTTTCAAACACCATGACGAAACAAAACCACTACGAAAATCAGCTGTGTTTGACTAACTTACAGAATATGATAGTAGTAGGCCTACAAATAATTTTGTAAGTATTTGACTGGCTAGTGTTCACCTGTTGACCGACAATGTCGAACGCGAGGGTTAACAAACTACGCGTCTAATTTGTGAGAGTACTTGCATATCACACATTAATTTTATACTAATTATGTCGCAAGTCAAGTAACTTAAATGTCAACTATGGGGTTCTTCAACGGTCTAGTCTAGGCCCGCTCCTCTTTAATATTTGTATTAATGATAGGAATTATGTTGACAGATCCGAAAGTGGGTTTTTTCCCATCAGAAGTCCAAATGTACAGCCCCCTACTGATTTCTTGGTCAAGAAATCATGCTGTGTGTATCTCTATAACACGAAACACTGAGGTGTTATTCTGAACAGACATAACACCCGCAATAAACATTCAAATTCCTCCGTTCTAAATCAAAAGTATCTCAGAGACCTCTCTAAAAGATTAAGGAAGTTGTTGGATTTTGATTTTCTGAACATCTTGTTCAGAGTCATAATTTTGCCACGTTAGGAATACTGTAATGTTGTAACAGCCTCTTGCCAATCTCAGAGTCAGGATACAGAGATTGCAGAATGTCCTGTAACATTCACTTGGCGAGTAGCACTTTACAGAAGCTAAGCACACTTGGTTATTAATATTCAAAATGTTCTAGTCGCCTGCTTATACACGATGTTTACCTGAGCCAGTACGGCCAACAATGCCAATCTTTTCCTTTGGTTTCACATCAAATTTAATATTCTTCAAGACAGTGGGCAGACCCTTACGGTATTTCATACACAAACTATTGAAGGAGAGCTGCCCCTTACTGGGCCAATCAGCAGGGGGTGCTTTAGTCACCATATCAGTGGGTTCTTCCGATTCCAAATCCTGTTGTGAAGAAAAATGAAATTTCAATTTACAAACATATTTCAATTTAATAGACAAAATAACCTAAACTCAGGTACTATCCAACAGGCCTGGTTGAGCCAAATGAGCATGCTGAAGTTGACTTCATTTCCGCTCCAGGATAAAACGGAAGTCATAACAAACTCGGCCCATTTCAGGATACCATGTAATTCATTAATACATGTCCCACTGTCATCAAGAGACCTCTTATCAAGAAATGTGATCTACGGACCCAATGTGTGGAATAGAGTAATGACCACACTAGCAATGGCATCATGGCAATAAAACACTGGTCAAAGAAAATCGATAAACCATAGACTAAAACTGAGGATTTTTCAAACTGTTTGGCTTCTGAAATTGAATTCCTTGAAAAGAGTTACGTAAAGATCACTTTTACACAAAGAAATACGATAAAAACTAGACAAAATAGATGAATTAGGTTTCGTTTCTGTGGTACACACTGATGATTGGTTTAAGTGACTAGGAGGTTTTGAATTGTGGCAGATAGTTGGCCAGAGAATCATGATGCCAGGCAAAAGAGCGCGGGCATGCTTAACAATGGGTTGTATTGAATTCAGTGACGAGGCATTCCCTGTTCTACAAACTTGAACATCACGTACTGTTTAAATCACGTCTCACGCTAGTATAACAGATTTGAGGCTTAACTCAGAATGTATCCTCATTTTAGAAACTGGTGTCACCTGGAGTTGAAACCAAGTGGGAGATTTTTGTGACATGATTTTGCAATTGCTGTAATTTACACAACAATTGACACAAGATCAAGATTATCTGCATTATCTAAGAATCAGACACTGGCAGCAGTCAGTTATCAAGATTTAACAGGTGTCAAAATGAAGGCTCTGCTGGATAAAAAACCGTCAGCGTTAAAACATGCTTCAGCACAACACCATCCTTTAGCTAGATTACCTCAATAACAGCATGTTTACATTGAGGAAACAGTGTTCCTCAGTGATTTGAGCTGCGAGATCCCATTTGCGAGACCCGAGTTTGAATCCTGGCTTTACTGGCAGACATGTGTCTCCTACTCCTCTGAGCTCGGTTTCACTAATGAATGTATGCATGGGCATGAATGAGAACCTGGCTATAATGCAAAAGCGATTTCTGGGGCTGTGTTAATGTTTACAATTTACTGGTTGAAATGTGACTCAATTCATTTTTTTGATTAAGAACATACGGGCTAAATTTACCTTGATGTAGTCTGTGATTCTCTCCGCAGAAGTAAACCTTGCCTCTGTTTCTATGAAATTCCGTATAGTGAACTGGAACATTCCAGTCAACTGCAAAACATGTGACCATTGAAACACATACTGACTAGTCAGCATTTACTGACAGTGCCTGCTCGATATCTACCATTCAACATAGAATCTGAAGACACGTGTGTTCCTAATAGAAACATCAGAACTACGGACTGAACTTCATTTTGCAGAAGAAATAAAAAGCAGAGAAACACAGCGAGTATGTTAGCTATTACCTGAACAGCATAGGAAATGGCCATCCCAGCATAGGAAGGTGACAGGACATCACGTGGGGTGAGCACACACAGCAGTCCTGTCACAAATATCACTGTCATTGTAATTATTTCCAAACGTAAGGCTGACCATCGTAGGCACATGTTGAACAATAGGAAAGCGACTGTGTTCGTATTCAGAAAACCATCAAATCTGGAAAAAAAATTGTCTAGTAAGCTCAACAAAACAAAGAAAGATTATTGATCCAAGTTGTGAGAATACACAGTCAAGTCTTTCTAGCAACATTACTACACATGGTGCCCCTAATTGCTCACGTCATTCTACTTACTTCTGCTGAAAGACATCTCTCATGCCAAATGCAGAAATGACTTGGACTCCCTGGACAGAGGCAGCGATATGGCTCAAGACTGGTGACCGTGTGATGTTATCTAGCCTGGTCAAAGAGACGATAAAATAGAGTTATATAATGGTGTCTGTTGATTTAACATAAAGTAAATGCCGAAGTCAATGCATACATGGTGAGTGACCAGCATTGCAACAATTCAACGACTTGTCACTGACATTGCTTAGAAAAACATCAAATGGAAATTGATTCAAAGGCAGAAAAATCGATTCTATGAACTTGACAAAAAGTAAATCCATGTTAAATGAGGCAGTCTCTCAAAACTCCACAGTAACAGGGTGAAATCTCACTATCCACAAATAAATCTTCGTCTGGGGCAGTGCCATCTATTGTTAACTAGAGAAACAATGCTACCCGACCACACAACGGCCGACCATGATAAGCAGACGACGGACTTGGTGGAAGTAAAACCTGCTATGTCTGCCAGGTGACGCAAGTATATAGTAACGTCACGGCTTATGCTTAAGACCACAGAATTCATCCATTGAAAATATACTGAGTAGGCAGTCCATGTACTATAATAGTATATATTTCCGTGAAAAGTCATTTTATATTATTTTTCCTCACTCTTACTATGGCCCAAAGCCAAGAGTGTTAAAATAAATAGAGCTATAAAACATGTGGTCTTAATTAAAGCAAACAAATGTCTGATCAGTTACAAACAACCAACTTAAGTGAAAGGTAGTACCTTTTAGTTTCTCTAGTTCCTGCACGGAAGAACATGCCGATGAAGATGAAGAGGGCAACCAGTGGTACCATGGCAACACCAAACCAGGGAAACACAAACATAATCATAACAAAGGAAGACAACACAATCAGGATGTGTTGTAAGAAGGTCTCAGCTTGGAATGGCATGCGCACATCAACTGGAAAGACAAGAAATTGACAGATGGGTCAATTAGGAAAGAGATCATTACGCTGCAATAGCCACACAAGTGGACAAATGGAGGAACATAAGTTGAACATTCCTGAATTCAAACTCAGAGAACCCTCTTATGTTTAACAGTCAACAGGCTGTTCCCGAGTACAAGCATAACTCACCATCAAAGTGGCTAGTATTATCCTTCATGTCGGCTCAGTACAAAGTTTAACATACTTCACTATATCAGAGTGTCCAGTATTTGTCCCATGAGCATTCAAAACTAATGTTAAAAGCCACTGAAAACTGACAAAAACTATTTTGGTCCTTATTTTTGCCCAAACTTGGAGATTTGACCAAGTCAACTTACAAACTCCAGCTTAACAAACACGAACAACTGAAAATGATATGAACCAATGTCATAAGTTCTGCATGATCAACTAATAAAACAACTTCACATGAAGGTTGATTCAAAGTGCAAATTTCTTGTTGAACAAATCTTTCAAAACTTATTAAACCTACTCTCATCTAAGTCCTTAGAAAACCGAGTCAGAATACGTCCAACTGGAGTGACATCAAAGAATGACATGGGACATTGCAGGACTCGACTGAACACAGTGTCATGTAGGTTACTGGAGCCGTTCAGAGTCGTCTGCAACAAAGAAATGAATACCAATGATGTTTTTTATATTACTTCAAGATGAGACACAACAAAAAAGTCATCTGTATGAAAGTAGTGACTCCAGCTAGTGACAGTAACATGAAACAAATGTTCATATTTGAGTTTTTTTTGAAAGACACTGCATCTGGTCAGAAATAAACTCAAACTATGTTACCAGCCAAGACAAAACATATTACCAGAATATATACAAAACATATTACCTGAACAAAGACAATACATATTACCTGAACATATACAAAACATGTTACCTGAACAAAGACAATACATGTTACCTGAACATATACAAAACATATTACCTGGACAAAGGCAAATGCTCTTATTCCTGTCAGCACAAGCACAGCTGCCATGGTCAGTCCATAGATGGCAGTGTAGAAGCTTAACTCTGGATTGTCAACCACAGAATCACTGATGACAGTCTGATTATCCACAACTTTAGTGACACCCTGAAAAATACATGAAAGACTGCAAGAAGAGACAGAATATACAATTTACAAGTATGACAGTCTTTTATTACCCACCTTCCCCAGACCCACACAAAAACCACCCCCACCAACATGAATCAGTCACAATGACAGGGTATACATAACCACCCCAAGTGACCAGTGCTGTAATGGTAAATTTAGAGGTTTGTATACGCCCAAAACCCACTGTATCACCTTGAGCACTTAATTGTGTATCACCTTTCATTCTCTTTTTACCTTCTATTTTCTCTTACCTATAAGTTCTGCATTCACACGATTCTGTTTCAGTATTATTGGTCATCTGTGCTTCCGTTTCATTTTCTCATTATTGTTTTTGTCGCCTCTCCATGCAGGCGCATTCTATGTTACTTGTATCTTTCTTACAGTCGGTACGTTTGTTTGTATTTTGTCCCATGGCAGTTTTGTGTGCATGTTCAGACTGGGTTATGTTTTTTGTCCTTCATCACATTAACATAATTATATTACCTATTTTTAACTACTAACATAAAGCAATCATACTTTCAGCCTCATTTTACTAAGAACTATCTTCACATCACAACATATTCAAATGTGAGCGACATAAATGCAAAGTAATACACTTCAGTAATTCCATGTCCAGGTTTTAGACTGGGCTCAAAATAGTCTAATTCCAGTACTCAAGTCTCAACGAACACGTGTGTTTCAAACAGCGATTACAAATACCTAGTACTAGAATTCTATGACTTACAGCATGTATAATGGACAGTACATGCTTGAATAAAACATACAATGCACATGTACGTACATGTGCTGATTATAACATTACTGTGCATCCTTAGTTTTGACTTGTATTCCATTGGCCAGCAGATCACATATGGCAATGTTAATTTTACACAAAACGCATTTTCTTATTGATTATAAACTATTTAAAACTGGTTTAAATACAAGTGTTCAAAGCTAGCCTGCTTACAAAAGTTTTTACAGAGAATTGACGGTCGGTGAGATATAGATGACCTGTGAGCAAACAATTCTTTATGCCGTTCTGAAAATGTTTTCCGTTGTACATGACGGCGACATTCCGTTGCTCCCAACTTGTTCGATTCTATAGCCCAACAACAAGTTGGGAAGTTTACCCCCGTAGCCAATATCTTACACGACTGATTAACTCCATTCTGGCATTTATGGTTGGAGGGCCTGCGCTCTTTTGTTCGATAATTGTTCTTATCTCCGATCAGATCGTATCTAGCCTGACTGGGCTGGGCTGATAAAAATGAAAGTTAAGTTATAACATATTTGAGCTTAAACCAATAGCATTTCTGAACTCCTCGTCAAATGCTGATCATGTTCCGTTTTTGAATCACCAAAATCGCCCAACTACAACAGAAGTTAAGACAATCTATTCTGTTCAAACGGATTACCAACGCACTGGGTTTGACTGTGTTCATACGTGTTCAGTAATAGCGTGCAACCACCACACGTTTCCTTTGAAGCCTGGGAGATTATTGGCCTGCTTGTTATCATACGGGACAAAAGACTTAGCTGGGCATTTAACAAAAGAGCCAGATGTTGTCGCACGTTCAGCACCCCTCAGGTCTGGAAAAGTTACTGAACGACAGAATGCTGTAATGAGTCTGCTCATGAGCGCCAACAGCTACCAAATTTTCAACTGGTTTTTGGTCATGGTAAGATACACAACCCACGGTTACATCTTAATTCCACACGTCTGGCCACTTTGTTCAGTCATTGTGCGGACCATCAGCAGGTATTCCAATGTCTAGTGTAGAGTTGCTACCAGGTGGCGCGCATGTGCTATTTGTGTTTGTTGCAAGAATACTAGTCAGCTTGTGATGTACTTTCAACAGAAGGATTTGAATATGCTATGCATTTTGATATTTGGAATCTTTTTAAAAGTACGTCAGTGAAGATCTGCAACCTGTTGAGTGTTGTTTCATTGCAATGCATACAGTCTCACTCAATGAAAAGGAGATCCTAACTTTGAGCCATAGAAACAACCTAGTTTCAGTTGATGAATGAATCTATTGCTACAGTCGATAGTCACCGCGTGAGCATCATGAGCCATGTCTGTGCTCAAGTACCTTCCATACACACACATCTGGCCCCAGAAAGTTGTAGTCTGCAAACTCTTATGAGACTGACGTTCTCAGTGGCCAGTTGCATGAAACAGTCCCAAATAGGGACTCAACTAAGTCCCCTAAGTCTTTTGCGTATTTCTTTGTTCTTTACTTATACAGTTAGGTAATATTTTTTCTATCATTTTATCTTTATTATGTTCTCTTCTTTAACTAAATGACAGTTTCTAATAATATGTCTAAAATTGAGCCCTTAATACAATCAAGATAATTAGGGACTTAGTCCTTAAGTAAATTAAGGGCATTGCATGAAAAGATCCCAACTTATTTTCAATAATATTGAGCATTCAATGTAGAATTCACTCTAGATTTGTATCGAAGACAAAAATTGACTTAGTACTGAGACTCAAACAACATCAGAAAAGACAATCCCTGTTTTCACAAGCCCGCAAATACGCAGTAGATTTAGGGAACTTGGTTGAGTTCCTTTTTGGGACCGTTTCATGCAACCGAGCACTGGAGCCTAGCCATTCTTCATTTAACTACCTGTTGATGCTATAAATCACCTAACCCTTATCAGACCCTACCCTGGCCACAGACCCTACCCTGGCCACAGACCCTAACCTGGCCACAGACCCTACCCTGGCCACAGACCCTACCCTGGCCACATAACCCTACTACTCTAAATCAACCACACTGACACTACACCATACCATTCCATTGCTGACTACTCTGGAGACCCTGTCAAGATGTACGCAACACTCACCCCGCTGCCTTGAATCAGCCAATGAGACAGCCACCATGTGTTGAACGTTATCGTTGATATGGTTGCCAGGAACACCAGCGCTACCAAGAGTACAGCGAGGGCCCCACCGCACGCCTTGAAGTATTGCCTGTAGGAATCCCAGGATAGGTGACCCTGTTTCATCTCTTCGGCCTTCGTCAGCTGGGCAGGGTCTGTAACAGCAGACAACACACCAGGCAACTGTCTCGTCTCATTATTAATAGAAATTGATCATACCCACAATTTTTTTAGCTTTCCTTAGAATAGACTGTCGCATTTTTACCAGGTGTTTGAGTCTCTATTGTTAAGAATGTTTCACCACCACATTACAGAAAGGAGGGGGCTTTCTAGATTAAGTAAGAGTGCCAACAAATAAAATCTTTACTTTTACAACAGTTTGAAATACATGGACAAAGCTTAGCATACCTGTCATAATCACATCATCTTCACTGCCACAACTGCTGACGTATGACAAATGGCTTTCCAGTTGTGTAACCTGGTCTGTGTTCATCTTTCCTATTCCTGCACCTTCTGTTGAACAAAGCAACAAGTTTGAGCATGATTTCAGGGTCCGACCTTCAACGAGTTTAATTTGCCTCGTGTATATTAGTCTTCAATACTAACACTACTCAACATATGCCATTCTGGTTGAAGGGAGAAGTCGAACTCAGTTTAATTCACTTTCAAAAGAAAGAACCAGGACAAGCATGCACTTAAAATTGCGATGACATTTAATAAACAGCAGCATTTTGATAAACACTGGCTGCAAGCCAGTCAACCGACAGTTTCTTTCATAATGCTTGAAATCAGGCTTAACAAGTTTGGTCATGTCATGCACTAAGCTCAGACTCAAGTATTAAAGAACTGTTAGGTTTTCCAAAGCTCAGGAATCCATATTGAAATTTAATTCAATGGACATACTGAGACTTGTTTTATAGCATCTAAGGTCTAAATCAAAAGTTATTTGACGTGAGGTAGGTACATGGCACCTTTAAGCAAGTTCAAAGTCGTGTTCCTTTGCAACTCTTTTGTAACTGAATGTCAGCAAAACACCTTCACAAAGCTTCATTTGCCATGTAAATCATACCATTCATAATCTCCTGTTCCACCTTTTCTTCGTCACTAGAGTCATCAGTGTCACTTTCCTCATGTGTCTCATGAAATGATCTAATCAGGCCAGCATAGTCTCCATCAGCCTTCATCAAAATGTCATGGCTGCCATGTTCAGCAATACTACCTCCTTTTATCAAGAGCACATCATCACAGTGACGGAGATACTAGATGAAAGCAGATAATACAACCAACACATTAACATTTAAATGTAACAATGCTAGTAAGCTTAATAATAGCCTCTATAAGGGATGCAAAGTGAGGTCAGAAAATTTCTGCTCTACTTAGCAAGAACACACCTACCAACTTTCATCATAACTTTTAGGGAGGTAGACAACAAAAGACACAAAAACATTATAGAAAGTCCATTAGGAAGCAATGCATAAGTCAAATCCATCTGAAACAGGGCTAATGCTATTGTGTGCGTGATAACTTATTTGCCAAACTTCACAACAAGGAACTTAGAAGATAAGGCAAACACAACGATAATAAAAATGGCCGGTAGTCAACACCGTACTAATTAGATTTGTCCCAAAATTTATGTCAGTTGTACTCTCCTCAATAGAAACACAAAATATGCCAAATTTCACGAAGATCCATCAAGGAACTTGTATTGAGCCACAGGTAAAAAAAACTAAAATTGCCACAAGATGGCGCCACAGCAGTTCCACCTGCTCAAAAATAATCGTTAACCAGGCACTTCCCAATAGGAACACAATTTTTAAATGATCCTCAGTTTAATTTGGCCGACAGGGAAGCAGATGCCAACAAAAACAGACTGAAAAATAATAAAAATAGCCACAAGATTGTATACAATACGTTGAATCCATATCTTTCTTACGTTAACTTAATAGATCAAGTGAGTACAAGTATGAATCCAAATTGCCAGACAGCTTTTTAGCTGGAACTGGGACCTGTGTAGCTAGGAATCGCTCTCAGAAACGGTCGTCATTCAGTTCAATAAAAATCTTTTTGCTGTCCAACACGAAACATTTTAACCTAAAACACTCAGGAATGCAAGGTGCAAAAGTTTTTGTAAATCTTGCATTGGACTGACACCCGCCTTGCCTCGTGCTACGCACAATTGAAAGAAACACTCTATGTGAGTAAATTCCTCAATGTGAGCTCAATGTAGTTCCATACAACATGTGTTGGCAGCTTGGTATCAGCCTGCCAGGACCATGTGAAACACTTGTACCTGTGTTTCAATAATTGACGACAGGCATGAATTGATTGCTGTCTTTATTATCAAATAGCTAATTCAGGGCCATGTATACATTTCCTTGAACTGTTCCAGTTAACTCGACTTAAACAGCTGGGTTAGTTATAGACAACATCTATGTTATGTTCAAGCCTCATTTTGGCACTGGAATGTTAAGCATCCATAAATTTTAAGAATGGTCTATTTGTCATGTTACATGCAAATCTGTCAAGGAACTCTGAAGAACATAAAAAAGTAAAATGGCCACCAGAGGATACAGACATGGTAGTCCAAACATCATCCGTCCAAACATGATCTCCATCTGTTGTCATTTTCACGGAAATACATTTGCCAGATTTAACAAAATTTTTGTAAAAGGTTCGTGAAATATAGCTGCAGACACAAAAAACTGTCACAAGGAGGTGCTACAGAAGTCAGAGCCATCTGAAAATCATCGTCAGGTGTCCTCTTCCCAGCAGAAGCATATATACCAATTTTCATAATCATAATTAGAGTGGTTTAGCTGATAGTCAGGCAGACACCAAAACAGAGTCGAAAACTGTAAAAATGGTCACCAGGAAGCGCAGAATACCCGAATCCACCCAAAAACAAAAAGGGATCGCCGTCTCTTTGAAACCTACCCAATTACTTTTATGAAAATCTGTCATGGAACTCCGAAGATAGAAAGGCAAAATGTAAAAAACTAAAATTACCACTGAGGGAGCACACTGGGAGTCAGATCTATCCAAAAATTTGCTCATGCACTCCAATCCATCACAGGAGCATGTCTGCAAAATTTGAATGCCAAACAGATGGGGATGATGGCGTAATGCACTGACATATATGTGCGTGCACAAGAATCAATGGTGAATCAAAATATCAACTGCCTTATTTCAAAAACAAACATACAAGTAAGAAATGAGGGCTTCCCAACCTCAGTTGGAAGAAAACCGTTTTCCACAATTTATTTGAGTCTGAAACCTTGCGTCCACCATTTTACAAGTCAGTTGACTAACCTGCAACTGATGAGTAACAAATATGACAGTCTTCTCCTTGAGTGCACTGCTAATACAGTGGGTGAAGATATGATGACCAACATGAGAATCAACAGCAGACAGTGGGTCGTCCAACAAGTAGATGTCTTTGTCAGCGTACAGAGCACGAGCAAGACTAATACGCTGTTTCTGACCTCCACTCAGGTTGATTCCACGCTCACCGATCTAAAACATTTGGAAAAAGAGCGCTTTGACCATTTGCTCTTAATTAATGTATTAAATAAATGTAAATGAGAAAGGGATCCTCACCCGCTTCTAAACATTTAGTATGCCTGGTTTCCATTACAACAGTTTTCAGTATTTTCTATTCTATTTAATATCCGGCTATGAACTAGATATACGGGTCTTGAATTAGTGCTGAATTATGTTACGATTTAAACAGATAAGCACGAAATTATTTTTAGCTCATACTTAATGACCCAAAAACTACAGCAGTCACAGATCACGTTTAGGCAATGCATTTCCATCCCTTGGTTTACTGCATGTCTTATCATGAAGTGGTGTATCACACAACATAGAAAGCTTTGATGACCTTCACTCACCTCTGTCTGGTCTCCCCCTGGCAGTGACTTGAGGTCTGTCACTAAACCACATGCTTTGATAACATCATCATACCTGTGGAACAGAAATACTATTATACAAACAGATCTATCACATAATTTGATGACATCTTCACACCAAAGGAACAGACATGTCATGCAAGGCAGTTCCACCACACAATATGATGACATCATCATACCGGTGAAACCCAGATAACATAAAGTCCTGTCATAAAAGATAACTTTTCTAACTTTTTTTAAATTCTAAAGCACCAATGGACCTCCCCATCTAGAAACCAGAGTTTGGAGCAGGTGGTCTATCTCAGTTCAGAATCTAAGCGTAGCTGTTGGAATCAAACAAACTAACCAATCATCTCTCATTTCCAATCCAATAAATCTATTCAGATATTTAATAATTCCAAACAATGTTGAATGATGGTCACTAGACTGAACTTTGTGTTGAGTTATATTGCGAGAGATTCTGAACGGGAGAGTGGACACTGATCCGAAGTTAACTTTGCATTGTTATACAGAGACACATTCTGAAGAAAGAGAAATCATTGATCAAATTAACTGAAGTTACCTTAATTTTGCATTGTTACACAGCGACACACTCTGATCAGAGCGTGGTCACTGAATCTACAGGACGTTTAACATTTTAATGCAATATAGATACTGAGTCTACATACTTCTTTGTGGTCTATGTATAAAAGAGAGATGCGACACTTTGAGGAGCAAATGAGTGACCAAGTCAAGCGGTGTAAATTGCAGCTATGAGACGAGACCAACACACTAAGCAACTATGAAGATTTGGGGCACTCTCTTCTTCCAAGAAGTAAGCTCAGGTCAACAATGATTTACTTTACCTTACCCACAAGTGCTTACCTATTTTGGTCAAACGAAGAGTTGAATATTATATTCTGCCTTAGTGTTGCATTTATAATCCAAGCTTGCTGCGAAACATAAGCCACGCTGCCTTTTACAGCCACCCGTCCTGAGGTAATGTATGTATTACCAAGTAAAGTCTGGATTAAAGAGCTCTTTCCACAACCAACACTTCCACAGATACCAACAAGACTTCCCTGAAATGCCAAGGAGAGATTAAAACAAGGATAGCAGAAAAAGGATAAAACAGTAACTAAATGTAATTATTTGTCCACGAAGAACAGCAGAACGATGCAGTCTCAATAAAAGCACTGACATTCTAAAACTACGGCTCCTGTCATTGAACCGATAAGGCTCGTCACCCTAAGTTCATCCTTAACACCCACCATTTAGATGACATAGAAATGTACCATCTGGGTAAAGTCCGTTTTTAAAGAACAAAATGTTGCATTATCAGCAGAAACTTTAAACATTCAAGTGGAATGATCTAGTTGTCAATAAATTAAAGAACATCGTAGTCTAAAATGACACAAAACCGCATCTGTTGAATCTTTGCTCACTTACTTTCTTCACACACAAGTTGATGTCAGAGAGCGTGTGCTCAACGGTCTGTATTGTCCCATTGTTTGCTCCGTTCAAAAGTTTGGTGCCATCAGACTTAGTATCATCTTCTGCACAGCCCTCACCTAAATTACCTATAAATACACAATGACTTTTATACAATCAGAGCAATATACTTAAAACAGTTAACAGTTCCAGACACAGAGTTAGCACCATTTTCAAATAGAAACAGGACCTCTTGGCCCTCTCTGAATATGTGTTTGTCTTCTAAATGCTCCTGTCTCTCATTCCCTGTTGTTGGCTCCTCCCACATGCAGTAGCCATGTTGTACTTCAGCCACATTGTGACCGTCACCTACCCTATCAATCATTACCTGTTGTTGGCTCCTCCCACATGCAGTAGCCATGTTGTACTTCAACCACAATGTAACCGTCACCTACCCTATCAATCATTACCTGTTGCTGGCTCCTCCCACATGCAGTAGCCATGTTGTACTTCAGCCACATTGTGACCGTCACCTACCCTATCAATCATTACCTGTTGTTGGCTCCTTCCACATGCAGTAGCCATGTTGNACCACATTGTGACCATCACCTACCCTATCAATCATTACCTGTTGTTGGCTCGTCCCACATGCAGTAGCCATGTTGTACTTCAACCACATTCTCATCATCCTCCACTTTGTCACTCACTGGTTCATGCTCCTCCATCAGTAGTAGCTCCTAGTACAGTTAAACTTGGGTACAGTAAGAGTACAACAATACTACCTAGCACGAACCAGCATAACATCTAACTGTCATTTTACTTCACATGTTATTATTAAGCCATTTACACTTCACTTATGTTATCATCATTTAGCATTTCACTGTCATGAAGTCTAAAGACCAATAGGCTATTTTAAAACAGAACTAATGAATATTAATTTCCATCCGAAACGAGGCTTGAACAGCATGAGCGATTGTTTACATTCTGATCACTAGCACAAGACTTAAGTTCATACACCAATTTGAATAAAATTTCAAAAACAATTTTCCATAACTTGTATATTGTAGTTAAAATACCATTTATGATCACGCTTTTATAAAATAAATTTTTTCTATCTGAAATGTTCTCACAGTAAACGGGAGTAGACTCGCCAAAATCACTATGAATGCCATTGAAAGATGTTCTCAATTATAACTGGGATCTTTCATAAATCATTCATTTCTCGTTTTCCAATAGTGAATTATAAATGTAGTAAGCGTAAGCATGTATCCAAATAGTCAACCAGGTACAGAGGGAGGTGTATAGCTTGGAATTGCTCTGGAAAGCAATGCTCATTCAGTCCGATTCACTATAATTTGATATGCAGTTAACTCGACATGAAACTTATACTAATGCAGAATGCCCAATCAGAGTGGCACTCATCTTGTCCAGGGTTAAGTATAGTTTAAAGAAACAACCTAACAATCATAATTAAGATGCACCACTCTCGTTCTTTCAACAAAGAAGTCGGCCATTGTTTTGAGAACGCAAAACCGTGACATGCGGTTACCATACTGAGGATTTGTGATAGAGTGCCCATCACTGAAAAAGTGTCCAAAAATTGTTGTTTGTTTACCTCAACAGCACTCAGGGCACTTTCAAAGGAACAAACAATTCTTTGAAGAAAATCACAATCGCCCACGATGCTTTATTGGGAATCTCCAGTATTAACACAGCGACATAAACATAGAGCTACTGACATCTTTGAGTCAAAATGATCAAAAATCCATTTTGCTGGTTTCTATAGCTTACTTAACAAGAGCGACTCGGAGCGTTGAAATGCGCTTACGAATGCACCGCAAACGGAGTGCTTCTAGGGTTGTTTATTTGCTTCATAAAAATAGCCATCAGAGGGCGAAAAAATGTCCAATCCATCGCTTCTTTAATAGAAAAGTATTTACCAAATTTCATAAAAATCTGTCAATGAACTTCAGAAAAACAAAGGAAAACAAAAAACAATGAAATTGCCACTTTTTGACACAACCTTCATTGGATCCGCCTGAAAAACGTAATCTGTTGTTAGCTTCATATAAATACAATTACTAAATTTAATAAACATCCTGCAGTGAGTTTAAGAGATGCACCTATGGGCGCAAAACAAAACTACCACTAGGAAGCGCTACAGCAGTCGAATGCGTTATCGTCAACCGTCCTCTTCACAATGAGAACATATACACCAATTTTCAAAGTCATCCTCAGAATGGTTTGGTTGATCGAAGGGTGGACGCCAAAAAACATGACTCGTAAACAGGAAAAATGGCCACTAGGTGGCGCAAAAGTTCCTCGATTCCATTAGAAAGCGGAAGGATAGCATCATCTCACCAATAAATGCCTATATTCCAAACTTTCTGATAATCCATTGAGGACATTTGAAGATACAGAGGTAAGCCTAAAAAAATGAAAATTGCCACTAGGGGGCACACTAGTAGTCAGATCCGTCCGAAAGTTGTTGTCATCCGTTGTTAAGGTCATATAAATACACTTGCTAAATTTAGCAAAGATGCTTTAAACGGTTTAGGAGATACAGCCATGGACACGGTCTCCTTATTATAAAAACATACATGCCAATTTCCACAATCATCTTTAGAGCGGTTTGGTTGATAGAGGGGTGGACGCTAAAAAACAGACTCGAAAATAGCAAAAATGGCCACTAGGTGGCGCAAACTACGTCAAATCCATCCGAAAATGGGAGGATAGCGTCATCTCACTAATAGGTGCCTATATTCCAAATTTTATGAAAATATCTTGAGGACCTTTGAAGATACAGAAGTAAACGTAAAAAAATTAAATTGCCACTAGGGGGCACACCGGTAGTGAGATCAGTCGGAAAGTCGTCGTCATTCATTGTCAACATCATATAAATACACTTGCAGAATCTAGTAAAGATCCTGCCAACGGTTTAGGAGATACAGCCATGGGCGCAAAAAGCAACAAAACTGCCACTAGGAGGCACTACAGTAGTCAAAATTGTCGGAAAATCATTGTCAGCCGTCCTCTTCATAATAAAAACATACATGCCAATTTCCACAATCATCCTTAGAGCGGTTTGGTTGATAGAGGGGTGGATGCCAAAGAACAGACTCGAAAACAGCAAAAATGGCCACTAGGTGGCACAAACTACATCGAGTCCATCCGAAAACAGGAGGATAGCGTCATCTCACTAATAGATGCCTACATGCCAAATTTTATGAAAATATGTTTAGGACCTTTGAAGATATAGAGGTAAGCGTAAAAAAAATAAAATTGCCACTAGGGGGCACACCCGAAATCGGATCGGTCCGAAAGTTCACTCATGCCGTTCCATCTATGATAGGAACATATGTGCAAAATTTGATGAATGTACGTCAAAGGGTTTTGGAGATAGAGCAGCGGACGCCGGACGGACGGAGGTGACGTCATAATGCGTCCACATATAAATATGTGGGCGCATAACAATTACACGGAAGTGATTAAAAACTATTTGGATATTTTGTTGCGTACTAACATAATCTTGTGAAGGGAAGGCTTTATTGAAGAATCAGCCGGCTATAAGCTAAACATATGATCGCTGCAAAAATTTACCTAGAAAATCACGACAGAAAATAGCAGCACTGTTACTACACCAGTTACATTTTTCAATGAGACATTCATTATTAAATATACCTAGTCTAATGTCACTATGAAAATGAATCTACTGTAATAATTTATCCCAGTACTTCTAGTCCCGGGTTCTATGCAACACACACCAGCTACTCAGTTATCTCAAAGCTGGTCTGGCACACTAGTCCTTGAGTTTCAATAACTGACTTCACGCATGAATTAACAGCAGTCTTTATTACGTCATAGCTTATTGGGGATCATAGACACATGAACACACCAAAACTTCCTTGAAATGTTACCAGTAAGATATTAACAAATTCAGCTCGAGTGGCTGGGCTAGCCAGATGAGATCCATGTTATGCTGTTCAAGCCTCGTTTCGGCATTGGAATGTCAACCATGTATAAATTTTAAGAATGGTCTATGTTTGATATTTTGCCAAAGGATGTTGTGACTGCGACCATTTGAGATTTTCACTTCACAAAAGCAATATTTTAATTTCATGCAAAGCACCAACCAAGTGTTTTTAGATGCAAGAAAACAGACAGCAGCGAGTTCAGTTGCACCAAGCACAAAATGCTTAACTCCTCAACAATCTTCACACAGCGCAAGCAGAAAAGGCACAAAATGATTGATGTCGGCGTGACCGTTTACACTGGTGCCTCTGAAATTAGCAACAACGGGAAGTTGCCTACAAAAAGGCAGAAAGCACCAACGGAGCAATGATCACAAATGTCCACATTATCGGGTAAAAACAGTCTGTGGAGATGATCAGTTCTATCTTGATAACACCTTTACATGAGTAGTTCACGCGACATGGACCGTGATTATTGGCCATAACTTGCTCCAACTCCATCGACACCTCAACACCAATCTGTTCTGTTGCAATATAGTTACATTGCACAAGTGTGTCAATTTGCAGGGCGTGTTAAAAGTGCACAGTGGATGCAAACGCAACGATGAACGACACGGTGATTTAACTTTGAACACTAACAAAACACTTTTTGTAGGAGTTCAGTAAGTCTGCTAAGCAAATGAAAACACTTGGCTAATACAGGGGGAAATGCTTTCAGTAACAAAACCCGAAATGAAAACACGAAAGTCAGATAGCTCCTACTGTCTTACCAACTTTGAGTTTGCCACATGAAACAAGAGCATTCAGAACTTGAAAACATGTTTTAACTGTTTCACTGCCAGGTTTACTGCGTTTCCCAAGGCCAAATAAACTTTTGTGATAAGTAGAGAAACACTATCACTAAAACTGTAGTAAATGTGCTATTGGTCAGTGACGTGTCATGAAATTTCAGGGTAAGATGCATAATCATTTTGTTTTGATAGTTACAGCATCCCACCCAGGGGCAGGTATTTGCAGGTATAGTGCAGTAAAATCTCAACAATTTTGGACAAAAATAATTGCCAAAATTGGTCTTTTTTCACTTTTCAAAGGCAAAACAAAGTCCACCAATCAGAATCACTGTCTGATGATGGCTATGGTATAGATGTTTAGAAATGACGGAGCATTTATTTGGTGCTACTTATATTTTATGAAAAGGAAATCAAAAATAAATGTCACTTGTAGGTTTTACCATGTTTCAAGTGAAAGAACATCAACAGTCAATGAAGGGTTTTGGTTGAAATACATACACCTCTTGCCCCTAGTGCATACCTCCTGTCACTGCTAACATTTTAAACTCGAATCATGAATCACAAGTTTTGAATTTCAGCCAATTAAAACTCAACAATGAACAGTTTAGAGGTCAACGCATCAATTGTAATTTGACAGAAATTTCGCCAAAAAATCGAATTCCTCAACTTTCACTCGACTAGGTCAAAATGGTTAAGTACCCAAATTGTCCATCAGTGTGGCATAAAAAGAGTGACACCTAGTGGCGAAGAAGTTCATGGCAGGGTGGGAATAAAGCGCAGCTGCAGTAAAATCTGTACCTTAAAGCGGGAAATACTGATGAGGGCATTGGCATGTGCAATGACAGCATAGGGGAGCATTCTGATACCCGAACAGACTACTCTCATCAGGGGAAACACAGTGAACACCTATGGAAAGAGTACACAAAGTTACACAGGCTCCTCCTGTTGTTGGCTAGGAAGAACTAATCAGAATCTAAAAGATGGTAAAGGGAAGTTAGAACAACACAGTGCACACATCTGCTGAACACAATGCATGCACAAACAGAACAACCAAACCTAAGCAGAAAACGGTGCAACACCTAGCGATCAAGGATGTAATAGTCAACCCGGGATTAGCACAACATTCCAACAAAAGAGGCTAAAACGGTCATCTCAACTACCTTGATTCTTTCAGTACCAACTAGATTTTCGGATATCGCCTTGACTGAATAGGGCAAGCTACCCAAAACAAATCTCATTGATCCAAGCACTGCTATATATGTAAATGCCTGTAAACACACAATAACAGTTAATTCTTTTATTACAGCAGAGCCATCGAGTTATTAGCTTCATTCAGTCTCCCCCCCAGGAGACCAGGCATGACCGTAAGTGGAGACAAACCAGACAATCGGCATGGGCGCAAGCGTGACTACCCGGAACTTACCGTGAGTCGGCGGGTGAAATGATAAGTGAGTGAGCCGCAGCCCAGTCATGCCTTAGATACAGTCAGGACAACCGCACCGTAATGTGCAACCAGTGTCGTTATCAACAGTGATCACCTCATGATCCATGTGAATTAGAAGTTGATCAACAATTTGCAGACAATGTAACTGAATACAAAAACTACGAGGAAATTGGAGAGCTATTTCAGAACTTTTTTGACAAGTTTAATGTCATTTATTTTTTATTTTGCAAAAAAAATACATATTTATTATAATAATTTCTCATCCATTTTTATGATCAAAGTAGATTTATTTTAGTGCACATTACTGATTGCACTTGAGAGGTGTTCACAAATGCACAGTTTATATGAAATTAGCACATTTGGAGACGACACTATGCTAGGAAACATTTCAAATAAGTGATCGTTTGAAAAATACAACTGGCACCAAGCTACGCACTGAACTTAAAATTTCCCATGACCCTAGCCACAAATCACTTACTATGCCCAAAATATTGCTTGCAGTGTTTATTTAAACAAAGACGGTTCTTATAAGACTAACAGCCTTTATGTACTTTTTTGAAATTGAGATAATTACCAACAAAAAACAGAGGAATTACTTCATTTTTCGATTATCAAGTACGCAAAAAATATTCATCACATGACCACTGAAGGCCTGATCACGATCATGATGGGCTGGCTTTTGGAAAGTCAAGTTCTATAAAATCATAAACAATCTTATGCCAAGTGAAAAGAAAATCTGGTTCGACAGTTCTGGAAAAAGAATACCCACTGCATCTCTTAGGGACAGTACACAGTCAACCAACAAAACTATAGAATACACAATCCATGAAAGTTTCACCCAGTAAGCAGCTTCATTTCAATATAAGTTCTTCTAGAGTACACATGAATACAGAGGATGGTTTTAAGGGGAAGTGTCATTGTCGTGTGAAGAGATGAGATCACACAAATAATGTTGTGATGGTCTATTTGGAGGAGAGAAGTCATCAATCATCACAACATTCATATAATGGACCAGGAGCACATTTGCATAATGTATTAACCAACATTCCAAATTCGAGATCTTGGAATATTTGACGATGACCAACTGTCAAGTCACATCACAATACACAACAAAATGGACTTCCCAATTAGTGATTTCTCAAAAAAAATCAGTCGGCAAACTGTGTACCGTAAAGACATATGTATTAACTTGATCTCTGCGTCTAAGAATGTCACTGACTCATTTCTAATAATGACAGAATTACAAAGCATCCTTCGCATAAAAGACAACACGAATGTGTGGCGATAACTTGCCTGTATGGCGGTCAGATTATTGCCAGTCATAGTGTGAGTGATAAATGCTAGGACGCAGGCCATTAACTGGACATTGGTACCAGTGGCAATACTTAGACTCTGGATGAAGCCAGACTTCTCAAGGTGAGCTCGTTCATCAGCACGAATACCTGTAATAAGTAAAAGCACAGTGAACACAGACGAACGCAATTCGTGACACTGCAATAATGTAAACATTGATTCGTGCATTGACATAACTCAAAACCTTACAAGAGCACACAACTCTCTTTGATGGGACTCGGCTTTACTATAAGAGCAATGAAGAGCATTGATATGCACCCACCATGTGCACCTCAGCATTCCTACAAACTGGTTGCTAATAAACTCAATAATAGCCTCTAGTGGATGCAAAGCAAGTCAAAAATACTCTACTCAACAGGAATACACCAGCCATCTTTAATCATGATTTTTAAGGAACAGATCACAAAGGATACAAAAACAACAGAAAGGCCACTAGGGGGGCGCAATGCACGTCAATTCCACCTGAAACACGGTGTGCTGAAGTCTTATTTTTGCCAAAGTTGGAAGTCTGCACAGTGAAAATGTAGAATCAAGTGCCATACACATCACACTCGAATTGCATGTCAAACATTTATCCGCAATCGCCAAAATTGAGACCGCTTGAACATATTTATCTTGATCACAATTACATCAGTGGATACAACTACACGAAAATCAAGTCTTTCAATAGAACCTAGTATTCACTCAAATGTTCAGCTTTTTTAACATTCGCTTGTCACTCCGGCATTTGCATTTTTCCTAGTGGTAAACTAGTGAACAAAAGCATTCACTGGGCTCATTGGCTGACATTCGGGTAAGCACATGACGTCATTAGGTCAAACACTAAGAGTAGAAGATGGCGGATGATTCGATCATTGTTAGAGAAACGTAAAAATAGGCGAAGTATAACAAGTAAGACCGTTTGCGGTTCTCTAAACTTGTCAAAGAAATTTGATTTGGTTAGTAATGCCAAATTTAAAAGTTCCTGCATGGGATTCACGAGATGCAAAAAATTGTCATTGGGAAGCTTGATGCCAAAAAAGCAGACTCAAAAATATTAAAAACGGCCACTAGGTGGCACAAAATATGTTGAATCCATTCAAAAACGGGAAGGTGGCACCAACTCCTTAATAGATACCTACTTACCAAATTTCAAGGATCTCCAAATTATACAGTTGCAAATGCAAAAATCTACAATTGCCGTTAGTGGCTACACAGTGGTTGTCGGATCTGTCAGAAAATTCTCTCATGCCGTCCCATCCACCACAGGAAAACGTTCATGAGCATCCGGCAAGGTTTTGGCAATACAGCAGTGTACGCCAGACGGACGAGCGGCCAGACGAATGGGGGCGATGGCATAATGCAAACACACAATATAAGTGTGTGAATGCACAAAAATCCAAGGAAGCTTAGAAGATTCATATTCAAGAGCTTAAAAGTAAATTGAGCTAATTGTACTTTACCAGCAATTGTTTTGGCAAAAGGCTCTTCCCAGGCATACATCTTGATGAGTTTGATGCAATTTAAAATCTCATTCATTAAACGGACCTGAAAAATGACAAGGCCAAACAAAAATGACAAGTAAGGCCAAACAAAATTTAAGAACATGGTTCTTTGAAAGATATATAATTTACAAATCCTACAGAAATGAAGGATGGGAAATCTGGCCAACTGTCTATATTTAGGACAACGGGAGTGCTAATGAGGCTTAGTGGTTAGTGTGCTGAGCTATGAACTGAGGGATCATGAATTCAACTCTTGCCACACTGTAGCCAAATAGCTGTGTACTCAAGAAAAGCACATCGAACAAGTCAGAGTATCCTATGCTTCAGCTACAGAATCCCGAGCTAACAAGAGGCTACACGAAAATGACAGCCCATGAAACATTTTAATATTTAAGACAAACTGCCGACACAGAATGTTAGTAAACTAATAAGATACAAAATGTACTAGCAATAAGAAAGGCAAATAAATAACATACATCCAAAAACTTGAGTGTTGGCAATTTTGTTAATCTTATGGTAGGTTACAGTAATACTGGGTCTCCAGTGAAGGTAAATGACTTCATTGTTACCAACGATAAAATTTCTTAAGTTGATTTCCAAGTAATTGTAGACCCATGAAACTACATTATTTAAATATCCTTATCATCACATTTTTATTGAGTGCACAAAAATAATACCCAGATGTTTGCAATCATGTGACTCAGTGTCTGCAAAAAATCAATTAGATTTTTCTCTGAAATCACGGTTATTTGTACAAAAAAACATGAATTGCATAGCATGAAGTTTTCAAATTCTATTTCTTCACTCCCTTACATACAAAGGAGGTCTGGGATTTTCTTTTAAGGCCTTTTAGTCCAAGAACCCTGCTGCAAAAAATGAAAATGCTGACATTCCTACAAAAAATGAAATCTTGATTTTTGAAAGCCAAACTGTTGGTATAAAAGGCCTTTTAAAATGAAAATCTCGGACACGCCTTTATAGCTAATAGAATGAATAGTGAAACAGATTTCGCATGTTTGTACAAAATACCGTAAACTCTAAAAAATAATGATTTTGCGAAGTAAATGCAATCATGTAAAAACAGACATCTGGGCAATGCACAAGATTCCGATATCAAGGATTTTAAAATATATGGTTTTATGGGTAATTAGTGGGGAAAAAATCACTTAAGAAATTGAGCATTGTTACTTTAAACTCACCCTATTGTCAGTTACGGCAATGCACTTTCTACGAATTAGTTCTGTGGCTTTGGAAAAAAGCATCTACAACAGAAACCAACATTAAGTGCAAATCAGAGCTATGGAAAATAATGAAATTGATGGTTTTTCTTAGAAAAATAAAATATAAAACAAAAAGCTGATGATCACAAGAAGATGCTACACTATTGTAACCACACCTCAAACTGTTGGTGTCACCACTTTCAACAAGAGCGTTGAAATGCGCCCACGAACGCACCTCAAATGGTGTGCTTCTGGGGGTATTTGTTTATATGTATCATAAAAATGTCCACTAGATGGCGCACAATATGTTGAATTGATCCGAAAACGGGAACATGCCATCGTTTCTTTAATGGAAAGCTATCATTTATTAAGATTTTCATAGAAATCATAAAAACTTAATTTTAGCAAAATTAGAACATATTTTTTTTGAAAACCAAATCCTAAGAACATATTTGAGAACAGTGCATAAAGTTTCAAGTGAATCTGACCATCCCTTCTGAGATGAGATGTTTCAGCAGGGGGCACAGACCCATTTGAAAACCTGAGCGAGAGCTTTCTCCTCGAACAGAACAAGTAAGGAAGTTTGGACAACAGACGTCAACTGACCAAGAAAACAACAAGATCCATCCCTTACGTTTGAGTGGAGGCATCAGACTCGGACTATATCTCATAAAAATGGTAGACTGTAAGCGCCGACGCACTCTGTGTTAGTAGTTTGACTTTATTTGCCATCTGTTGGTGGTTTATGTGTTTGCTATGTAGCTTCTACCGCGTCTATTTTCCAAGTGAATAATTCTTCAATAGAATTTTGCATATGTAAGACTGTTTGGCAGACCATGGTATATAGCTGTAACGCGCCAATTTGGCTCATTCTTATTTCAACATCCTTACCGGTGAGTTTAGTATACTCCAGTTTCGTCGTGATTTATGCCTCAAATTGGTGTAAGTATAATATTGTACGTAGTTTTGTTACATAGTCAGAACTTCAATGTAACTGTAACGCGTATTCTGTACTTTTAATTTCTATTGCCTCAAGTAGTTTGACGTTGTTTGAATAAGTATACAACGCAATGTTAAATATTAGTATTGTAACTTTTGTAAACGACCAACGCATTGTTCAATTGTCTCATGGAACGTATTTTGTACGTTACAGTTGAACTGAGCAACTACAAGTTCACGAACAAAAGTTTTTCAACGCAAATCATGCTCGTGTTCATCCATGTGGGCCTAACGATTTTCGCGACCACAGTAGACACCAGAATCTTCAGCCACCAACTGTTTGAATGACTACTCACTATACTGCATTTGGTCAACAAGAAGAGATACTGCAACAAAACGACCTTTGACCTCACCTGTACTGGATAGAAACAGAGCAGAACGAGGAGCGAAACGACGGCCGACGGTCCCATAATATAGATGCAGTATGAGAGACCAACTGTCATCACGTAGGGGCCAGCACACACCAGATGGCCAAAGTAAACCACATCAAAGACACGCTGACCATCGTTAGCACAGAGATTAACAAGCTGCAAACAATCAGTCACCTGCTTTAAACTAAGTGTCTGATATGTAGAATATGTGACTGTTCAAATAGTTAGTCAAGTAGACCGTCCAACTTTAAACTATGTGTTTGATATGTAGAATATATGACTTTTCAAACACTTATTCCTGAAGACCTACTTTAAACTATGTGTTGCATAATAGGTAAAATACATGACTTTTCAAGCAGTTAGTCAACCAGACCTGCGTTAAACTATGTGACTGATACATAAAATATACGGTGTGACTTTTCAAATAATTATTCATGCAGAACTGCTTTAAACTATGTGTCTCATATGTAGAATACATGACTTTTCAAACAGTTAGTCAAGCAGAGGTACCTTAAACTATGAGTCAGGCACACATGCATTAATTTTAAAAGGTAAAGGCAACCTTTTCTCATGTCGTTTTTAGCAAAAATAAGGTTCGTTGATTATCCACGACATCATTTTCACTTAACTACAACAGCTTTTTGTAACTTATTTACTTATTTGTTCTTTACTACGAAGTGACGTTTTGGGAGGCAAGAATTTCGCGCCGATTTCTTTTCTTATAGTCTGTGAGAGCTGTCGAGTCAGTCACTGTTCTACATTGGTTGTGATAAGTTCAGTCGTCGTTTGCTTTTGTTTACGAGTCAGTCAACATGCCACACTGTTGCTGCGTACAAGAATGTACTCATCACCGCCCAGCGCCTGTAAGGAGCCCTGCTGTGAAGTTGAGTAGTGTGAGTGAATACAGGCCGAGTTCAAAACCCAGTAAAGAGGAACGTTCAATGAACAGATCACGTATAAGCAGTTTGTATGCTCAAGTCACTATCCAGTGGGAGTGTGCCACGGGTCGACACTCGAGCAAGTGGGACAGTTGTTCCTCTGTTCGTGAGACGATAACGAGTACATCCCGATATGCAACAGATGTGGCATGTTGACTGACTCGACGACCGAACTTATCACAACCAAGATAGAACAATGATTGACTCGGCAGCTCTCATATTCAGACTATATGAAAAGACATTGGCGCAAAATTTTTGCCTCCCAAAACGTCACGTCTGGAGTAGAGAACGAATAATTAATGAAATTACAAAAAGCTGTAATTAAGTGAAAAATATGTCTGAGATAATCAACGAACCTTATTTTTGCTAAAAATGACGTGAAAAAGGTTGCCTTTGACTTTAAACTATGTTTTCAACATGTAAGAATACATGATTATTCAAATAAAAAAACTTGATTACCCTTTCATCAAAAATCTACAAAAAAACTTTTAAACGAATGTAATGTTGAATTCATTCCAATATTCTACAGGCTGATAATATGTAATTCTAAATAACAAAAGATATCAAAATCTGGAACTCAATTCGAATAATGACCGATTGTATGCCATGTCCGAGTCGACTTACAAACGTCTACTCAACTTATGCATTGTGATTGGTTAATTTTCGAGTGTGAGTCAACTCGGAGTTCAGACGTTATATCCAGGACACAAGACACAGTAAACTTAATACAGAATGTTGGAAAACTTTTAATTCACAATTTCCTTGGACTCCAGAAAAAATGCCAAGCAACAGTAATTTGCAGTAACTTAAACACGTCTGCCAAAATAACTACAAAAAACTTTTATTTTAGTTCAGGCATTGAATTTATCGAGTTACTTAGAACTCAGTTGTCTGATTATCAGTTTGACAAACGGTGTCATGTCTTGACATTTTGAGAACAGGCAGATGAAAGCCCTTTAATCCTTTAATCACTAACCTGGCCTACTGACTTATCCTTGAGACTCTTCAAACGTAGAATTTTCTGGAACAAAAGGGACAGCATAGCTCCTCGAGCCCGGACAGCTGTGGATAAAGAAACAACACTATGATTCACTTCTATTCATATACTCATCACGAGTGTACCATGATGTTGATTGGTTTGCCACTTTGATTTAAATACTCATTGTGAATGTTACCGTATGTTGATTGGCTTGTCATTTTCACTGATTTAAATATACATTGTGAATGTACTGTATATCGATTGGTTTGCCACTTTGATTTAAATACTCATCGTGAATGTAAAATATTGATTGACTAGTCACTTTGATTAAAATATTCACTGTGTATGTTACCGTATGTTGATTGGGCTCTCTAGTATTTCTTGATCACTGTATTACGGTTCGAACTGATAGCCTGTGAAACCTAACAACCCCACCCGTGAAGTCTTCGTCGCATGAGCTCTTGACTAAGTCGGGATTGGCGCCGGGTGAGTTGCAATGTAGACATTTATTATTCTGCGTTCTGTTTCAAAATGAATTATTGTCATCCTAAAATGATCCTAACCAATGCTCATATGAAACTGAAACAAAGTCTGTCTCATAAGATACAATTTATAATTACCGGCTTTTGATGTCGGCAACAAAAGTAACTGACCGGGCGGCACCGAGGCAGTGTGAGCGCATGCTAATTCAGTGTTTGCTGACAGAAAGCTGTTGTGAAACAATTACTCGATTTTATATGCTATATCTTTAATACATTATTCAAATCATTGTTACTGAACAACCTTTGCCCTAACGGTCTGTGGAAGGGGAACCTGACTTCGCGGCCTTGACCCGTAAGTAGATTTTCAGTTTCGTGGCTAATTCACATAAACAATTACATGCACATTATTTCTTTGGCTCACTATTATAGTCTTTTCGTGACTGGAGATTTAGTTTCCAACTCAAGCTGGTTTATGTTCGTGCCAGTCCCGGTGGCCGCGACGGGCCTGATCGGGTTCCGAGCCACTGGCCGGGATAGTCAAGCGTTTTGTGTGTTTAGAACTCAAAAAAATCACAAGTGTAAACAACACAGATCTAGGTTCTTCTGTCTATATTTCACGGAAGAATACTACCAATTTATCTCCGAACAGACCCCCAACTCCTGCTACGGACCTTGGTAAATTGACCTGCCGAACTTTGTAGGCCTTGTCCAAATACCAGTAAATCCGTAAGAACGAAATAAAACAACACGTTTTTCTAAGAACTCGGTGTATCTTTAAGGGTTTAACATCGAAGTTTGATGATTTATTGGTGTTAAACCATGAATTCAAGCAATAAGCTGACACCACTAAACCATGTTGTGAACTGCTGAACAGACTGCGTGTGAAACCAATTACGTCATTGGATAATTTCAACACCTCCGTCTGCCATCAGGTAACGCAACCGAACCTGCCGTTATCGAGTAGAACTACTCGATCTAAATTGATACAAAATAGGTTGTTTTCTGGGTGGCATTCTCCTTTATATGCCCGAGGTAACAGTGTTATTGGAAAATTCTCAAGATGCTGATACTACAGATAATCGAAATCGGGATCGTGGAGATAACGCGGCTCAGTCAATGAAATGCAAATATGGGTGTGTTCCATCAAATTTTTTTTCAAAAATTTGGACCCCTAGTTTCGGAATCCTGTATAAGCCTCTGTGTACCACCAGAGGAGCAAGTGAAATAATGTACGACCAGAAGATCTAGTGATATGACCTACCAGCAGAGGAGCTAGTGAGAAGAATAAGTTACCTGTAACACAGGATATTGCCCACATTGTTGCCATGGCGAGTGAGCGACAAGCTTCATTCACCGTCAGGGTAATAACCAACATCATACCATAGCCAAGATTTGTCTCCGTGCTTTTAACATAGGTTAAAAGCAGCCTCACAAATACCATCTGAAATTTTAAACAAAGACAGACTGTTAAATGGCAATGTTAGATTTAGAATATACATGCAGAAACAATAAATTATTTTTACCAGTGAGGTCAAATAAATGACAAGTACCTCTTTGACCTAGTCATGTAAGAATAATGTCAGATTACATAATTTTAGGGTCGAACACTGACATATGAAAACATACCGAGTTTAAGGTAGGTAGAACACATGAAAAATGTTCTAGATTTAGAAAGTCGTAACTAAGTAATGGCTGATCAGATTCACAAGAAAGTTTGATGTATCATGCTTTGTGTGGTTTTAGGCAAACCGTTATATTTACGAAAAATTATAAAGTTGAATAAAATGATAAATTAAGAAAACTGCAACACAGTGAATCGAAATTTCATCTTTCATAGTACAGCAAAAATGACTGGTAAAGACTGGCAAAGACTGGTAAAGACTGGTAAAGACTGGTAATGACAATTACATTTATATCGCCAATTACAGAATGGATTAACCACCTTTCTAATTTTCATGTTAATCCACCTTCATTTTCAGTCATGAGAAAAGACTACCCTGACAATAAATCAGCTTCTGGCCAGCAACAAGACGGGGAATTCTAGGTCACTTTGAATGAATATTTTTGGCATGCAATGTACAAATCAAATAAAATTTGGCAATGGCGTTGACACCGCGGTTGTTGTACCTTTCACTTTTGCTAAAATTTTAATAAAAAGCCATGTTCATGTGATCCAATTAATGACAAATTGACATTAACTCAAGTCTAAAGACATTTTGTTTTCAGAAAATAAATATTTTATTATAGATATTTGGCTGAACACAAAGATTTGTTGATAAGGTCCCACATAACCTTATTGACCCGATTCAGTCCAGGGCCCGGTCTCTAATCTTTGTACTCGAAACGAACTCGAAACTATTTTTGGCAATTTCTCTGCTCCTTTTGTGCGAACTTAAGATAATTGGTTATCAGACTGTGCTCGAATACGTTATAGTTTATGTATAGGAGTTTCTAGTTCAAGTTTGCTCTTGAAGACCCTTATATTCGTGCTACAAACCCAAGCAAAAACTCGAACTTATTGCTTTAATATTGGGTTTACAAACTGTGAACTAAGGGCAATAAATTATCTACGTAAGTAATTGTGTACTCGAGCTTAGAATAATGGACACTTATCTTGAGTTCGCCCAAAAGTAGAGTAGAAAATGCCAAACCTAATTTCGAGTTCCATTTCGAGAAAAAAAGACCGGGCCCAGAACTCTTCTTACAATTAGTGAAGCTTAGATAACATACAATGCCCCCTGTTAGTGACAGTTGAACTCACTGGTCCAAGTAATGCAAAGGTCATGCATAGCAACAAAGCTGAAACAGCAACAATCAGGCGAGTGCGTACGAAGCGGAACAGCGTCCAACCTAAGGATGCCTTTTCAGGACCCTTCCTCTTCACTTCCTCCTCCCACAACTGTTGTAGCCTGAAATACAGGTTAACCAGGCCTTAATGGACCACAGAAAGAACAGATGAGTCGAGGAAAATATTTTCTTTAATATATTGAAATATATCACATTTTTGCTCAATGAATTCCCAGGTGGCACATATAATGCTCGCCGATCCAACCTCAGATTGTGTTTGACGACCAGGGAAAAATCCCACGTTGCCACAAAGTTGCCAAAGTCAGATAATACTTCCCCCGAAATTTGTTTCAAAGTTTGTGTTAATTACCAAGCTTTAAATTACTAACAGTATTCCTAGATTTAATACCTTTGGTACACAATTATTACGATTACTGGTATTTCATAAAATAAATGCATTCTCCACCCAGCAGTCAGCACACATCAAACGTGCTTAAATTTCAACAGCAAGTAAACAGACAGAAGTCAGAATTGTTTAGCATAAATCGCGGAAGATCAATGAAACACGTGCTTCCAGTGTATGCATTCTATCTTTGTTGGCAGGAGGAACTGAGTTAGAGATTGAATGGCACATATTTTTACGGGAAGAGATTGATGAATTATGCACAAGTTTTTGAGAACCGACGATGGCAAGACTTTTTTAGTTGATGATTTTGATGTCAGTTTTGGCGACCTCAGATTTCATTTGGCGACCTGGGATTTTCATTAAGTTGCCGAATGCGACTTGGCATCAAGCTAGATGTCAAGCACAGAATGATATACAGTGTAAACATTAACAGTCGAATGTTTGCATCAGTCCTAAAGCATAATTCCCACGGTTCGCTAGAGGGTGAGTTTTCGCATCATTTGACATAGTTTAAAGATGAGATTCTAGGCACTTTACCTTGGACAAAATTTTGGAAGTTGAAAGAAATACAATTCAAGACTGAAAAAAATTCTTTTTATTTATTTATTATTTATTAATGTAATATTCACAATGAGGGTAGTCCCATCAGTTCACACTGCTTTCTATGGGGGCCCTCACTAAAAACGTAGAAACAGTAACACAAACTAACAGAATTACAAAATGAAAGACAATATTAAATAATCAGCAAAGAATAAGAAATTAACATGGAAAGACCGATGAAACAAAATAAAAAAATAAAATATGATAAATAGAAGATAAAGAAAGTAAAGACAAGATGATTAACTAAAATATAAATAAAAATAATTAAAAACAGACAATAAATAATTAATAAAAGTAAGACATAACATATATATATATATATATATATATATATATATATATATATATATATATATATATATATATATATATATATACGCATGTATACACATACACTCTTACACACACACACACACATAAATACATTACATACATAAACACATATACATACATAATATATAAATACACACTAATATACATACATACATACATACATACATACATACATACATACATACATACATAATATACAAATACACACTAATATACATACATATATACATACATACATACATACATACATACATACATACATACATACATACGTAAGTACATAAATACAAACATACACATGAATACACAACTACATACACACACATACACACATATACACATGAATTAAATGTAACAGAGAAAGTCTCCACTGAACCTCAAAATATGTATTTTCTCTCATCAGGCATTCGTTTCAGTTCAATT
>NMRA01000205.1:0-38474 GCA_002633005.1 Phoronis australis
TAACTGCAAACAGACGATATCTCTTTGAACGAAAATTTGATGTCTCCTTCAACCAACACTTACGGCTATAGAGCCTATTTGGGAACATTGTTGTCTTACGGAAGCGAGGTCATTTGACAAATCTACGACCTTGTTTTCGATAACGAGACAGAATTACGAGGACGAAGGTAACTACATAGAACGTCTGGACTCCGCCGGCGGCAACACGTTGTTTGCTTTTGATCTGACCCCTGACCTATCGGATGGGGGTTATTTTAATCTCATAAAACACGGAAATCTCTGCTTGGAAGTTCATTTCGCATCGGCACTGCCTTCTACAATGAACACCGTTTGTTATGCCGAGTTTGAAAACATTGTGGAAATTGACAGACCTAGAAACGTCTTGTTTGATTTCACACCATGAAGACTCATCAGATTACTGCGATTCTAGAAACCGATGACTTCGTGGCACCGGTCTTTGGCAGTTGTCTTGCCAGTGATGAATTGTACAGCCTAGGTGTCGTTTCACATCCGAATGCTTACGTTTGCAACTACGATCCTAGTCACAAACCTGGAACACACTGGGTGGCTATTTATCTAACCCAGGATAGAAAAAGGAGAATATTTTGACTCGAACGGCGTGTCACCGCTTACAGACCACTTGCAAGATTTTCTCGACAGAAACACGAATGGATGGATGGATAACGCAGACCAGACAGCTTCCTAAACCCGCTACAGGAGCCTTATTAAATTTAACAAGAGTAATGATATGAACTTGATAACGGACTGCAGGATCTTTGTTAAATTTAGCAAGCGTATAAGTTGACAACAGGGGACGACGACTTTGAGACGGATCCGGCGAACTTTGTGCCCCTAGTGTCAATTTATTTTTTTCCGTTTTCCTCTGTTTCTCTGAATTCCTTGACCGATTTTTATGAAATTTGGTAAAATAGCTTTCTAATAAGAAAAACACAATTATGCGTTGCCGTTTTTGGATGGATTTGACTTTTTTGCACCATTCAGTGGCCATTTTTAGATCCATGCAAGCATACAGTTTGCGGTGCGTTCGTGGGTTCAGTTTAACTCTCCGCGTTGCTCTTGTTATGACTTTTGGTAAATAGCTTTTTATTAAAGACACGATGACATTTTCCTGTTTTAGGGTGAATTCGATATATACTCCTCTACCTGGTGTTCATTTTCACTGTTTTCTAGTCTCGTTTTGCGTCCGCCCCTCTGTCCTCTGAGGATGATTTTGAAAATTTGCGTTTATGTTTCTATTGTGAAGAGGCCGGCTGATGAGGATTTTCGAACGACTTGGGCTACCGTGGCGCCTCTTAGTGGTTGCATGTCCCAACCCATCTGCAGGAAACTTATTTATTTAACATCATCCCTAGGCGCACACCGTTTGCGGTGGAGTCGTGGGCGCATTTTGACGTTCCGCGGTGCTCTTGTACAAGAAGTTTTGCCCAGTAGATTTAGCGTAATTGAAGTGGCAACTTATGAAAAAATAACCCCAAGGACAATCGAAGTAAGAACTAAGTCATATTTTACGCAACTGGGTGAATCTTACATTTTTGAAGAGTGTTGCGTTTTAAAAGATGTGCCCGCCGGGTCGCGCATTGCTGCAAGATACTTTCGCCGTTTCATTTTTTGGTGCCCTTATGGTATTGAAATGGAATCGTGACAGAACTTTGAAAATAAAATTAACAACATATTGACTGCCCAGTGATTACCTAGAAATCACGAAACCAATCGAGATTGAACGAAACCATTGCCTAGGATTTAAGGGAAATCGTCAGTCAACGTGAAACCTACAGTCGATCGTCGTCAAATTGCAGAAATTTAAATACAAACACCTTGTTCTACAAAACGGAAAAAGTCTTAAGACACCAGCTATAGTTTTCTTGAGGGTTTCATTGAATCTGTCAAGAAAAAATACAACATCTCAAACCACTCTTGCTGAAGTACGGGTGAGAGGGAAAATTTGCTTTCTGGTGCTACAATAAGCTACGCGTAGAAAAAAGTTATATATATGAACATACAAAACAGAACATCGTTCTCATTTCGTTTAATAACGAACAGGTTTTCGGGCGAGGGCTTAAAACATGAACATGGAACACACACGGTCTGGAATCTAAATTGAAACTTGATTAGACAAGATTCATGTAGGCACGATCTGATGAACGAGCTTGTGGGATTCACAGAAACTGACCAAAACAAAACAGCCAGTGTAAACATGTATTTGGAGGTTTGGTAGCATTTTAAAAATTCCAGAGTTTAAAATGCATATTATGGTAGATGCTCAGGAGGTGTTGCCGTCTTAGTGAAAGCATCATTATCTAAGTAAGTCATCAAAACATTTTCTGATTATTAGTCGGTGGGCCAGATCTCATAGCGTTCATCCTTGTGAGTACTTTAGGGGGGCAACCTAGTTTTTTGTATGTGGCTAGATAATATACCTTTAAATCAAATTCCAAAAAGTTCCCACGTCTACACTTGCACATTTTTTTAAAAAAAGGTGTTTTTGTTGCACAAAATACGATGCACATTCCTGCCACTTGGTGGCACTTTTCTATTGAATTGACCAATCAGAGAGCCAGATTGTATTGTTGTGCTTAGTTACTTCAATATGGCTGCTCCCATGGAGTGTGATACCTGTATAATTCAAGGTTTATCAAACAGCACAAAATTGTGATGTCGGAGCCTAAAGAAGCTTAGGAAAGCTTTCTGACGAAAGCTGATGGACTGCGGAACTCTGCAGATAAGTAGATCAAAAAGAAGAGGTGGTCACAAACGTTTGTGCAGAAAACAGCTGGATGTCCTGGTATAGCCTGTAGACTAGAAGACCAAGTGTCAGACCAAAAAATTGAAAGGACATAGAACGGCATAGCAACGTTTCAAGGCACCAGCAGAAGTACTAAAGCTTCTGAAAGTGATACAGATGTTATCCAAGATTTCCCAAGAAAATCAATAATACTTCCAAAATCTGAAACACCCAATTAACCTGAACAAGATAGGAACATTCTGAAACATGAGTGCATCATTTGTTAGCAGGAAAAGTATATTGTGGACCATATTTCAAGACAGAGAAAGAAGTATAGGTACATCATGGTATTTTCCATGTGTGTTTCAGTATTATCACCAGTTGTTTTTTTAACTTGTTCAGCCCATTGGCTGCCTAGGCCTTAGACAATACCGCTGACCCAGGTGAGACGGTGGTCATACCGTAGGTGCTCCATATGCCGGATGCTTTTCGGCAAATTATGTTCCTATAAGTTTAGAAGTACTGCATAGAGAGATGCCTCTGAGCAAGTCGTTAAAGTTTTCATTTGTTCCCAGTTTAAACAAATACTCCTGCAATCCTGTTTTTCGAACACGCTATTGTTCAGTTGCCACATCGACACTGCTTGCGCTAAGGGATAATCATATGGCCTTATACTGTGGGTGTGAATTTAAGGCACTTTAAGTCAAAAATTTTTGAGAAGATTAAATAGAGTAGATGGTTGCAAACCACATGCCCAAGTGGCCGTCATCCCCTGCCGTAGTCCTGGGATAGGGGGAACCTCTTCTCAATTTCTTGTAAACATTAATTACTTAGGTAGCTGCAATGATAATTAAATTAAAGTGCCTAAGTGGCCATCGTCGCCGTCGTAATTTGAGGACGATGGAAGCCACTGTCCATTTCGTCAAAGGTCGATTACCATAAGTAAAAATCGATTGATTATGGTTTGAGCATCTGATTTAAAAAAATTAAATTTCAATCACTGCACTGGTATATCAGCTGATTTATTTTCAGTTGCATCAACTAATCTAATTTTCAGACGATCAACATTTTTAGGCGACAGATCAGATGGCATGTAAATGTGTTCCTGATAAGTCCGTCTGAAAAAGTTGCATGCCAACTCACTCATAGTTGAATGTTAAATTAGTGTTAACGTTTCGGGTTTTTTCAGTTGGACTTGTATCGCAAGCAACAGCTCAGTCCAGAGCCCTGAATATGCAAATGAAATTCAAATATAAAGACCTTGTGTTTTAGAAGCCAAATACCACAGATCATCATGCTATAAAAAATAGAAAGACAACGATTGTGAAGAGTGACTAATCCACAGTTTTCAGAGATGTTCTTCTACAGTTTTGTTTGGAGTTCATTGAATCAAAGCTTCTAACACAAGGATATGTCATTTGCCTTTCAAAACTAAAGCGAGACTTTGAAGCTGTTCTTCAGAAAGCTGGTGTGCATGAAGTTATTTGGACAGGCAATCTTAAGAAATATTGTTGAAGCTACTCACTGTTGTAGTTTGTGCCCGACTAAGAGTTACGAAAGTGAATTGAGGCTAGTGTTCAATAATTCACTTGCTGACTCTAATTAACACAGCCCATTATAGCATATTTTGAATCAAACGTTTGCCCAAATCCTGCCTGCCTCCAAACAAGGACTTAGTGTTTGACCCTTCATTGCCTGCGAGCCAATCACCAGTGTGCGATGCTGTACCCTCTCTAATCGACCATAGTTGGCTCCTTGGCGGTGGAGCTTTGCAGTTAATATGTATGGCAATGTCCGCATCTCCATTGACAGTACTAAACGATGAACGCTGCAAGTGCAAAAAGAACATGTGTGCTGGGAAACTGAGTTTGTGCTGCAATGCTGGGTCAAACTGTACAAAAATGTGCAGCTGTGACAACTGTAGTAACATCAGCAACACTGACTGCATAACATTGGATAGTTCTTTGACAAGTCAACCCTAAATAGACCTCCAACCCCGTTATTTCGGGTTTTTTGTAAAAGTTAATTTTATTTATTGATTAAGTCATAGAAAGTACATACTTTGATCATTGTCATGTATTTGTCTCATACTGCTTGATAAACGCTGTCAGAATAATCTGTTATTTTCATACAGTCTGTGTGCACATTCACAGAGATCATTCATTTGTACTATAATGTATTTCTGGTGTATTATGCAAACAAGCTTTATTTTACACCATTAGTCAATGTTTTAGTCATTGAGGCACAAATTCTGCCAAGTCTCAAGTGTTTTGTGTTATTTTTGTTGCCAGATAATGCCAGAATAATTTCCTAGTAACATTCAGACTTAGTTTGCATTTTTGCCACTAGGTGTCTCTTTACATTTTTTAAATTTCACTGTTTACAATTAATCTACAATAGTGAAACATGAATTGTGAGTGTAATATTGTTCAATACAATGGCACTGATGGGACCATGTTACTTGTTTTACAAAAAAGTCACTAAAACTGCTGTTTTTACAAATATAAATTTACTAAGCTCTTTGGTGATTATTAGGTAACTTCAAACTCAAATTTCTCGAAAATGTGCAACTTTATATGTGGGAACTTTTTAGATTTTGAAAACACTCTATTAAATGAATTAAAAACACCAAAATAAAATTGCCCCCCTAAAGTACTCACAAAAACCATTTTCTAGAGGCCCTACAAATTCTGGCCCACCGACTATATCCTGACATGATAAGAATTGTTTGTCGAGCTTTCAAAACAGACAAAAACTGGGCGTACTTTATATTTTGATTCATGTTGCTTCATAATCAGCTACTGTTTCTAGCAATGCGCATGGTGGCGGTAGTTTGAAGGTAGAAGAAGATTGAAATTACATGTATCACTCAGTTACAAGCTACTTTAATGCGCGAGGTGCATATAATACTGACTACAGACTTTAACGCTAGGACTGGCTCATCCACAGATTGTATATTAGATGATTTTTTGATATTCCTAGGGATTCACTTGATGGCAATGTTAACAACTTTGGGAGATGATTATTGCAGTTGTATAAAACGCTTGGTATTCACACAGTGAATGGATGATATGAGAATGAAAGACACCAAAACTAGCGATCACTATGTTTTAAAACTTATTGACGGACTATTGTAATCATACATAACTCGTATTCATATATTAAGTCTAAACGCCCATTCTAACTTATAGTGTTGCGCCTAGGAAAATTAAGTTCTACTGAAATTGGAATATTGGTAGCTGACGCGTGTTAATTTTTGCTTACGAAAACAAAATAAAAACAAATATTGGAATAGTCGGAGTTCTTTATAATAAATTAACCCACCACAGATATAGTGTTGGTACAAAACCTTTAGACAACTTCAGAGGATGGTTCATCTACAAAATAAATAAGATAAATGAAAAACAAAAACACGGGTATTTAAAAAGGGTTTCGAATATTCTGTATAGACGGTTGGTCAAAAACAACGAAAGGCTGAATATTACGTACGCGAAACGAAATTTAAACGGCCAGCTAAGAGTAGGGTTAAGCAAATGACAACTCACCGCTAGCACAAGGATGGAGCATGGACTTTATTGCGAATTTGTTTGATAAAGACACTAAAACTAACGATCGATGTGTTTCAGAATTTGTCGACGGATTAATGTAATCGCAACTCGTATACATATATTCAAAGTCTAAACGCGCATTGTAACTTATCGTATTAGGCTACGGAGATTATTAGATTGAAATTGATAAATTGGTAGTTTGCTTACGGAAAAAGAGAATAAAAATTTTGAAATAATTGGAATTGTTTACGATAAACTCACCACAGAGGTAGTGCGGGTGACAAACCTTTATACAACTTCAGAGGATGGTTAACATAAAATAGACAAAAATAGTAAAAAAGCTATTGAATGTTCAATATTGATTATAGACGATCTACAAAATGAAATAAAAATATAGAGTATAGACGGTTGGTCAAAAACAACGAAAGGCTGGATACTACGTGCGCGAAACGAAACTTAAATGTCTGGCTAAGAGAAGCAAATGATAACTCACCGCTAACTCGCAAACTTTGATCTCGGAATAGTTTGTGTAATCAGTCGTCTCTTCGGTTTACTTATATTACCGAGGTATTTTTATAAACTTTGCGTAGCACCTAATAACATAAAGACAATCATTTATTTGCGACGCGTGTATGCCCAGACGTGTTTGTGTCAGCCTATATTTTACGTGATGATTATGTAAGATTTGTCAAAGCTCAGACGGTGCTTTGTGTGTATTTGTGTACGAAAACTTGACGTCACACTTCGCATTCATCCGCTTTTATTCACTTTTGTATGCCGTTAGTAATTCTCGGTTAAACACGAAAACTTCCTTTTCTCTCTTAGTTGGTCAGACTATTTCCAACACTATGTATACCTACCAGCAAGAGAGGTGCGCGTTCACCTACTGTTATCCCAAACGACAAGTGTTCGACGACGGCGTCACCACTGGACCTTTGAACATTTAATTCGGACATTTGATAAATTTGCTATAGACTACTTTTCTGAACGTTTTGATAATTTTATATTCGGATGATTTTTGTAGTGTTGGTTTGTCATTAATACACGTTTAAACGCTATCGGTTTTATGTTCTGTGTGAGCTGGTCGCTTCTTATTAGTATGAGTACGATTCGCTTAGTACCGTCGGGGCCAGGGTTAGACTTTACGCGACATCTGTTGTTGGGTTGGGTGGTTATCCCCTTTTGTATATGCCTTTGTTTTTGATGAGACAGAACACACAATATACAACGACGACACTCGGCGCACACGAAATAAGGTAATCCACGTTTTGTTCTTATTCAGCATCCCTCTTTTGTTTCGATTCTCGATCCGTTGCTAGGAGCCGCAAAACGGGCATCGAGGTGCCTCTCTAACGGGTCCACTTAAACCTATTACGTCATGAGGCGTGACGTCATTGACACATCCGTCCGGTAGGCGGATGCTGTCCCTTCCGATTGCAGTTATCCTACGTGACCTTTGACCTTTCACATGGATGACCTTTGACTGAGACCCTCAAAACGTGTCGTCTAAATGACTTACTATACTACTTGGCAGCATCTTAACGTTCAGAACCCGCAATTAGGTGATATGTAAGGATAGTCTAAAGGTATTGGATATTTTGTTGTTTTTTTTTCAAATCGTCTTGTAATGAATTTGATATTGCTTCATCTATATCACTATAACAAATGGCAAAATATACAGCGATCGGCTGCGTTTTTAGAACCAAAGCTCCAGCAAATCAATTATGTTTCGCACCTTTCACCTTTTGGGAAATAGAAAAGAGACGTAGGCCTCCTGCATAACTCCTTGTCAGTTGTTTTTCATGCATAAAGATGCGACAGCCAGTATACGCGGGCATATGGACGCCCAAGTATCTGCAATGGAGTCGGGAGCTATTATCGGAACCGTCTTAAGTTGCCTTGGTGGTCTGATGGCGACTTTCTGCGGGGTTGTCTACTGGAGAGAGAGCATTCGGAAGGAGTCACAGTTGCGGTAAGTTAAACAGTACAGTGCCTGGGTATCCTGCACGTGCACTTAGCTCAGTTTTGGTATAAGATTTATTTTTAGTAGCTTCTGCAGTCGGGTAATTGTGTCTATGAACAATTTTAATTGAAATTTCAACGTGCATTGATCCAGTCGACCAAGCTGTATAAGAGAGTACCAGCCGTTGCTAGAATGTAAATGTAATGTGTAATAGATCTGCATTACCTCACGCTACACAACCCAACACTACGACATTTTTGGATCATAAAAGATATACTCTTTTATAATCAGGGGTTAGTTTGAGAACCAATTGTTATTGCAGGATTCTTTTATGGTTCGGGGTTAGTTTGAGAACCAGTTGCTATTGCAGTGTTCTTTTCCGATTCCGTCGCAGGAGCCAGATTGTCAAACACCAAGTATTTTACGAAATTGCTTGTATTAATGCTCACGTGTTTTTGGTTACAATACGTCCGAGTTTGATTGTTGCTGCTTTTTCCAAAATTACGTCAGTAAGACTAAGTTTCTGTCTTACAGGTATTATAGGTATACAACTCTAAAGTCACTTTCATGAAACAGAACCCTGGTTCCTTGTATCGCGAAATTCTGTAGGCTGTACCAAATCGGCATTTTAAAAGACCTCTTCAAATAAAAAATGTCTCGTAAAATTCTGGAGTATTTAAAGTAATAAATACGTTGGTAAACTTTTGCTTTCAGAATTGACGTCCTCACAGACGACAGTGCGCCAATTAAAGAAAGGCCTCAAGACAGTCGTTTTGAAGACACAAATTGGCAATGTGACTCGAAGCCTCCAGCGGTAACTGTTTCAATTCTGTTACTAACAAACATCGGTGCTTTAAAAGCTATCGAAATCGTCGTTCGTAAACGTAGAACAATGCCGGTAGTTTCCTTAGTGTGTTCCTAACCAATATAATGGGTCATGAGGTGCACTCGTGTAAATATTCCAGGTCTGCATCAGTGGGAATCAGCCGTTGTAAAAACCAAGAGATTCCAACCCCTCTATGAACTTGACAAGAAGAAACAATCGGGTTCAGGCCTTGATACGCCGTAAAATGTAACAATTTCGTAAAATGTAACAATTGTTACATTTTATGTCATTGTTACATTTCATGTTCATAGGCCTCTCCTAAAATGTAACAAGTTGTTACATTTTATGAAATTGTTACAATTTACGTCGAATGCACATGCGAGAAATGCACCGTTATCACATTTTACGAAAGCGACGTCATATTTCATCAGGAAATTTGTTGACACACTTGACGCCTTTTTTCTCAGATTGTGTGAATGAAATAGCGGAGTTGCAAAGCCGCCATATTGGAAATGAGTCTGAATGTTGTATTGTGGTTATGCCAGTAAACAAGTACGTCGGCAAGCGTGGGGGCGAACCGGCCACAGGGAGGTTATACGTGTTGTGTGTCTGGCTGCTATAATACCAGTTAGCGAGATAAAGAATTTAGTTACTACCTGTTTCCCAAAGATCAAGAACTCGGTTAAAAATTGGTCAGACACATCGGTAGAGCTGGTAGCAAAGGCCGACTCAGTGAATTCTTTCCGACTTCGTAGCATAAAGTATGCAGCGCTCATTTTGAGGGCGGCAAGAAAACGTATCTTGGGAACTGAAAAACAATATTTCCCTTTAAAGAAACAGTAACAAATACTCCACGGCGGATGGAAGTGAAAAAAACTTGTTTTCGCTTTACCAGAACCAAGCCAACATGAACAATTGTGAGGATTATGCCTCTGCGCAATCACCTGTTCAGGGTCGACTCACTTAACGTACGCACGCTACGTGCATTGACGCGCTAAGATAAAGCGTGCAGAATATAATTATTTACTTTCTACAAAATTGTGGTGCATTGCTACCAAAATTCGTTGTTAAATTACGATCATTTTTCAGAAAATTGTGCTGAAATCCCAGGGCGAAATCTCGCCGACAAATGCGTAGCTGCCGGTCTCGCAATCGTCGATAGGGCTTGAATTCTTGAATAAGAATGCAGCTTCGACTCAACAAATTACCTGAAATCCTCCTCAAGTTTTCCAAATAGCGTCTCTAAGATTTTTAAGTTCTTGTGGAGTCTGGATTAACTGCAGATTAAGTCCAAATCTGCGCTAGATTGTAGCCCGCAACACGAGAAAAATCTCTGGAGGAACACACACGTTGTTGTCACGTGACTTTTGTTTTGAAGTTTGTATAGACCCAATTCACGCCGACAGGAGGCGCGTTCCAAAACGAGGCTCGCTACGATAGCTCTGTTGGCTTATCGGCATAGTTGTATTCCTGATGCTTGAACGGCTTGAAAAAATACGGTCTCTCAACTGTCTGTTTTCTCTAAAAACGTTGAGATTCGAAGCGTTGGGTCGTTGCCATGCTATGAACATTCCCACTAAATAAGATTGGTTCTAACCCCAGTGGTTAAGGTAAACGGTGGGGTATAGAAAATTGAACTAGACCGTATTTATCCACCTTGGCTGAGTCGCGCTCGGCTCAAAGGGATGCCGCCAAGCTGCTCTAGTCATCGAGTCACGAGCGAGGATAATTGGCTTCGCTCATGCGGATAAGATCAGCTGATTACAGTCTAGCTAGTAGACTGTACTTTTTATGGAGAGAGTTTTAGGTAGTTTTTACTGTAATATTTGAAAAGAGTAGCGAAAACAAATATGAGTACAACTTTGAATTTTTCAAATCGGCCCAGGATAACAGATTTTGCAACACAGCAACACTCACTATTACTTTCATTCGGCGCGCACTAATACAAAATTATAGGACCCAAGTTATTTAAATTTTGGAACACATGCATTGCAATATTCAAAATACGTTTATTATGAATCTTACAAGCTGTAAAACGACGTTGTTAATTTCATTGTGTTCATTCATTGTCATTCAAATCGGCAATTTCCGAGATGTGATCTGCGGCGTGTGCGTATGTGTACAAAACACGTGATTGTTATGTTCCTGATGTACGAAAATTAAGAAGGCTTTAACATGCCGTTATTATTGACAGGGACACGATAAAACGAATTTGGATTTTGACTATAGTCTTGATACAGCCATTTGACTGACCACTGCGTCAGTGTCTCCGTTAAACCCAGAAATTTCACACAGCCCGGGTAGTTCATTTCGTCCCCAACATGTAGATCGAGCCTTGGACAATACCATGCTATGAACATTCCCACTAAATAAAATTGGTTCTAACCCCGGTGTTTAAGGTAAACGGCGGGGTATGGAAAATTGAAGTAGACCGTATTTATCCACCTTGGCTGAGACGCGCTCGGCTCATGGTCAAAGGGGTGCCGCCAAGCTGCTCTATTCATCGAGTCACGAGCGAGGATAATTGACTTCGCTCATGCGGATATGATCAGCTGATTACAGTCTAGTCTAACAACTGTACTTTTTATGGAGAGAATTTTACGTAGTTTTTACTGTAATATTTGAAAAGAGGAGCGAAAACAAATATGAGTACAACTTTGAATTTTTCAAATCGGCCCAGGATAAGAGATTTTGCAACACAGCAACACTCACGATTACTTTCATTCGGCGCGCACTAATACAAAAATATAGGACCCAAGTTATTTAGATTTTGGAACACATGCATTGCAATATTCAAAATACTTTTATTATGAATCTTACAAGCTGTAAAACGACGTTGTTAATTTCATTGTGTTCATTCATTGTCATCCGTCAAATCGGCAATTTCCGAGATGTGATCTGCGGCGTGCGCGTATGTGTACAAAACACGTGATTGTTATGTTCCTGAAGTACGAAAATTAAGAAGGCTTTAACATGCCGTTATTATTGACAGGGACACGATAAAACGAATTTGGATTTTGACTATAGTCTTGATACAGCGATCTGACTGACCACTGCGTCAGTGTCTCCGTTAGACCCAGAAATTTCACACAGCCCGGGTAGTTCATTTCGTCCCCAACATGTAGATCGAGCCTTGGACTATTAATACTCCACGGCAGAGCTAACGACAGTCGGCCTGTGCACACAAAATCTGTGAGTTAACCAGCACTCACCTTGCACGTTACAGCCGTTTAAGTGAAAAACAATCTAGTAAACGCCATTTTCTTGCATAATTATCCGCCTTTTGTAACAAAAAAGTCTATCGTCGATGACCCGCACACGCACGCTCACTCACTCTCATACGCAGACGACCTTCAAAACAAACGTCACGTGACAACAACATGTGCGTTCATCCAGAGATTTTTCTCTTGTTGTGGAGTACGATGTAGCGCACATTTGGACTTAATCGGAATTAATCTGGACTCCACATGAACTTTAAAATTGTAAAACATCATGAAGATTTCAGGTAATTTGTTGAGTCGAAACTATATTTTTATTCAAGAGTACATCAAGTTTTCCTATTGACGATCGCGATTCAGCGACGCATCAGTCGGCAAGTTTTCGCCCTGTGATGAGCACAATTTTTTGAAAAATTATCGTAATTTAACAACGGAAGTTGATAGCAATGCACCACAATTTTGTAGAAAGGCTGTCATAGGCTACAAATACGTCACCGAGCGTAAATTTGATGAATCCTAGCTTCCGATTTTATCAGTTTGGGAAACCGGGTTTCAAAGGCCGCAGGCTCACTACAATAAGCGTCCCCTCCCCGTGAAATGAATTTTTCTAAGCGTTTGTTTGAGCCAATACAGTATACAGCATTCCACCAAGGCTAGGTGATGCAAGACATTATTCTTTGTTGCGTTATAGTAACTGGTCTTGGCTAATTATCATTTTATGGCCTGGTCATCCATTCAGCCCAAAGTAGTTCCAGAGGTGGCTTATCAGCCAATTATTCACGCATGCTGACTCACAATAGAAGCCTGATAAGAGTGAAGGTGGATAAATGCGGTGTTCCTACAATTTCTTGTTTTAGTGGATGTGTTCACGACATGGCCAAACGCCGCGTCGAAGGAAAATATGTCCGTGTAAAATTTATAAATGTTTTCGAAAAGTTAGATCATATTTTGTCGCATCTCGGTTGCTAACATCATAGCCGGCAACGACCGGAAAATCTTCTGCCAGCCAGACTGTGTTTTCATGACTACAGTACGCATGGGTGGCGCAGCACTGAAAAAAGTGGGAGCTCAAGCCTCCTCAGCGCCCCTTGGTGCACCGCCTATAGACCATGTGCGGCCTAGCNGCCCCCCCCCCCCCGAATAGTATGGTGCGCGCCCTCCATGCTACAGGTTGAAACATATGACGCATTTTTCTTTCCAAAAAGGACAGCGCCCTCAATCTCTCGATTTTGGAGCCGAATGTCGGCCCTATTTCCCTCTTAAAAATATAGAAAAGTCACGCGAAATTCATTACGGCGTTTTACCGTTGCTCCCAACTTGTTTGACTCTAATTAACAACGAGATGGGAAGATGACCCTTGTCAAGCCAATATCTTACGCGACTGATTAACTCCATTCTAGCATTTAAGGTTGGAGGGCCACCTCTCTATTGTTCGATAATTGCTCTAATCTCCAATAAAATGGTATCTATAGCCTAGATCAGTCCCCCACGAGGCCTAAAAATTCCCCTCGACCATTGAAAAAGTCTCTCCGGAGAATCACCTGTAACCACACAGGTGACAATTTGAAAGAGCGCAAAATGCTACTTGAGACAGAGCCTATGAAAGCTTGCAACAGGGAGGGTGTGCTATTGATGGTGATCGCGAGGTACATTTCCCCTCACTCTCGGCGAAGAATGCCCTCTCAGAAGGCCCAAACACTTTTCCCTCGGATAAACGAAGCCCCTGAGGAAGCGTGATAATTATGCTTCTTATGTCCAGTTAACTGAAATTGAGCTCTAAAACGAGGTATATGCTTTGGACGAACGAATTAAGTGTTTTGATTTTAAAATTCAACTTGGTCCAGATTTGAATTCTAACACGAGAAATAGACGATAGAATTATTATTACCAAGAAAGCAGAACTGGTGATCAAATAATTTTTATTTTCAATGGGGCTATTCGGAAAATCTACCATAACTAGAGGGCGTGCGTGTACTAGTGGTGATAGATTAGCAGCCTCGATTTCGCGAGCCCTTTAAATACATGGTGAAATGGCTTGCAGCCGTGCCAACTAAATCTGAGATTGCGTAAAAAGGGTGTTTCTATGAGAGGAAGTAAGCACGACCTCATACAAAGGTAAGGTTTGTGATTATTTTAACGATTATTCCATGATTATTCTACCAATGCCTGTTAACTGAGGCGCTCGCCGATGTCGACTTCGCGGCAGTCAGTCGCCAGCCAGAGTCTGGTTAATCTTTGTATGTTGTGATATGTGATACGATACTTGACGTAGCAATCGGGGTTTTTTCGTACATCAAAGCATTATTATTGTTTGGAATGATTTCTAAAAGTTTATCAGTGACAGTTACATCAATCAATGCTGAGTATTTATGCTGTCAACTCGATACAGCTTAATGAGTTAAGATTACAATCCAATCCCAATGGCAAAGGGTACGTGAGTGATAAATATCCATTGCATTAGACTAGTATTTGTTTACTCCCTATCATATGTCTTCTGGAAATCTATTACACGTTGAAATGGAAATCTATCACGTCAGTTTTCGCGTAACCTTTGGTTTTTAGGTTTGAAGGCTTGTACCGTGCAGAGGAGATATGCATCGCTTCTGCATCGTCCCTGAACGGACAAAAATTGGTTTTTAGCATTTGACTGCAGATAACCAACAAGATCTTCCCATCCAGTGCAGATCTGTTGTCAAAGCCTACTTTCAATATTGGAGACAACGAACAAAGCCTTTGAAAAGGAACAGCTATTTTTAAAGTCATTTTGTTAAATTACTTATTCAGGTCCTCTGAGGGGGGATTGGCATGGGGGGTTGTAATATTTGGTACAACTGAATGTGTGGAAATAACAGGTAATACATGTTTGGGGAAAAGAGCATGGTGAGGTAATTCTTAACCTTCACGAAGTCCCTTCAAGTTGATTTCATGAAACTGTTTTGCTACTTGTATCAATTGTAAAACCACGAAAATATATTACATTTTCCGAATTCAAAATGACTGAATAGTCTTAACTCATGCCTTGAAATGTTGCAAGTGGTTATAAATTCAAGTGACTGCCATTTTTGTGAAAATTGCATTTTTGATGGTGCCTTACGATTTGTAAATACTCTTAAACAACAGAAAGATTATCCATCATTTTTAAATGAATGACCCAAGTCTTCATATCTTCTATTAGAAGAAAAACGGTTCCCTCAACCTTAGGCTAGAAGTATGCTTGACAGACCCATGAACGTGTAATCTGAGTTTAAAATTGCTGAAAGTATCAAAATTAAAAAGGCTTGAAAATGGGTAACAAAGGTTTGAAGTTGTCTCAAAAAACTTGTATATTTTACAGACAAGTGATGCGTTTAAAGAATTGTTATGGCTAGGGATAAAAAATAAAGACACAGTTTTATGCAATACTCATTATATACACCCTTGGTTTCTGAAAATAGTAATTATTTACTTTTATGTGAAACTGTAGACCAATCGCCATACATTTTTGAAAAACAGGGATAACATCATTTTTGATCCAATCTGGAGTACTTAATTATTCATATTTCAATATTTGTTCCAGGTTCAGTGACGTTTTAAGGCCACTTCAAGCTGTATCATAGACAAGCTTTGTTACTCCGTACTCTTCCCACAGCACTGCCACACACCAGCAGTGCTGCATGGCACAATGTGCAAGTCAGTGGCCCTGGAGAAATGTGAATCGCAGTACTAAGTTACCATAAGACAATGTGCCAGTGGACTGTCTGTGTATCCAGACGAACTATATCTGACTGCTACGCAAATAAGCCTTGTTGGTGAGGATGCCCTTTCATAGGCAATGAGTCATGTGTGGACAATAGCTTATTTCCTTTCTGGAAGAAACATGAGGGACTGAAGCTAAAGAAGACCTAGTCACACTCTGGTCTAGTTCAGAGTCTGTTTTGGGCTCAAAACGATTCAAGTCATATGCTGCTGTGTTTACCTTCAAGGGTCTAATTGTGGATGTTATTGAGGTTGAACGAGGTTACATGAAAGAAAGCCACGTGTTGAAACTGGACCTTTTTTACAAGCGCTTGATGCGCTTCTATAGGCCATTGAAACTAGAACCCAGTGAAATGAAAGCCAAAAGCTGAGTGACATTAAATTTTCCTTTCAGAAGAAAGGCTTTATACTATTGGTAAAAACTTTTCGATTTGGTACAGATTATGGGGAAATGACATTCAGTGACTGCATCGATTGTCTTATTGTATGTTTTCAATTGTAGCTAGCTGGATAAGAATCTGCTATGCACAAGATTCGAGAATAAACAATTATCAATGTATTTAAAACAAATGGCAAACTGAAAAAGCACAGAAAGAAACAACATTGCGAGGGAGTCCATAATCAGGCATATCAGGTGATGAATTTCTGAATTACATTCAATTCTCTCAGGTTATTGCTGAAGGATTGCTTTTCACTTTGTCCAACGGTGAAATAGATGGTCAGGCGGTTGGTTTCAGTTGTTTTTTCTCGCCTGTAACAGAATAGAAATATTAGGAAATTGTAAAAGAAAAGACAAGACAAAACTACTTTTGTAAGGCAGAACATACTTGACATTTCATCTTCATGTTTATGTGTAGAAACTAATAACCTTTGTACCCAAGTCTTATTTAATATCTGAATTAAAATATGTGAAACTGGCTAAAAGTGATTTAACAATATGTATTTTTCATGACACTTAAAATGTGCTTCTGATCTCAACAAGCAATTTTTTCCAATGCAATGTTAGGACATTTACTGAATTGAGGCTTATTCATGTTAATTTGATAACTGAGCTGGTGGTCCTGGGGGTGGGGTCCATGATAAAATAAGGAAACTCACTCATCTAGAGAATTTTATTGGAAACAGCATAGCTTTGAAGGGAAACTGCTGTGAAAAAGTCACTATTGACTTCTGTGCATCACGTACCACACACCTCTTATTTTGGGAGCACTCCCACCCAGGACAATATGAATATGTGCTGCTAGCCTACCCGGCATCGGGTGAGTTTCCAAAAAGAAACACTTAGTTCCACTCAACAAACCTGTTATTCAGTGGGGTAACTGGTGGGTACAACATCACCGAACAATGTTGATAGAAACTGATTGCTAAAACTTACCAAGTAATGTTGTGTAGTCTCCGAATGCCGGGAACTGCATAGTCATAGAACACACACGGGGCTTCAGCATCCACACACTTTTTGTCAGTTAATTGACCCTGTTGACCGCAATTGTCCACAAATATAGTAACCTTAGGTCTTTTGGGAATTTGTGGCCACCTGTCGAAGACTTGCACCACGGAAATTAGCAGTAATAAGGCTTAGCGCGACGACGTATTTTGATAAAAATTCCATCTTTTACCAGTTGTTTACATGCAGATAGCCACGCATGCGCAATTCAATCACCACTAGTACAGCAGCGACACCCCGAGGAGAATTCTCCGAATAGCCCCATTACAAGCCTGGTTTTTTATTTTAATAAAACATATATTTAATAACGTCAATTATTCTTTCACATCAATGACAAATCAACTATTAGTCCCGGTAGTCCCTACTGACCTCACCACGACATAGGCTATGCTGCACATGACATCAAAGTACGAGCAGATGACCTGGTTCGTGTAGAAAACATTTTTATCAACAATTTACAAGAAGAAGCGTAAAACTGCATTCAGCATAATACCTAATCCGTAACGCGATGGCCGCAATTTGGTCATATTTACTTTCCATGTTTCGAACCTTGTTTTCCGAAAAAAAAACTTATACCCTTTCGTCAGACAACTCTTTGGTTCATTGATTTGTCCTCTAATATATTTTTCTACGTCTCTGTGGCTAATTATCGACACCTTTTTAAGATTTAATATTCAGGTTGGACTCGAAAGTCCGACCATTTAACTCACGCAAGGTCAACTTAAAGTGGCATGGACCGCGAAAACTCGTGAAAAATACGTTTTAAACGATTCTTAACCAAAGTACCTTCCTTCAACCTTTACTAAAAAGTTATTCACTTCCCCCTGAGAAAGAATTTCCAGAAAAAATGACCCAATTCATGGTTTTTGAAAGAAGTACGAAGAAAAGTTTGTATGGTAACCACCTATACCTGCCTATCTTCCTTTCACTTATTATAAATGCGCGCATGCGCTCAGTCATTCGACAAACAAACAGCTGATTCAGTGTCAAGAGTGTGGTGGAGTGAATACTTTGCCACCCAATGTGCTTTATACCTCGTGCCGTGCATTTTGTGCCTACCTATACGATTCTTCATGATTGGACCATTACTTGAGATTTGATCATGCTTATCTGCAGTGGACTATTATTCATTTACACTACGTGTCAGAGAACGGTGCTGCACTAATAATCGCTGACGCAGTTTTGCAAGACAATACGAGACAAGATGTCGGACAGTGGAAAGCTGGGCAAGAAAATGGGGCGTTCGTCTAAGCTAACCGACTCAGTTAGAAAGAAAAGAAGGCAAGACTTGCAGCTGAAAGTTAATAAAAGACGCATTTATCTGGGTACAGAGCACTGCCGCTGGGAATCTCTTAGAAGTGAGCTATCCGTCACTAATTCCGAGCTGGCCAAACGATAGCTTGATAATGCGTAAGTACTTGTTTGGTCCGCATACTTCGGTAGTTATCGGGACATTGCGCGGCCCCAGCTTATTAAAATCACCTCGATCCAATATAGTAATGGTCCGAGAACTCACTGAGAAAGTGAAGAGTGTGAAAGTTAAACTCAGACATAAAATTCACCGAGTTGCATTGTCTGTTGACATTTAAGCTAAGCGGCTAAGCCTATACTTGTGGCTAAGCCTATGACCTACTTATAACATATATTGACGAATTGTTTAGTTTTTTTGCAGTTGGTAATTATTGAAACACTAAGAGAAATTGCAAAGCATTATTACTTTGAGATAGTACCACCGTCTCAACTGACTGCAGTAGAGATGGCAGTTGTCCAATAGGCCCTCCACCAGTTGGAAGTTTTTTTTTTGCGAATTGTGCCACATTGATTAAACCATCAAAGTCATGTTGCTGCAACGAACTTTTGCAATAGGGGGATACCTTAGGGGAATGGTAATGTCTTAAACACATTGAGATCAACCTCCATGACGGAGTAAATCAATCATTAAAACACTACACTGGTGATCACCAGAGTGTGCTAGTGCTTGAAACTTAGCCGTAAGGGTTGTACCACTCATACCTGTGCAAAATGCTATTGTAGATAAATAAAGAAACGAATCAGAAAGAAATCTTGATTACCAAAGTATTTGTTCAAGTTGGAAGGAATTAAAGATATCGACAGCCTCCTAAGGTGACCATGTCTATGTTATAAAGGTACTTAAGGCAGCATGACTTTGATGGTTTAGTTTGTGCGAGGTACGAATTGCCAAAAGGCTTCTTGCTGCCCCTGGAACCCCCTGTGCCACCAGTTATGTCCCAGTTCAGAGAGCAATTCTGTTTTAGTGGCAAGCTGTGCATTTTGCCAGATTGAGTACTTGCAAAGTAGGTACAAAGTCATGTCTCATGGATTTGTAGCCTTGTTATCTTGTTGTACCTTATTTGCAGACCTATGTATATTGACATTAAGTGGTATTATAATCAGAGATCAAGAGGCCTACCTTCTTCAAAGATATTATGCGAGATCTGGAAGAAAATCCACTGCTAAAACCCCATTAATCAAAATTTCGCTGCCCTTCATAGGTTAACAAAGTAAAAGCACAAACGTTCGTTGATCAATTTTCAAAATTCAAAAATACATTAACTGGGGATAAATTTTGGTAACAAATTCCAATTCGCAACAAGAAATTTAGTAATGAATTGCACTCGCATACTTTGTGATGGTTATTCATGTAGTTTGGTTGTTATTATGGCGGAGAATTGTACCACCTGTATGCTTTAATTGAAGTCTGTACCTGTAGTTTATAATTAGGTTATTGTAATTTCATTTTTGCACTGTAGGTATGAAGTGGCACAAAGTTAAAGATTTTCAACAATGTCTAGACAAGTGTCCATAGAGTCAGAACTTAAAGCCTTATCAGCAACACCTGCAACTCCCCAGTTTGTTCAAAGGTATTCTAGAAATTATTTTTTCATTGAAAGCATATTGTCTACATCTTCACCTACTAGTATTCGTGTCTACGACAATACATGACATGGAAATTGCATTTGTTGAAAACTCCAAGTAAGCTTTTTGTGAGGGTTACTAATTTAAATCGAATCATTCCAGTTTGCCATTGTTAAAAATATTACTGAGCTTGCACTCATTAAGCCTTGGGATGTCAAGATTGAAAATGTAAAAGCCGTAGGCTTATTTGACCATGTCTCTCACAATTATGAGCTTCTAAACTGCACCAATTGAAATATCCTTGTTTAACGAGAACAAGGCAATCAAACATGCAAACTTCGATTCATATGTACGAACCATTATTCATAATAAAACTTGAATCGTAGATACAAACCATATCAAATGCATGAACAAAAATTCATGCATGTAAACCAACTTGAAAGATAAAACAAAAAACAGGGGTATGAAGTAATATCACATAATTACGTAAACATTTTCTAGTGATGGTGGTCATCATTCGTTTTCCCAAGGAGTCTAGCACTAAGCAAAATGGCAACATAAAATGTAGCTGTAGAAGAACTATGTTCTTACATGTTATTTGTATATCTGATTAGTTATTTTGTGTGCATGACTGTCCGTTTGAACACATCATGTTGTGGTTCGTATGTATAAATGAAGCGTTCTCCCATATGATGCAGTGTTTTGTGCGTATGACCCAAAGTCTGTACGTATGACTGCCTGGCACCCTCGATTAGTTGCTGACAAATGTTGAACTCGTGGTAACTTTCTTTATCACCTAAATGTGATTGTGGCAATGGTATATTTTCAGTGGACTTGAGCTTTCTGGAATCGATGCAATTGATTCTGTCTGTGACGATGAAGCCTTGATGTTTGTATCCAGGCCATTCATTACAAAGATGATGTGGAAGTACTGGAGTCTGTTCCAAGAAATTGACAAGATCATTTTTGACTTAAGTCTAAGATTTGTCTTTAACTTCCAAACTTTGAAACTTCCAATGTTGGTAATTTAAGACAAAACTTATGTCAAACACTTTATTGAATTGGTTTTGAGACAAATTTAACTTTATTTTAAAATTTACTAAAAGTTGAAAATTGTTTTAGCTAAGTCAGTTCTGTTGGAACAGGCCCCTGATCTTTAAAATTTGAGAGAACTAGTTAGTGCTCGTGAATTATCTTCACAACAAACTATTTAGTGTTCTAACTGATGATTGAATTGTGAAATATTTTGTGCGTATATCTTGCATGGTATATTCCAATAAATGGATTTTTCTACATGTCTGGTATGGTCAGGAATGGGTGCACAGGTTTCTCTTCTAAGCATGACTGAATTTTGCATACTCTGTTTACATGCACTGTATATATTTGTGATTTGCAAAGATGTAACTAAAAGTAAATACATCAAAAAGGAGATGGGCAGCAGTTTTGGTGACCCTTTTGACTAAATATCACCTATTAGGTATGGTTTTATAGGTCATCCTACAACTAATCTTGTCATATTTGTGTTTTTAACGTGACACATTGGTATTCCCAACTTATTTGAACATAGTGTGGGCAGAGTTGAATTCACTGATTGCATTTGCACATACATGTCTTTGCACCGAATTAGACATTTTTTCTTCTTTGAAGTTGATTGCTGTATAATTTAAAAGTTCATATTCAAAGGCAACGTTGGGATTTTGAGTTTTTATCAGTAGCATAGACAATCCATGAAATTTGTGACATCAATTCATAATAAGTGTGTGTTCTGGATAGAATTTCCTAAATCTGTTTTCTGAGTTCTAAATAGAGAGACCATGCGGTACATGGATTGTTTTTTTTTCATAAATTAATCGTGGTTAGGCGATATGTGGTGAAATCCAATAAATACAGACTGACCAATGCTTTAAAAGAGAAACACTCATACATTTTTGAATTTCTATATTACAGGCTATTGATTGATGTTTCTGAGGACCTAGCATGCGATGACCTGGACGATAACTGTAAGTGCTACATAACCCTTGTGTACACATTTAAATTATGAGTTATCCAATTCTTAATAAAAATACATCATTATTGTTCAGTGCTGACAATGTATTTATTGAAATATATCTTCTACTGACGATTGGTCATAATAGCTCAGTGGATGGACAGCAATGAATCTCAGGTTGGAAGCCCTGACAGGACAGAAATCCTTTCACAGTACTAACCATTAGGTCCTGCAAAATGACTAAAGAAGGCATCGTATAGCGTCATCAAACGCTATATGTATAAAACATTTGAATTCTGAACGAACTGTATTTAACTGTTCTCCAGTGCACATAATGCGATCCCTGTTTCTTAGTAGTTTTCAAGTGCGTTACGGGAGCTAGGTGTTGTGTCGTTTTTGAAATTCTAAAGGGCAAGATCATCACGCTTTCTCTTGTTGCAGTCCAGAAAGTATCCTTGATGATGTGGATATTAGCGATGTTCGATTTGGAGATGAAGAGTTTGGTGGGGAGGAAGTTGCAGGAGATAGCATCAATATGTACTGCTATGGAGACTATGATGACACGTTGTCTACAGGTTTCCGTGGTGTTCACAGAATTCATGATGCAGCTGGTGCACACTCAGCTGTGGACGATAGCAAATTTATTGTTTTTATGACACCCTCCTTTCCCTTTCAAATCTCATCATCGTGTCTTGCTAAGAATGAGTGATGTTCGGATTTCTTCTGTTAAAGGTTCAACACTCTCTTTCTACCTCCTTCTCCGAAAGGTGTCGCACTTGCTCATTTGGTCATTGCATTTACTCTTCTCTGAAAATTAGGAGATTTTTCACTAATTATGGAAAGGAGATATTTATCCCATCTTGTATTCTTATAATTCACTTAGCTACAAGCTCAGCTCACTGCTAGAAAAAACTGGAACTTTATTCAAAAGTTGATGTCACATCTTATTTTGCATCATTAGACAAATGATAACCACATGAAAATCTGTGTAAAATGTAATGGCTCCTTATTTCTTCAAGATGTAAAATGACATAGAAGGTTAAATATTGGATATTCTATATATTTACAAGTCATAAATTATTCTCTGAACTAGAATTTTTGAGTTGTTTTTTCATGTGTTTGTTATTCATGATAAAGTACCTGTACGTCATCTTGATAAGATGCATAACCTTGCAGACCACGATGAGCTGGGGTCACTGAAGCTGGACCTAGGGTAGCTGTAGCAACTGACTTCCATTTCCTTCCTCTACCTCCTCTTACACTTTCACCTCTCCTTGTTTTCATGGCTCTCCCACATATCCTATGGAAATAAACAGGCCTTTTAAATTTCACATAGTATCAAAGTTCATGAAAGCCATGCCTAACATTGGGAGTAATTTCCAAACCAAAGCAAATGCTTCAAACAGGACTGGTAATGTGTGAAAAAATTCTGTTTCTGAGAGCATTCCATTAGTGAGTTCTCAGCCCCAGTCTGTTAGTCTAAGCTCTTTTCACGTTTTACCCCATGGATAGGTGGGCGCAGGTTGTCATCGATCTGTTCTAATATTTTGATGCAATGGTAGACTGAACACTGGTTCGAGTTCATCACTTTATTAATCTTGACTGTATGCTCATATTAAGTCCATTCAAACAAAACATACAACGTAATGTCTGTTCTATGCTCAGCCAGTGCGACAAAGCCTTGACTTTCAGTACCTCCTACAATTGCTGGTGCAATAACATGCTACTTTTGACTGTTCTTTGTTCTCTAGCCACAGGTGAAGTGTTAGACAAGTTCTGTGCAATTGAAACTGTGCAGCGGCTGATGTTGTAGCCAATGAATAATGTTATGAACTATGAAAGTACCTAGATGTTCTATTATTTTCTCCTCTGGAATGATAATTATATGCTCCATGGACAGTAGAAATAAAATTATTTTCAATTAATGTTGCTGCAATTTCTGATGTTTTAGTGGGACAAATTTGCTGGAAGTGCAATTTATCATTCCGTTTGTCCAAAGGTGTGTAGATTGATTCTGTCTTTTTATTTCTAAACACAGTTATGTTGCTCAAGTGGAATGACCTCTTATTTCATGCATTAATTAACTTTGTATCCTTCCATGAGTCCACACATTATTGATGTTTCATTGTAGTAAACAAGAAAGTTCAATGAAGGTTTTCAGTGAAATTCAGATTACATTTTCTTCCACCACTAACAGCTGAGAATTTAGCTAACTGCACTTGCACTACTCGGCCACTTACTAAACGGTGAATACGCCAGTGGCAGATCTAGGATACCACAAGGGGGGCCCAACATGACACCTCGGAGAAATGGGCATGGCACGATTGTATGCACAGGTGGCTCGAATGTTGTGGGGGTTGGCGATACGGACCTGGTGTTCCGGAATTCTACCGTTGGGCTCGATATTTTCTCACGCTTCATGCTGTTGCTGTGTAATTTTTGCTTACACCAGTCATGGGGGGCCCTTGGCCTGTACGCAATCATCACGTAGTAACAATTAACAATCACCCGAAATACATTTTAGTTATAAGTCCTACGTACAGTCACGATGCACTGAAATGTTTTTAACAAAATGTTATTGTCATTCTCTAAACGATAAGACATGAATAGAACGTTTTCCGTTTGGAATGCACATAAATGAAATCCTGGGCAAAAAGTATATTAGATCATACTTGGGAGAGCATAGAAACCAAATAAATCGATAACTTACTTCAGAAATGGGACTTCTTTGAGTCAATCGAGGTGTCGATGTGCTTTCGAAACCAGCCATCACTGTTTTGCTTTCGGCAACCTTTCACCTCTCTGAGGTCATCACGCCATTTCCAAATAAGGCACCGCAATGCATTTTGGGACTGTAATGTCGGACTTGACGAGCACGAAGGCGTGTCTTTTTGGTCAACTTTCAAACGTAAAGAAAAATACTCCAAACTCTAAAACTCACTATATTTACGAAACCTACAAAAAACTTGTACGCCACGATATGACACAGGTTTCATGCAAGATGAGTAACATTTACTTTCTTATTTTATACTGTTTTTCACGTTCCAAGCCACTTTAATCTTTGTTTATCGCAGTAAGCCTCGCTTTGCATTTTAATGTCCGCCGCGTGAATTAGGTCTATGCGTGTATGTGAGAGTAAGCGAGCGCGTGCTTGTCACCAGAATTCATTTGCCAGAGTAAATGCGGTATAATGATCTAGGTGGGCAATGTATCAAGCAGAGCGTGTTTTAATATTTATCTTAGCACTTGCTGGCCTCATCTGCTGATAATTGTTTCGGTAAGACCGATATGTCACTCATTGAGTCGCAGGGTGAGTGGATGCGTGACCGTAGTGTAACAGGTATTTTCCGGAAGATTCGGGGTGTAAGGGTGCGAATGTGTTCACTATCAGTGGGTCATTTTGACTTTAAAAACACCGATTATGATTAGTTTTTTAAGTTTGTCTTAAAAATAATGCAAACGTGTTTTACGGTATTAGAAACTTTCGGAAATTAGTACCAATATTTATTTCTTGCCCATGCTATGTTACCCGTTTCATGAATAGATAGTTCCCGACTAAATGTCTTCGATGGCAGCCGGTACGTTATGCAGCGCGCGCTTCGTGGCCGCGTGCTAACACTGGTCGAGTTTTTTTATTAGTCTTCGATTCACGGTTTTCACGTGTACAAAGAAGTTTGAATTCCTGTTGAGACCGGAGAAGATCTGTACCGGAAAGAAACCATGCGCGCATCCAGCCTCTAGTTTGGGGGGCTCAAATTTCTGACAAAGTGGACCTTTTGCTAACAAAAATGCTGGGGGACTAAAAAAGAACCACCTTCAGTACTGTGAAATGTGCGTCTGCTCCTTTTCAGTGGACTTTTGTCTCGTTTCCGTGGACTTTTTGTTTCTCTGAGGCGGAACTCTTTGCCCACTCCGCCAAANCCCCCCCCCCTGAGTGCGAGCATGGAAACAATGTAATCCCGCTGACAAGTACGCTGCGTCTGTTTTCAAAGTCCAAAGTCCAGACCCGCTTAGTGGGGCACATCCCTCGCAAGAGCAGCAAAACTTTTGCGTTCTTTTTGAAACGCGGTGCAAGTTTGAAGTGAATACGGACATAACGTTGAGGCTCGTGGTCTACAAATTCAGGACTGTCGGATCTTTCAATTGGAGACGTTAGAACTGTAGGTAAGGCATTTTGCGCATGTAGTTCATGGGCTGGGCGCTTACTTGGCCAAGTCTGAAAAGGCGTTGGGGCACTTATTGGGGTATGGGCGCTTATTAGGGCGAATAGCGGCAGAATTACATACAACAGTGTAGTTTAATGCACACAAATCACACGTCGTGCAAACCAATCGGCCATTCCACATACCCTAATCAATCCCAATAGCCTTTGCGCACCCTAACTTCCGGACATGCGCAATCGTTAAATCGATTCGGTTGCAACTCCGCTATTCTATCAAATGTGCCGGGTCGACTTTTTAGATTGTCCCTATGTACTTTCCTTTTTTTTAACATGAGCGGTTTTATGGTATGGTCAAAAATGTACAGCGTACAGTTTCAACTCCACACGACAGGAGTTTCCAGGATCAGGTACCAAGTTTTTTACCGTTCAAGTTTTCTTGCAATCTTTTGTTGGCGCTCATAAACCAGTTGTGTATCCGACATTAAGGTAAACACACTTCCCTTGGTAAGAACAACAATGACATCGTATTTGTCCAATATTTATCGTATTTCTTCGGGAACGAACGACAATAACAAAAAAATTTCATGAAGAGTTCAATTTCCGAAGCCAATTTTATAGACAAAACACCAGTTTTAGTCCAAGATAGTTTGGTTTATTTCGGCCAGTGTTTTATAGGCTTGGAGTCATCGCTAATTCAGTAATTGCCCTGCTTCACACAAAAGGAGCAAAACCAAAGTTTCTGATGCCGGCGGATAATGTCTACCACATGAGTTACGAATAACAATTTCTTAAAGACATTGTGGGTGAAGAAAATATAAACACGCATTTATTTGCCTGCAGGTTGACAGATTTTGTCAAAGCAACAGCAAAATATCGCCTTTGAGAAGGGCGAGCCATTAGCATAAAAAAGTGGCGGCATAATGACGTAAGAAATATCATTGTTTCTATGATGTCAAGCTTGTTTGAAATAGTGGTGGTAACAACAGGTCAAACCGTGACGTGTATAAGTAAAATGGGATGCCTAGCTGGAGAAATAGAAAATATTTGGACTCTGAAGGAACATGATCGTTTTTCTCAAACCTGGTCTAGGTCGATAGTTTAAAGGGGCAATAGTCCAAAAAAGCTGACTGTCGGCCTTTCAGACTGTAAAAACATTCACTTTCTCTTTCCATTTTCTTTTAAGATAAAATGTGAATTAAAATTGCTATTTGGTCAAAGGTCGTTAGTTTAAAGTACATATAAATAAGGACAAAGATCGGACATTTCATTATTAATGGACGTGAAGTCACGTGTCTCATGAGGCGCCACTTTTTGTGTTGTAGCTCGAAGATAAGGAAATTTAGTATATTAATCCTTTTGATGCATTGCATTAAATGTATATATTGAACAATGCTGACTTCGACATCATTTGATGCATTGCATTAAATGTATATATTGAACAATGCTGACTTCGACGTTGGCGGTTTTTTCCATGCAGTCCAGATTTAATGAAACCTAGTTCAAATCATTCTGTTAAATCACTGTGTTTTTCTAAGAATATTGGGGCCCTCTCCACATAAAATCGTTGCGTGTTTTGTATGTCCGTTACCAGCAATTCTAATGAACCGGTGACCGCAGCCGACTCGTCATTAGTTCTCGAAAAATGCCTGCCTCCAGAGTTCAACTTAACGCAATTTTTTAACTTACTCATCATCGTGGAACGATCCCCAGTTCTTTGACAAGCAATGTTTTCAACAAGTCATCGACTTGCGGTCTGAATTTAGTTCTTCGTGGCAAACTACAGGTGGATATAGCTATATTTTCAATGCTTGCCGAAATAATCAATTTTTGAAGTTGATGCACTCCTAAACAAGATTTTAAATCTCAGCCTCCTCGTTTCCAAAAAGTAGCCGAGGCCTACTCTGCATCCACAGCTGTCAAGACGCTCCTCATAATATCGTTAAAGCTGAATATAGGAGCCCCTTTAATATACTTTGTAACAGCACTTGCCCGATGACAACATTGAACCATAAATGAGATAATTTTAAAATCTTTGAGAACCATGATGTATTAGCACTTTGTTAAACATTTATTGTGTTCTCAATAAATAAATTTAAAAATATTAAAAAAAAAAATAATAATAATAATAATAATAATAATAATGATGATAACAAATACGATAACGAGTACTACTTGTGATAGTAATAATAGTATTAATTGTAGTAACAGTGGTGATAGTAATGTAATATTAATAAAACGATAATAGGTATCCAAATTCATGCCGTGTCAGCCCTTGTCATTCCTATAGAAGATGTATACCAAAAGTACAGCCCAAAAGGGTGTTTTTTCACACAAAAATACTCTCCAAAATGGTGCAATTTTCGACAAAACTATATCTAAAAGGTGGCTTTCCTGAATTTCTGGAACAGAAGTGTGCGAAAATGTGAATTTTTACACAAATTAGTCTCTAAATGGATCACTTTTTTCGAGCCTACTCTCTAAGCGGGTAGGTATTCAAAATTTTCGGGCGGTACTCCTCGTCTAAAAATACTCCAGTACCCCCGGCCGCGTTAAATATCACTTGTTCGTGATTTTGGTCAGTTTCTTTTCAATATGACGTGGGTTTCGTAAAATGTAACAATGGTACATTTCTCGCATGTGCGTTCAACGTAAAATGTAACAACTTCTTACATTTTAGGAGAGGCTTAGCAGCTTAAAATGTAACAGTCGTTACATTTTACGGCGTATCAAGGCCTCATTAATGTCCGTGTCTGCAATGACGGTGTGACCTTAAATTTCATGAGCCTCGTCTGAACAAATAAGTAATCGCCAGTTCTTCCCGCGAGCTAAAAACCAAGACTTCGCGAGATTACGTGAGGTATTGCCGTGTACTTTAAATGAGAACACCTGACTTTATCTAGATTTTACCTGGGTCCTAGCAAAGGTCCTAGGATTACTGAACGCACGCCAGGAATCACTTTTAAGTAAATTAATTTTATAACGGTAAGTGGCCAAAATAAAACTTTTTGACAGAAAGAACGGTATCAGTTTTGCTAACAAGCACTTGCCATGCCCTAGAGAGGAACAGCAGTCAGTTTGTTCCTGTATCCATCGCATACAGTGAGTTCCTGCGGCCATGGCATAGCCGTCTTGCAGGAGACTACAGGCAGATATTGTCGAAGATGACTGATGTTACGTACCAGTACATGATTTTGTCTATAGCTCAACACTGAGCATGTCGAATTGTCCATTGCCATGTGACAGCTACTGGAAGTGTCCTAGTATGAGACACTTTTGAGATGTGTGTATACATAGAAAATCGCCCCCAGCTTAGTTATGTGTCATGAAGCATCGACATGCATGTCGCACACGATTTTCTTGTAGTTGTGTGATTTTTAAGTCATTGGTGTCGGGGGACATTTTCGGTGATGTTTATGAAAGTGTCCCGTTTTACACCAAACTGCAGTTCAAGTAAACATATTTCCATTCTTCTTTCCAACGCAGGAGCACGTGCTAACTACAGCGACTCCCAATGCTTCAGCAGAGTTTGGGCTTCCTTCTGGTAAGTATTGGACCTTGTCTGCATTGTCAACTGGCCTATCGACAGGATTTTTAGTGACATCTTAAGTGACTAATTAGAACGCAGCATTCTTGGCACACCTTCGTTTCCAAGCCGTCATTTTACCCGACAAACAACAGGTTACCGGGTAAAACTATTGTTTATTTGTTGACATCTCGCAAGGGGTGGAGCTTGCATAGGTCAATTTGCCACGAATTTCGTTTATAGTGGTTTCCCATGATTCGACTTCTACAGACTGTAGAAGAAATAGGAATAAATAAACCTCACACGCAGTTTCTTCGCTGTAGGCCTATTAGTCCGACGATAGGCTGGTATACAATATGCATTTTATTCCTTCATCCACGCGCATTCAGCGTCAGTTTGACGAAAAGAAACAATGTATACCATGTCACACATACATTTATTCACTTCGAATATTTCAGCATGGGACACGGAACTTTAAGGTAATTTCTATCAATTGTTCCGAATTGCACAGTTTTGCACTTGGCCCAGTGCTTGAGGGAATAGAGTTATTTTGCTGTTCGTAATCACGTTACATTTTTGGTCGCCTTACGCCAGTGTCACGAAAACTTCAAATATCGCATCCCGATGTCCATGTCCAGTTTGACGGCAGTGATTTGTTTCATTTTCTTCTTTGAACATTTGTAAAGGTGGTCCGGTGATAAAATTGAAGAAGGTTGTTACGATTTGTTTCTAATTGCAGGTGTCGCAGAAAGCATTCAACCGTCACGGAAGGCTTCAGTAGTTCTTTTTTGCACATCCAGCGACATCCAATAGATGGAAACTTTTCTAGTTCGAACTTAACTTTATAATTTTATAAGATAGTGGAGTTTTTTACCACAGTACGCAATGAATAGATTGCTCAAGACATACTCGAGACGCTGAGCTCAACATTACGTAGAATCAGCGCATTTATAAGCCTCAATTAAAAGTATTTTTGTTCTCGGCAAGTCTTCAGTTCACTATTGTAGCCTGCGAGACGCAACTGAGCGTAACGTGCATATTATATATGTGTGTTATGTAAAACACGAGGATCTGGAGGAAATGTCGGGATGATTCTGGGGATCGTGTTGTAAAATTCGGAAAATTCCACACGTACTTGTCAAGTTCATACAGACCACAGCACAGTAGTAAAACTTAGCTTGTATTGGAACGTCCAGTACAGTAATACAACCAAGAAAACATGTAAAAAGCAAGACACATAACGCGGAGTTGTCGTGAGGACTCGATTGGGACCTCATGGGTCTCACGCTCCACCGGCTTATCTACAATAATTTGAAAAGTCTTTGTCCAGTCACGCGTTGTGGGTCATAAATCGAGATAATGATACCAACAACTGACGCGACCAGCAAAACTACTTTCGTTTACTTCATTGGTGCACTAACTGGAGGAATTTAGAATTAGACTTTTAAACACTATCTGATCGTCAACTATTTTCGGGAGACTTCAATCTCAAAGTGCTTTGCGCAAAGGCGATGTGCGATTTTTAGAGGTGTATTGACGATGATCAACGTTAAAACGGAGAGCAATAAGTGCGTAGTTGATCATCCAATCGGTAGCTTTGCGAGAAAGCGACGACCTTGCCGAAAGGAATAACAGAAACCCTTGAAAATCATTATAAGCGAGAAAGAGAAAACAAATATTTTCTTACGTTTAGGCTCATTAACTTTGAGTAAACGAAACGTCGCAAATATGTTCCGTTTTCTCTTGCGCGCTCGTAATCAGATTCCTATAACTAGTGTTATGGCCAAAAACCGAGTTTGGAAACATCTAGGCTAAAATCTTGATGGTATCATATTTTGCCAGCGACCATACACGGTATAAAAATGAATGAAAAGCTGAATTAGGAAAAAATTGACTTGATGGAATTCTCGTGAAGGAACGCATAAATATCACCATCATCTTCATGTCAAAATTGCCAACTAAAACTCGAGGGGGAGGGCACGAACCTTAAAATCCTGGTACGCGTTTTCGTTAACGATTTTCAAAAATAGAGCATGGTGGAGCGTTTGAAAGGGCCAAAATCCATCCAAGTCGAAGTGGCCATAACGGAGCGATACGGAGATTTAAAATAACGCGATTTATCCATTTTTTTCAGTTGCTGTGTACCTAAATTAACAGGCGCAGAAAAAAATGACTTAGGCCTACAGTACGATTTTCTGAAACGTACCTAGCGAAATCGTCAAAGAAAAAAGCGCCTCATGCCACCTAAAACAGACAAAAACAACCAAAGCGCGCAACGCGCGGAAAAAGTAACTCTTTCACTTGTTTTTTTGTGGTTAGACACGTGATGTGTACCCATAATTTTGGTCGTGGCCCCCTACAACGGGTTACTACTTCAAATGACACGTATATTGACGATGTCCAAATTTAACTGCTCCACTGGTTCCCAGGGTTTCATGTTTTGTAATTCAAAATGATTGCATAAACTTAGGAATGAATGCGAGTTACAGGCACTGCGTCCATAAAGAGTAAGAAAACAAAAACCCAGCGGCATACGATCACCTCGCTTTAACAATGCATTGTGTGCATTCCACATAACAAGTAGGCCACTCTTCAGATTAGTGTTTTCGCAAAGAAAATAACAGTAAGATTTCCGAATAGTGTAATATATGGTACATGAGAATTTCAAACGTTAAAATGACTAGTAGTTCATACTATGGGAAAAGCAATAAGGGACACAGGCACTAGCAATGATAAAGTCTTCAGTATAAATATTACACTTCACAGGATGAGCAAAACATGCAATAAGTACTGTTGAGATAACCTACCGAGATCTTTGAAACTAACAATTATAAACTCTGCAATATAAACAATACACTTTATACAATGAACATGTAACAAATATACACACCCAAATAGTGTTACATGCAATCCCTGATGAGATCATCCATAAGTATGAGTCCCTCCATGTAAACAATAACTCACATGGTGAGCAAAATATATAAAGTGGGGCTTAACTACAACATAGGAACCTTCAAAATTTGTGTCATAGCAGTACAAACACCATAAGTGATATAACTGCTGAGATCACTACCTTCACGAGGAAAAGTTATCAATATAAAAATATATGTACATGTAACATGAGCTTGAGCAAAGTACCGGTAGGTGCAGTGCCACAATACTGCTATCCCTGGGGGATTCAGTCACTGAAAACCGCAATAAATTGCACACCTCACAAGATGACAATAATATGTATACAAGAATTTGCTTTTCAAGATAACCATGTGGAAATGACAGGGTTGTTGCAGAATTTAGTAAAAAATCTGTATTTCATGCTAAAAAACAATCATTTTCAAAGCCACACCAGGAGTCACTAAATAAAAATACTAAAAAGACAGTATGTAATTCACTTCATGACATGCAAACAATAACTTTGCTAAACTGAAAAGATCAGTCATCCAAGGCTTGAAGAATATTCAAAATAAATACACTGCTTAAGCAATAAACTAGTAACAACAATAACGGACACATGTCGCAATAAATACATCCCTAGTTTTATAGGAGCAAAACTAGCATTTCAAGCTCAACAATGCGGAAACAACACAAGCAGCTTATACATTTCGAAAACCACACAGGCAATACTGATGTGGTACATGAATGAGGTGCACATCTGGAGAAAAAGTAAAATATTCTCAATAGTTGTGAATGTCCTAGCTGCGTGAAGCATGTAGGTCATTCACTGAATACCAGACACATATCATACTATACATTCTCACTGACCACGGGTCAAAAAAGCTGCATGCAGAATACTACCCAGGCATCTCAGAGCATTTGGTATACATAGAACATTCGAAATGGGTGGAGGGCACACTAATAAATGCTCTGGTGGGGCCCTAAAATCCAGTAAGCTGTTGAGCGGAAAAAAACTTTTCAAACAAATTTCCAAACACAGTACAACACTTTCAAGCATGATTAAGCGCCAAAAATACTGGAATTGATACCTGGGCCCTGTCATTACAGGAAATGGAGCTTGAAATTACGTTTGGAATTTTGTACTCTACTTTTGTGCGAACTTAAAGTCATATGATCCGTTTTTGGATGTTTTAAAAACATCGTGAATCTGCATAAAAACCATTGAAACATACTCTCTGACAATGTTCACAAAAAGCCCACACACACTTTTATCCTGGACCGCTCGAGGTCAAGGACGGCACGGAAATTGCCGGTTTGTCGCGTAAAGTCACAATGTCGATAATTCTACACTTAGCCGCCAGGAGAAAAACTATTGAGTACTTCCGTAACTCATCGGTAATTTCCGTACCGTCCTTGACCTCGAAGTGAAGCACTGGAATTTCTGGTCAGGAGTGTCATACCTTGTAGTATCATATGTAGTGTATTAGAGACGATCAGAAGCTGAGGTCGCCTGTGAACTTAAAGTCCTTCTCTCACGCGTTGTTAACCCTTATTACATGGTTAGAACATGTTATAAGGATCCAAGAAGTACCTACCCCATAACTAATACACGATCCGTGCTCGAAAACAGTTTAAATGAACGCGCCACTCACGATTCGCACCCGAAGAAACACCGCCATTTTGAAGTTGCCGCGAACCCGGAAGTACAATTCATTCAGGAACCCAGGCTAAGAAAACGTCGTCAGTGCGACTGGAGCAGTGTCTGTTCTGTTACCAGCCAGCAAACGGGGATAAAAAATCGACAGCGCGCCTTAATTTTGATAAAATCAAACTACGGACAATTTTATGGAATTTGCTGAAGAAATGTGGCGAATAAATTTTGACAGAAATTATTTTGCCAGACTCGGGACCGCAGCCTATCGGACCCGGTGCGGATCGAGACCAGACACTGGCGAACGGTAAATGCATGCGGTTGCAAGCTGTTTTGTCGAAGTAAAATGGTCAAATGATAAATGCTGCATATATTCAAGGGTAGTTTCAGACACTTGCATGAAATTACGGGCTGGTTAGTCCTGTGTCACACTGCCGCGGCAGACCTTAGTTAGCCTCAGTCACCAGCTACCAGTGAAGACTATAGTCAAAATACAGCTTGTTAGTAGGCCTAGACAGCTTTGCGCCAAGACTACCCTTAGGCCTAACTGGTCGCTGGCCACAAACACAAAAAACACGAAAATTGAACAAAGTTTCTTTTTTGTAGCAACGTTTGTCAAAATGTATCAACGTTAAATCTTCACAAATTACAAAGTAGCCGATTGAACATGCCTTTCAGTTCAGCAAAAGTCGACATTGTAGGTGCCGCCAGAAATGAGACGAAGTCCAACGGGAATTGTGAGCACATTTATCACTTAATGAGTAACAACTGCGAGGCTGAAATTTGGTGAACACTGCTAAATCGTGCAGAATAGTAAGTAAAGTTATGTCTAACTAAATTTCACCGTAATTTGTTGGCGAAAACAATTTACACAAAGTTTTAAACTCGTAACTCATCCCGCTGTCCTCCAATATGGCCGACGCGATCCAAACAAAGTGACCCAAATTTCGCCACAAAACTTGCAATAACTTTACAGTGCTTGCCCCGATTTTGATACTTTTTCGATTTTTACTGAGTAGAATGTACTACCTTTCCGATGATAGCAAAGTACTTTTTCAAAACGAGGAAAAAAATAAAACCGAAAAAAATTGGTTCGACCCACATTAGTTCCTAGGTTCGACCCGCCTGCGTAAGGAACCAACACCAATGCTATTTTAACATACTAAGTACACGTAACATTCCAAAAAAATCAACGACCACTAACTACAAACTATAAATACACTACATATGCAAACGAATCACGATATATTACTAATAAGACAAAATAATTAAGACTTTTTGAGCAAGCCATAGCACATTCAGTTACAAGGAAAAAATGGCGGCGTTCAGGACAAGTTCCTGAACTGATGAGCCGGAAATGTGGGTACGGGAATAACCGATGACAACCGGTAATCATACGCTCAGAGAGAAGGGTCAAATACTGTTAAAAATCGCTTTTGGCAAGAAAGGCGAAAAGAATATAAAGAAAGGGTGTCGAAAATAAGAATTTATGTAGTATGTATTTTCGGATACTGGAACCACATGGGCAGTTTGCAAGAAGGACTTTAAGACGATTTCCAAAGCAATCCTGATTGCCAACAAGAAAAACGGATTTGGTCTTTTGGGCATTTGAAGACTATTTTAAATACATGACAACAAATTTGTTAAGAACCGATTGCACAAAATATAAAACGTGTAATAAGCATTACAAAAAGAAGTAGGTTTCGCGCGCAAACGCTGTGGAACATAAACAAGTAGGTCTCTTAGTATAAGATTAGTAGTTAAATCGTGGTGGTGTAGTGATAAAGCACACGCGCTTTATCCGCCAGGTAGTGAGTTCGAATCTGTAGTACTGGTAGTTTTTCCTGTTCTCTGTGATTTTTTTTGCCATTTTTTCTTGAATAATACTTCAGGAATCAAGGAAAATGCTTGTTTTAGAGGAAAAACAGAAAAATTTCCTGGGCGGGAGGGGGCAAACCCTCCTCTCGACCTCCCCCCATTCGGTGCTATGTGCATCTACAATCGTGGTTTGCGCAAACTTTGCTTACAGCCGGACAAAATGTTGCCCCCCCCCTTGTGATATCCTAGATCCGCCACTGGTGTAACTAGTCCGGGTCAGCGTGAATCAGTACTACTACTAGTAGTGTTAGAACAAAAACTGAACAGCTGATCGAATTGAGGCTCTTCAAAATGATTCGAGTCCGACTGAGATAGTTACCCATCAGTGAATGCTCTAACCGTGTATACGAATCATTGAACATTTCACAAACAGCACACTTACTGACTTATACTTGTCCATCGAAAGCCTGGTATTGTTGTAATGTAAAACCTTCACGAGATCGAACATTCAGTCTTGTCCTCAATGTTTCTCACCTATCGAACTAGTCGCTTACAGGTACACGGTTTGTTGGTAATGCCGCTTTTTGTACTGGCTAACACGTCTTTTTCTGAATCTCGTAGAGCAGGACGACTGCGTTTCGCCTTCGGACGTTCACTACATAGACCTACTTCTCTACGCCATTTGTACAAATTCTGTTGACCTCTAGATCTGTGGCTGCGCATGCGTTGTTGTAATGTTTACATCTATTAGAGCATCCCGGATATTAAACTCTGTGTAAACATTTCATTCGTTTGTAGTATTTACAACGATTTTTTTCAAAATTTTTGGACCAGTTGAAAGTTAATAACTTTTTGAACTCCATGTCACATCAAAAAACCGGCTTAAACGGCGTTAAGAGGTTTTTCTTCTATAACTCGAACCATAGGCCTTTAAGACAGGTGGCTATTATCCTATGCTCCTATACATAATGACTTACGTGGATATTTTATTAGCGATAGTTTACAGTTGATAAACTCAACAAGAATCCAGCACAATAAAATGGTATGTTATGAAATCCATTCTAGTTACTTCACGAAAAATAGGCAGAGCTTGGAATGAGCAATAACAAAAACAGAGGAGAATTATCCAGCTGATGTATGATACACAAAAAATGGGCTTGTGTGATAGACATTTTTGGCTGTAAAATTTACCTGAACTAAACATTTAATAAAGTCGAAAAATTGATAAAAAGAGGAAACTGGAAATCAAATAAGAGGAAATCGACACCAAAAAAGAATTCCTCTTAAAAGACGGAAATCCCAAGCCCTGATCAAGTCTGTATTCTCCAGGCTTCAACGTGTACATAAATGCAACTGTCAAGCGGTATACCTTCTTGAAATTGTCAAGGCGAGCTATCTGAAAGGTAAACAATCACTGTTTTGGTGGTATGATTTTAGAACTTCTGGTGCTGGTGACCTTGTGCACGTGCAGTAGTGTAGCACAACTTATACTCATGTAGTTAGAAGGTCACATCACTGTTTGGAAGGGCAACATTTTGAGAGGGATTGTTGAGTGTTGCTCAATGCTCAGGACTCAGGAGTTTTAAAATTATGAAGAAATGGAAGTTTTGGGAAGCAGTTGAACGAATTAGAAACCAACGATAAAAACATTCATGAAAAGAAACAGAACCCCAAAAAAGAGGAGATAAAAGTACATGTGCACTGTCAAGCAAGAGCTGCATGATAGTAAGAAAAGGTTCAACAAGTGAAATACAATTTACTCACTGGAATCTGTGCTAAATATTAAACTAAGCAATCGGGGTGTAGACTGGACTGGATTATTTTGTAAACAAAAGTCAAGAGTGAACAATAGGGCCAGGGTTTGCCCCACTCCCGCCCAGGAAATTTTTCTGTTTTTTTTCTCTAAAAATCAAGCATTTTCCTTGATTCCCAAAGTATTATTCAAGAAAAAAAGACAAAAAAAATCGGAGAAAGAGTCAAACAGGAAAAAGTGCAAATACCACAGACTCGAACTCACGACCTGGGCCCGGTCTCTAATCTTTGTACTCGAAACGAACTCGAAACTATTTTTGGCAATTTCTCTGCTC
>NMRA01000205.1:43790-66108 GCA_002633005.1 Phoronis australis
CCCTCACTTTTTTAAGTGCTGCGCCGCCCATGCTTTTAGAGGCCCCTAACAGGTGAAAAAACTATTACTTGAACAAAAAGCTCATCATGACCGGGCCGTACGCCAGCTCTGTTCCCTTGACACCCTGAGTGCAGTCTAGTGACCGCTCAGTGCTGTAGTCTGCGGGTCTGCAGGCACGATGTCAAAACTAGCCACATTCGCGTTTAGCAGGTAGGCCTAACTGGCTGTCGCGACTGCAATGATTTGTTGGGTATTTCGTCAAGAGGCACCCTTGAAGGAACTGATCGTGAAAAGCTCACCCTATCTGAGAAACTAGATCCCTGAGCGTATAACTCTTCCATGTTAACGATTATCCCTGCATGGAGCTAAAGCGTCAAAGGCGACAAAGCCAGTGGCTGCGGATGATAAAGCGGGAGAATTTCAACGCCAGTCCGGGTTAAGAAGCTAAAATAAATCTGTTAATTTAAACTAATCAAACAATGGAAGCGGCTGACGTGGGAGTTAATTGCACTGTTTTCAATTTAATGAATCACCATCAATGTAATAATTGACTTTCTGTCCACCATTTTCGAGCTCTCATTGTCCTATATGGTGCCAATGTGAACAGTACCTTATTGAAGGCAGTAGCGGATCTAGGATATCACAAGGGGTTTCCCAACATTTTGTCTGTAAACATTTGTTCAAAGCTCGGTTGTAGATGCGCATAGCATCGAATGGGAGAATTTTTTTTTTGTTTTTTCCTCTAAAAATCAAGCATTTTCCTTGATTCCCGAAGTATTATCCAAGATAAAAAGGCAAAAAAAAAAAAAAAAAAAAAACGGAGAAAGTGTCAAACAGTAAAAATTGCGAGCGCCACAGACTCGAACTCACGACGTGGCGGATAGAGCGAGCGTGCATTACCAGTGCTCCACCACGATTTAACTGCCAACTTTATTAAAATACTATGAGACCTAGCTGTTTATGGTCCACAGCGTTTACGCGCGAAACCTCCTTCTTTCGTAATCCTTATTACATGTTTTAGTTTTGTGCTATAAGTTCGTAACAAATTTATTGTATTTAAAATAGTCTTCAATTGCACAAAAGACCAAATCCGCTTTTTGTGTTGGCAATAATGACGCGATTGCTTTGGAGAGAGAATTAGGAGTTTCTGAGTGATTCACTAAGGCTTCGATTAAAATTGACATCTTACCAGCAGCTTCTGTTTGTTTATCATCACTCAGATTCCATTTTCTTTATAAAATGAAGTAATTTTCTTCAATGCNCTTTCGTAATCCTTATTACATGTTTTAGTTTTGTGCTATAAGTTCGTAACAAATTTATTGTATTTAAAATAGTCTTCAATTGCACAAAAGACCAAATCCGCTTTTTGTGTTGGCAATAATGACGCGATTGCTTTGGAGAGAGAATTAGGAGTTTCTGAGTGATTCACTAAGGCTTCGATTAAAATTGACATCTTACCAGCAGCTCCTGTTTGTTTATCATCACTCAGATTCCATTTTCTTTATAAAATGAAGTAATTTTCTTCAATGCACAGTGGAGCAGACGACGTCGTCGTGCCCAACGCCACTGCCGGTCGCCTGGGGCTAACCCCCCCTCCCGACCTCCCCCTAGTCGGTGTTCTTCGCATATAAAATCGTGCTTTGAGCAAATGTTTACAGACAAAATGTTGGCCCCCCTTGTGATATCCTAGATCCGCCTCTGAGTATCCAAGGCACCCCACTGTGTCGAGCTGGTTAACCCAACAAAGAAACTATTGAAGTGCTTCAATGGAACTTTGATCACGTGGGTTCAAAGTTGTAGGTGGAATCAGTGCAGATGTATTTTCCTGGTGGCTCTGTCATCAATACAATGAGTAGAAAAAGGTCAGAACACTTTTTTCGCGAGGAAAAAGTTTCCTCACAGACTGAGTGACGCCAAAACAAGTCAACGGAAGCAAAACTGAGGCTTGGAGGGACAGTGGGTCCAGACTGGCTAAACAGTTCCCGCAATAGAAAAATGCAACCATAGTTAAAGCATTTTTGGAAACTGAATGGAACCAGGGAAGTGTTGTGGTCGTTTGAGGAGATGAAATCACAGAAATAGTTTTATAAAGGTATTTTTGAGAGCGAACGCAAAAAGTAATAGAAAACGCATTTACAATATGTTGCAACCATTCAGAGAATGTTTGGTTCACCACATGATTATTTGTAAAGAAGAGTGACTTATTCTAACAAGTAAGTTTAAGCAAGGGCGTGGCTTGCTTAAACTTGGAATTGTACGGGTAGAAAACAATTGCGGCTGCATTCATCGGTGTTTCAAAACTAATAGAAAACGCATTTACGTTTTATTGCAACCATGCATTCACAGAATATTTAGTTCACCACAAAATATTTTGTAAAGAAGAAATTAAATTGTTCCAAGTTTAAGCACTGAACGAAGGGCGTGGCTTGCTTAAACTTGGAACTGGGTACAACAAATCGGAATGCGCTCACTAGAAGTCTTCCGAAATTAATAGAAAATGTATTTAAAATGTATTGAAACCAGTTTGTGAATGTTTAGTTCAGCACTTGATCAAACATCAACCAGGCACTAATTAATTTCAAACGTCAAGCTTCATTTTTATATTGGAATAGGCAACAACACAGAAAGTAATACTACTGAAATGGCCACCGTAGCCGTAGGTCTATAACCTTGAATGGCCGGTACATCTATAGGCCCGCTACTGAGGGAACATGTAATCGCATTACAGTCCTAAATGATTTTTTATTCCAGTCTAGTCTCGGTACCATGTTACCACCCTCCCCAGATGGCGCTAACTACAAACAGTGATTTTTAGTGCCCTGAGGTTCGTAAGTTGAGCGGGAATTTTGACAACAGTTGATTTGTTTGACTTTTATGCTTATCAAACAGTGTTTGAGATGTCAAGTATCTCAATAGCTGAAAGATTTCAACAATGGGCTTTGGGAGATATGAAATATGTTCCCCAGGGAAGGCACGTGCATGCCAGACTACCCTCTGTTCATGATATCGCGGAGTAAGTTGAGCCTTCTTACCTCAACTCAAGCCTGGCTAATGGCGGGGCTTTGGCCGCTTTGGCCGAGGGAGTCACTTCATTAGGTTTACTACATGTTGAACTAACTCTTAAGCAATAAGAAAACTTATGTACAATCATCAAGTGTTGTTCTCGGTTTATCCTTGGTTTGTAGACGTGTTTCCAGTGAGTCTCTCCCTTTGCGTAGACAGCACCACCGTCTCAACTCGGACTGAACTGGGCCCCAGCCCAGGCCCAGTATGGCAATATACTATAATATAGTGCCACCGTCCCCACTAAGCAGTAGAGACGGTAGTAATTGGGGCCGTAGACATTATTGTATAATTTTCGTGGTTCAATGTATTGTTGGAAGTTACTCATCTGTGCGCAATCCTACATTTTTTCTGGGCATTTCGACAAACGTGTCAAATAGTTAGTTTCACGTTTACGAAAGTGCCGCAGCTCCTGTATTAAGAAAAAAATTGGTAAAGAAAAATTGAAAGTGGTAAAGCTGTACAAAATCTGCTTGGTGCAGTAAACAAGACATTTTGCTATTCATGCCCAAACAACAAACAATTTTGAAAATGTGAGTTTCAAATACAGTGATTTAACCCATATCTATAACCTGCTTCTGCATTGCTTAGTTTGGCAATAACTGCGGCTCGCCAATGCGAGTTCAGTTGTATTTGGCAGCCTGGGAAAACTCAATAGCTAGGTTGCTTTTAAATTACTAGTACCCATAAATCCACATTCCGTCTGAGAAGCAAACTTGGGATTTATAGCATTTCATTTAAAGCTAAAATTGGTTTCATCTTGTTCTTCACGTAGGTGAGAAGTGAATGTTCAGTTACAGACAATTTCCTTCTTCCAGACCTGTATGAACACCTTTCAAACACAACTGAGCATGTGTCGCATCCACAGATCTCTTATCTCTGCTGTCATATTCGGCCAGTAGATAGATTGTCTTGCCCGTCTCAGGCATCCATCTATTCCAAGATGTGAGGAGTGAATCTTTTCTTTAGTATACGCCTTTGGCTGGCTGGCACCACAACACGTTCACCTCTGAAAATTATACCATCATGTATAGCTAGCTCATCTCTGATAGAGAAATACGGTTGCGCCAGTGGTGATACTAGTGCCTTTGCGTCAGGCCAGCAATCTTGGATGACTGATTTCAAAGCAGTCAAACTTTGATCATACTCTGTTGCTCTTCTGATTGCTTCCAGTCAGGAATCAGTTATTGCAACGAACTGTGTGGCATTCACACATTCAAACTCATTCTTGTTGTGCCCCTCTATCGTAGGCACATAGGCTCTAGATAAAGTATCTGCGAGATACATTTGCTTCCCTTGGCAGTATGTTACCACTAGATCATACTTTTGAAGTCGCTTCATCATGCCTTGAAGTCGTTTCGGTGCACAGGCAAGGCTTTTCTTCATGATGCTTTCAAGTGGTTTATGATCGCTAATCACATGGGTTGTTCTCCCAAATGTGTACTGATGGAATTTCTCCACACTCCAGGTTACCGCGAGCATTTCTTTCTCTAGTTGGGCATAGCGCGTTTCTATGTCACGCAATGCTTTGCTCACAAGGGCTAGCGGCTGACCCTCTTGAAGCGGTGCCGCTCCAAGTCCAGTCTTACTAGCGTCGCACTGGATCGAAAGTTCTCTCGCCGGGTCATAAAATCTCAGTACAGGTGCCTCTGACACAAGTTTCTTCACTTGCGTGAGTGCACTTGCTTGTGCATCGGACCACGTTCACGGCACATTCTTGCGTGTCAACTGCCTAATAGGTTCCATCACATCTGACAGTCTAGGTAGGATCTTAGCAAGGTAATTCACAAATCCATTCAGTCGTCTAATGCCTTCAATATCGTTAGGTCTTGGCATTTCTTGTACTGCTGTCACTTTCGCAGGGTCAGGCTTCAGACCATCTTGTGTGACCATGTGTCCAAGGAATGGTACTGACTTCTGTCATATTCGCATTTTAGCTCGGTTGAGACATATTCCAACTTCTTTGCACCGCTGAAATAGTTTTTCAAGGTTGTTGTCATGGTCTTTAGTGGCTTCTTCGTCGTTGTTGCCGGATCCATAAATCATCAGGTCATCCGCAAGGCATACAACTCCTGGTAAGTCACCAACGCAGCTATACAGACGCTTTGCGAACAATTCTCTGCTGACATTTGTACCAAATGGAAGGCATAACCATCTAAATATACCATACAGTGTACCGAACGTTGTCAGGTAAGAAGATTCCTCATCAAGCACCACATGCCAATAGCTGGATTTCTGGTCAACAGTCGAGATAATTCTTGCTTTCGTCAGCTCTGACAAAACATCATCAAGGGTAGGTAAGTAGAAGTGTTCTCTTTTCAGAGCCTTGTTCAAGGGTCGGGGATCTATGCATATTCTGAGATCACCTGTTTTCTTTGTCGCTACCATGAGACTGCTTACCCAATCGGTTGGCTTATTCACGGGCGCTAGTACCTTCTGCTCGGTCAGCTTATCTAATTCCAGTTTCAATTTAGGCTTCAACATTGCTGGAAGGCGTCTGGCAGGCATAACAACTGGAGTTACGGCAGCATCAACTTCCAGGTGTACCTCATTATGTAGTGTTCCAATATCATCATTGAAAATGTCTGCATATTTCTCAAGCAGATCGCCAGGGTTCTCATTGCTACACATATTTTCACTATTCACAGTGATCAGACCCATCTGCATGCGTCGGCTCCTAGAATGGACGTCAAATTCTCTGACATCACACAGAATTCGAAGTTGTAGCATCTACCATTGGCAGGATTCTCAATTTTGGCTGTACCCTCTCCTAATGGTTTGACTCCTTCTGAACCGTACCACCCGAAAAGCTTCTTCGTTGGGGGCTTTAGCCTCGTTTTAGGAACATACTTAGCTGGGATTGCATTCACTGATGCACCACAATCTATTTGAAAGCGAATATTCTGTCCGTTCACTTTCATTGTCGCATAGATTAGCTTATCAGACTCGACAGCATTTACGCTAACGGAGTTGAGATAGCCGTCATCATTGTCTTCACCAACAGTGTTCACATTGCGTTAGGTTTCCTCTTACAAACAGCCGCAAAGTGATTTCGGTTGCCGCATGCTGTGCAGGTTTGTCCATTAGTCAAACACAATTCTTTGCTCATAGCATGCACAGAACTGACATTTCTTAATGTTCCTAGCCTGCACTTTCTTAGGCTTAGTGCGCTTAACTGTGTGGACCTCATTCGCATGTGACATTGATTTCAACCTGGCAGCCGTTGCCTCAGTAGCTCTGCACATGTCAATGCACTTGGTCAGGCTCAAATCTTGAACCTCTAACAAAGTTTTTCTCAGTTCATCATTGTCAATGCCCATTATAATTCTGTCTCTGAGCAGGGTGTCTCATGCAGTCGCAGAATTGACAGTTGCGTGGCAAATGCTGTAGGTTTGTCAAAACATCAAAAGACTCGCGTTGCTGCTTCAAAGAGTTGAACAAATACCTTTCATATGTGGCGTTAGTCTTTCTAATGATGTAGTCATCAAAGCGTGTAATGGTTGTTGCGACAGTCTTCTCACCATCGAATGTAAAGCCGTTGTAAATTCTCAGAGCGTCCGTGCCAATGCAGTTTATAAACATTGCCAGTTTTTACTCTTCAGATTGTCCATCGAGCTTTGACAAAAGGGCATAATTAGTCCACTGATGTCTCCACAATTCTCACTGTCCGATTCTGTCAGAAGCGGACAAATCCAGTGTCTGTGGCGGTTTGATTGCGGGTAGGAATTTGTCAGTTCCTTCGGCCATGTCGGTATCGTTGTAAAATGTCTCCAACACTAGAATCAGTGTTCCACTGGCTTTAACTCTAAAACCAATAAGCTCGCTGCCACCATGTATGAACACCTCTTTCAAACACAACTCTGTGTTACGGTTTTACGTGGGTATATTCTAGAGATCTACAAGATACATCTACCGGGGTATTCACTATGCTGTCCAACTCTCAACTGAAAACTTGTTTGTCAGAACTAGAGATCATATGCTCATGAGTCATAATCAGATTTCAGAGAATTGTTTTTCACAACTTACACAATCTATGATTCTAGCTACCAGTGCCATATAAGGTTATGTTTTGAACTCTGCAAGTTTAATGAAAACCACGAACATAACAAGACCCAGTACCTCGCATGTTCACAATACCCCTCGCATGTTCACAGTACCCCTCGCATGTTCACAGTGCCCCTCGCNCGCATGTTCACAGTACCCCTCCCATGTTCACAGTACCCCTCCCATGTTCACAGTACCCCTCCCATGTTCACAGAACCCTTTGCATGTTCACCTATTGATGCATGAACAGATGATCATCACACGTTGCCTGTGTATTTTTCTATTTCTTGCCAAACGGTTAATATAGTATTTTGAGTGTTTGCACTGATGTGTTTATGTTGCAACTTGGACTTGGATGCTTACCGGGTCACCAAAAAATCAGAGATTTCACTGAGCCCAGTTTGGCTATTGTTGCTACTGTTAAAAATTGGGTTTATAGTAGTTTTTATTTTGCTTGAGAACCATTGTCTGTGTTATTCCTGTTTTGGAGTTCAATAATAATAGTTCTTTTAGAGAGTTTTTCTTCCCTAAATAAATAATGATTGCACCACAAAGTGAGGGATGTTTGGGCACATTTTGTGCTATGGAACTTCTTTGTTGTCAGTCGAAATGTTGGTGATACCATGACTTAAATGGGCACAATTTGTCGTTTCAGCGTATGCCGCGGTCAGAATATCGACATCTGGAGGTTTTTGGTGGACAGAGTATATCCAGCTCAGTAAGTTAACATTGTCTTGTGTCCTCCCCTAGAGGAGGTGCCACTCTCCTAAATTACTAATTTCAGTTTCCGGTTAATGTATTGTGACGGGAAATTTTTGCATCTATTTTACCGTCCAGTACAAGGAAAAAACAATTTTGGCATTGAAACTATGTTCAAATTCTTCAAATAATAGAACTATTGGTATCGTGAGTACTTTTGGCACCCGACCACACAACAGCCAACCATGAATTGCAGACGTTGTACTTGCCCTCTGTAAAACTTGCTAATTTTGCCAGGTGTCGCTAGTGAATAACGTCACGGCTTATGCATAAGATCACAGATTTTGTCCATTGAAAATATGCGGAGTTGGCGGTCCAGGTACTATAGTCTATGGTCAAACCCATTCTGTCACCTGGTGCAGTGACATTAAAACTTGCATTTTTATAACTATATTGCTAAAAAGAAACAGTTTGACCAATCATCAACACAGGGCCAAGAGAATTTAAGACTATAGGACATTGGGCAATAGTCTACTCAGGGCCAAGAGAATACAAGACTACAGGATATTGGGCAATAGTCTACACAGGACGAAGAGAATATAAGACTATAGGATATACGGTAATAGTCTACACAGGGCCAAGAAAATATAAAACCACAGGATATTGGGCAATAGTCTACACAGGACCAAGAGAATATAAGACTATAGGAAATTGGGCAATAGTCTACACAGGGCCAAGAGAATATAAGACTATAGGATATTGGGCAATAGTCTACACAGGGCCAAGAGAATATAAGACTATAGGATATTGGGCAATAGTCTACACAGGGCCAAAAGAATATAAGACTACAGGATATTGGGAAATAATCTACACAGGGCCAAGAAAATATAAGACCACAGGATATTGGGCAATAGTCTACACAGGACCAAGAGAATATAAGACTATAGGAAATTGGGCAATAGTCTACACAGGGCCAAGAGAATATAAGACTATAGGATATTGGGCAATAGTCTACACAGGGCCAAGAGAATATAAGACTATAGGATATTGGGCAATAGTCGGATTTAACATCAACCTGATGCTCATTATTAAGTGGATAAAACGGGTTCTCAAAACAGTGTTCTCCACAACAAAAAATTCAAACTTGACTTGAATTTCAAAATTCATGAACATGTGCTCAAAATCAATGTTTATTCTGTTGAGATTTTGTATGTAAATATCGTGAAATAAATACACTGAACTGGTGCTAAATATATAAAATGTCCCAATTTGCTTACAAAATGGCTATTCTCCCAATATTTCAAACTCTTTGCACAGGTTGTTAAATTCGACAAACTAGTCATGGCAAAATTTAAACCTGACGCAGTGACGAATTGAAACAAGCTGTGGAGAACACTGCAAAATGCAGGCACGTTATTTCCAGCTATTACCGGATATTAGCAGCTTTAAACGAAATAAAATAATTCTTCACTTATTTAGCACACAAAATGGTTGACACATGAAATTCTATTTTGTCAAAATTTCTCTTCTTAGTCCTTTACCAGCATGGTTTGTAGTGTACAGGTGATGTAAAATATCATTTGGTGAAGTTCCCTTTATTGGCAGCAAGGTAAGTAACTTTTGAAAACAGAAATTTAAGTGACTGTTTTGACGATTATTTTGGGCTAGAATAAGTGGAGAATTTCCATACATGATTATCACTGTCCCAACATCAAGGTTTACCAGAGGGCAATACGCTCTCTTATGTTTTTGAATTTTTAGTTGTAACTTCTGTTGCTTCCAAGTAAGAACTACGGCATTTCTACAGTGCAATTAAATAGCTGATTTTTTTGTTTCAGGACTGTTAAAACTGTCAAAGGCAACCTAGCTCTGTATCCTTTATGTTTTATGTAATTGTTTACAATTTTATGCTCATAAATGTTTTTGCCCCTACTGTATCATCGAAGTCATTTTGTGATATAGCAATTGCAAATGGTAAAGTTATCATTGAGGGACCTACGCAGTAGGTCACATTTGGATATCTGTTTATTCCTTGATTCGAGACTTCTTAAGGAAGCAAAAACTCTCCTTGTCGAGTTATCAAGTTGGGTATAATGGCGCCAAGTCATATTCCCATGAAAAGTCTCAACTACTTGAAGAGAAGAAACAGTTGTCAGCAGAATTACGCATGCTGAAGGACTCCATTCAGTTAGTGGAAAAAGATCTAGATAGGTGTCAGCATACTCTTCTAGATACAGGTAAGTTCACAAACAGCTCACAATGACCTTGACTGCAGGCTACACCTACATTAGGAAGTAGTTACCCAGAATGCAGCGGTACACACGTGTCAAGCACTTGTACTGTTTCTTCACATCCACTCAACTGCATTTTGAATTGCAGTGCTGCACACCATCAAGTTGGCAAAAGGGCAAGCATTATTGCTGGATGTGCTACACATTTTTATCAACTTGAAGGTGTGGCATCTTGTATTCATTATATTGTAGAATTTAGCTCACTGCGAGTGTTATGTGGCTGGTTAAACGACTTGGAGTTGTTTCACCGATGTGGGTCAAATTCAATGACCTCATTTAAATTCCATCAGTGGCCTTGTATGAAAAAAATTCTTTTTAGTGGATTTGAATGTTAGGTACACAATAGGTCACTCTGGTGTTTAGATCTTGGACAAAGACAAAGCCACCATCAGGCTCCTCATAAAGGAGTCTATGATTCTCGCTGAACGCTATTTGAATAGAAACATTGGTTCATTTGAGCTCCAAGTATTTTGATTTCTGGTCTCTCCTCACAATGCTGTTTGATGCATACCTGTGTTCAGACTGTTCACCTGTTTTACCTGAATAGTTGTCTTGAGAATGGTTTATTGATGGTAAACCGAAACGTTGACTAATACATTCATTTTGTTTATGCATGCACTGATTTTAAAGTTGTATGCACTGATTTTAAAGTTCGTTCTCATATTTTGTCCTGAAACAAATGTGATTGAGTATTTCCTAGTAAATGATACATGTACATTGACATTGAGGGGTGTACACAATCATAATGGTCAAATGCAAGGACCTTGGTGGGGCCTCCCCATGCAAACTTTCTGTGTGTTTTGTCTTAGTTAAGTTGCTTCCCATCATGTCCACAGGTCAATGTACTTCAACATTTTTAAGGTGGAAGTCATTTTTGTTCGCTTACAGTGCTGTATATTAGATGTTTGCTTTTAAGACTGCTATGTATAATTCATGTCCGTTCTTCTATTGACAGAAAGTGCCCAGGATCACTCCGAGTCGTCTATACATGACACACAACGCAAAGCACAACTATTAAATGTCTACAGTAGGGTGTGTAATGAAGAGATGGCTGTCTACTCCGAATACACAAAGCGACTTCTGTCCAAGATTGACTCCAACACAAACAGGTGTTTGTTGTATTCACTACATAATGTGCCGACATTCAACTGTCACAGAACAATACATATACATGTACAGAACCATTGCTTTGGGGATTGCGTGCAGTGAGCTGTGAACAGGCTGGTGTTAAAACTGTATTAGAGTTGTCCGTGTCTTGCCTTCAGCCTGGGTTGTGTTCAATAACGCTAGGTCCTCACTAGAAAAGCACGACGTAAGAGATTATGCGAGATATAGCCGCAAGAACAGGTGATTTTTGCTAGATTTTTCTAGTCACGAGACAGCAAGTGAACTCTACCCTGTTTATTATACTGTATAAACTAGCTATCATCAGTTTAGGGGACTAGAACAGGCTCTCTAATCAGGGCCATTGAACTAATACTAACTTACTTGTAAGCAGCAGCGTCGTTGCTGCTGACCGTCGCTCGTCTTCAGCTGGTTAGGAATCGTCATTGGTCGTTTCGGCCCTGATCCAGTACGACCTCCAATAACCTGGCCCCCTGAGGTGGATCCATACCTCAGGTCTTACCACGGACATGTTGCCAAGTGTTACTTCTCTGCAGCCAGATGTACATCGTATGCTCAAGCTGCTTCTGCTGCTGCTGAAGAGGTCTTAAACTTACAGCTCTTTCCAAAATCTTCACCGTTCTCCATAAGCTCTTGCTGGTAAATCCTCTACAGCCAGTTTCCAACCCATTGTCTGTGCAGTCATGTAACAGACCTTGATACTGCAGTGTTTTCCTCTTGTTGGCTTCATTGATCCTTGTCTCTCATGGCACTGTTAGCTCTATTATGGCCAATTCTTTTAGACTGTCCGACCATAAAACCATATCAGGCCTCATTGCTATCACTGCTATGTGTGTTGGGAAAACTGCTTGAATTCCCAGATCTACCGTCATCTTCCAGTCGCTTGACTTGTGGAATAAACCCAGGTGATGATTTCCTCTTCCACTGCTGCTCTTTTTCCTCGCTCTCCTATCGATGTCCAGGATATGTGACAGGGCCTTCAGCACTTGGTTATGCCGCCAAGTATACTTTCTCTCTGCAAGTGCTGCTTTGCATGCTGATAGTATGTGCTGTAGAGTTCCTGGTTCCCTGCACCTATCACATCTGTCATCTTCAGATTTCCCTCACAGACTCAAGTTCCTGGACGTGGGAAGTTGATCGTACGCTGCCTTAAGCACAAAGCTGAGTCCCTGACTTTGCGATGACAACAGATCCTTTGAAGTGATCTTCTTTCTCAAACAGCCATCCCACGTCGTCCATTCGCCCTGCTTCTTTAAGCCCACTACTGTAGCAATGCGTATCTCCTGAAGCACCATATCTCTACGTTCTTTTTCTTTTGTTCTCTTCCACCTCCTAGTTGGTATGAAGCCTAGACCTTGCCTACCCACGCACACTGTTCTGACTATATCCTTGTGCCTCAGTCTGCCGCTGCTGCTTCCCACTTTGTACGTGCCGTGATCTCAACTCTGGAACTTCTCACCAAGCTTTCCTTAGAGTTCCTCAACGTCATCCAGGCTCTAGCTTTCCCCACTTTGAACTCCTCTACCAGCGACCTTGTTGGTAAGGCGACTGCTGCTGACTTCCAGTATAGACCCACACCCGTAAAGCTTGGTGGTACTCCCAACCATTTCCTCAAGACTGCACTGACTTTCCTCCCCATCAATTCCACGGTGGTCAAGGGTATGTTGTTGATACTCAGAGGCCATGCCAGTTTCGGCTGCAACCCAAATTGGTAACACCAGGCCTTATATCTTCCTGGAAATCCACTCGCTTCGATCTTCCTCAGGTTCTCTGCCATCATACGCATGGTAGCCCGCCTATTGTTGGAATCCCTCAATGTGGTGTCATAATTCCTGCCTAGGTATTTCAACGGCTTCTTGTCCAGAGATGGAATGGACTCGCCGTCAATACTGAATGTATCATGATGGCTAACTCTTCTCTTTGCCAACACCAGACTCCTGGATTCGAGCACCTTGAACTTCATCCTTGCCCATCTCACCAACTCCGCCAACGTCTTCAGCACCCATGCTGCTCCTACAATGAAGCTGGTGGTATTGGTGAGGTCACCCACAAATGCCTTGATCACAGGTAGACACGACTCTTGGAATAGTGGGCCTCTGCATTCCTTACTGGCTCTTTGAATTAAGATGTTCATTCCCATCATAAATAATATTATTGATATGGTGCAGCCGGTTAAGATTCCCTTCTTCAATGCCTGCCAGTGTGTGGTGAAGTCCCACACAGTGAATCTCATCCGTATGTTCAGGAAGTAGTTGCGAATGAGTAGTCGAACTTTCTCTGGTATGTACTACGTCTTCATGGCTAAGTCTGTCAGCAGGTGAGGCATAGATCCTTAGGCGTTCGCTAAGTCAAGCCATATAATCACTAAGTCTTTAGCCTGTTGCTTGTATTCCCTGATGAGTTCTGAAAACATGCTCTTGGGGGTTTGATGTACCCATTTACCAACGCATTGCTGTCATGCGACGCGACACTATGGCAAAGGAAATCTTGCACTCTATGCAGAGAAAGAAGTTGGTCGAAAGTCCTCTATTGCCTTTGCCGCTGCTGTTTTTTGGTGATTTTGGCTATATTTTTCTAGTCAAGAGGTAGCTACGAAACTCTACCCTGTTTATTATACGGTATGTACCAGCTATCATCAGTTTAGGGGACTAGAACAGGCTCTCTAATCAGAGCAATTGAAAAATTCAGCAAAAGTAATTAAATGGCATGTGGGGATGCGCGTACTAGAAGAAAACCACAGTGTATTTGCTGTGATGTGTAACTGATGCGTTCACAAGTCATTCGAGTTCAATGAGTGATTAAGTTAAATATGCTGTACAAATTGAAAATATTCAGACAAAAGGACCTGGAATTTCCGGTCATGACAGCTGGGCAGAGGCTGAATTTACCATCAGAGTATAGTTTTCCCTCATGACCGAGAATGAAGGAGAATTAACAGGCACGATATTAAGGTGTTTAAGCCATTATTTAATTAGAATTTTGCCACCCTGATACTTATTTCCATTCGTTTAGTTTTTGCTGTTAAAAGAATTATCTGTCATGATGGGGGAAATGGTATTTTGTCTCATTACTTTTGTCTTGTACTGTAAAATTACTGTTTGGAGACATAAACGGTAACATGAACTCCTGCATGAGAATTTCTGTCTGCAATGTAGATGCATGCATGTGCATAATTTTGACAAAACTTGAAGTTTGCCAATGCTTAAAGTTTTGTAGTTATTGTTATCCTCGTACAGATGAATCACTTTAACTGTTGCTGTCATGAGGTTGAAGGTGCTATCTTTATAAATTCCAACCCTTGTGCCATCTTTTGTAGGAAACTGTAATCAATCAGTACATTTTGCAGTAATTATGTTTTCCAGTAAATCACAAGACACATACTTCAGCAGACCTGCCCATGTTAAAGGTGACAATGCAACCATAGAGTCTCTATGTACTGTAAGTTTAAATTGCATCACAGGCACTGCCTGCGTTGGTATCACTCGATGTTCGCCAAAGTTTCCTTTCATTTGAACAACACTTAATTGCCATGGTTGTCATTTTTCATTTTTCAAAAAGCCTGCAGTATTGTTAGAACTAATAAAAATTTTGACATGTGTTAATTGATGACAGCTGCAGCACTTAACATAGGCAACCACTCTACAATATATGTGATGTTATACTTGTACTCGAAAATCTGGATTTGGGATCATAAAAAGTGACAACCAAAAAATGATAACTTTTGATCAGCGCTTATACAAGTGATATGAGTGAAGCCAATTTTCTATTTGCATTTTACCTTTTCCACTCGTATATTCAAGCATTTACTCTCTTATGTCAAACCCAGAGTTGTATAAAGTAAACTATGAATTTGGTATTTTAAGATTAATCAGAGCTAATAAATTCATAATGCATTCTCTGTTGATTCAATGTTCTTTTTGGTAACGGAAGTAGAATCCTGTCACAGTTAGAAATATTGTGAGACTGATTTTTGAGATTAAAATGCCGGAATTGCTTTTTGTTTTTTAGCCGGCTTAATAGGACAAGTGTAGTTTCAAATAGCTTATTGACCATTTATGGATTATAGAAGATTGATGCATGCGCATTCTAGAGCTTAGATTTGTAAGACTCGGGACATCCAGTTCAGAACCCAAAGTTTCATGTTGACAACTGATCGGTTAGCTGGTTGTTGATGTCGGATAGATGCTTCCTGTTTACTTTTTTGTTAATAATGTTTATTTACCAAGAAATTGTATTTGGGTGAATAGCCAGGGTTGTGTACCCTCTGCTACTTATAAATACCAAATGAATGTCTATTAGTGTAATTCAAATATGCTGTATTTTGAAGGTGACTCAAGAATACTGGGTGTGAAATTTATATGACTAATACAAAAGAGGGGCAAAAGAAATGGGAAGAGAAACGGCTTTCTTGCATTCATTTCCATTGTTAAGCCACATCTATGTTAAAAAGGACTTTTGGCAACTTGAAATATTATAACTGTATTTCTATGTATTTCTGTGTTGCTGCTTTGGATGACCGATACACTACAATCCTTTGTATACATAACATCTCGTGCTATCCGTAAAACGTTCAGCCTCATGAGTTCAGTTGGCTTCCTGGCCTTCAGTGTTCAGATTTTGCCCTTGAATTTCAGAAAAGTGTCCGCGAATGCCTTGAGAATATATCAGCCTTTCTACACGGTCTGCTAAGAGGGGACTTCAGTGGTGATAAAACCCAGTTGTAAGTGTAACTACCTGCTGTTTCCTTATAACTGAAGCAGGTCCATCTTTCTAAACTTCTGAAATATTGTTTGTCGTAGACAAAAGAGATCAATTTCAAATTCTCAAAATATTTTGTTTTACTTTTAGATGGTGTGACTCATGAACAACATAACAAACAGTAACACATGGTATTAATGTTTGCTCGATTTCTTTTTAGCTTAGCGACCTTTGTTTTCCGCAGTAACGGAAAACGGACTGAATTCACGGAATATCACTTCTGTCATGGAATTAGAGATTTTGAACAGAATTCACATATTTCAGGGCAGATACCTTAAGTTGCATGTTTTTGTTTTAAAATTATCAAAAATTAAGCAATATAATCCTTCAAATTTGGCATATTTTGGCTGCAAATCGATCGATGATGATTTTGCAGCAGATGTGTTCCAAGTAGTTATTCATTCTTTCTGAAGATGGAAGAACAAGAAACATGACATACAACAAGTTATTCTCCGGCATAATTCAGCGAAAAAGTAAGGCTGTTCCCATGTCATTTTGTGCTTTTGTTCGCTCGAGCAGAATTTGCCAATTTATTCAAAAGGAAAAAATAATTTTATATTTGTTACAACAGATTTCTCTATTTTTCATAAAAACAGAGTCTCTCTTGTGTGTATTTCTCTCGTATAACAATCTTGTGGGTGTTTTCTCATAAATCCAAATTATCTTCAGAAAGTTACGGTAAATACCTCATATTTTTGTGTGTTAAAGTGACATGCCATGTCGATTCATTGAGATTTCCACACCTTTACACTTAGCTGATTATATTTGTGTGTAGCGAAACTGTTGCAACCTGTAGTCTTAGGTAAGAATTTTGACTCCCTGATCATTTTGTTCATCTCTGGTGGATTTTCTTTTTTGGAAAAGTGATAATCTAAAAAATGTACAACCGACTTGATTTTCAAAAAAACAGAAACCATAACAATTGAGGTTGTTTGGCCTATGTAATCTTGAAAACTTAATACTGCAACATCTGTCACTACGTTTATTTGCCGCTGTGTGTTTTGCAGAGATAAGCAAAGGGATCGCTTGTGGTCTCGTGTGGAGCAAGTCTTCCACTCACAGTCTGTCAATGAGGTGCTGTTTTCAATCACCTTGTTAACACAAGATGGCGCTTTTGCCATTGGAGAGCAGACGGCCAACATCAACATTGTAGAGGATGCCAATAAACTGAGGTAGGGTAGTGTTGTGTAATATGAAGTATGTTCATATGAATATGTAAATCTTAAACCGGTGTGGAAATTGGGTCGCAAACATTTTTAAGGCTGTTCAGAGTGCCATCTGTGGCCCGACTTAAAAAATGTTTGCGATCTACATTTAGACGCGGGTTTGAGATTGATATGTCCTAATAAGAAACTGGGTACAACTGTTGTCAGCCTTGTGTATTTACATATTCATTCCAAGTGAGAGTTGGTTGTTCTTGTTACTTGTGACCATGCTTGTGGTTGAATGTATAACTTCCTTGAGAATGGTTGATGTGATTTTCATCGAAACGTTGGACATTTATATATGTAAATACACAATAGTGACAACAATTGAGTTTCTTATTAGTAATTTGGCCTAAAACCAACATCGTTAACAGGACTGTCATATTCATTTAAGCTCAGAAGTTCAAGGATGGGATGTCCTCTACTGAGTCTGATTGGATGTCTGTGTTCTACCAATTTCTCAGTGGATTAGAGCGTCAATGCATGGTTAAGCGAAGGTTGCAGAAATTTTTTTAGACTAATATTCATTAGATTACCTGATGTGGCCAACAGGTGGCGTGCTGACTAGACAAATATTTGCAAACTAAGGATGTTCATTATCAGAGGTTGGAGCTCTCTTTTGTTAAAGTTAAAATTGCATCACCATGTTCAAGTGAAGGATACATGCAAAAATCAAAATTGTTTCGTGTTCAGATAAAACTCTCATAAGTTTATACATGATAATTGAAAGCCTTCTTTGGTAGTTGATTCTTGACAATATATAAGGCAGTTTGGAAAAGGTTGACTGGATTTGAAATTGTGTAACTTTTTCAAAACAGTTATTTGTGGAGCGGCCAATTTGCTAATGTACACAGATGAGGTCTTGAACTTACTTTCAAGACACTCACTGTTTGCTCACTTGGGTTTTGCATAATCTTGTACAATCTTGCTTTTCCTGCAAGAAACTTGCTCTGCAAAATGCAGCCCTGGAATGTCAATTTTTAAGCTGTTTCTTATGCACATGACATTCCTACTCTTTTGAACCTTTTTTGTCAGTTTCCATAAAAAATGATATCAATAAACCTGTAAAGGAGTAAGTTCTGAAAATGTCAGCCTGTGCATGAAGGCTGTGTGCTTTCATTTTCCATTTACTTCTCAATGGCTGATTTTCTAATACATCTAGTACCATAAAAATATAAGTACAGCGATTAAGCTGCTCAGTCAAGCAGTGTTTGCATGGTGTCAATTGCTCATAGCATCATGCTAGTATTTTCGTGAAAATTGACTTAAGACTTAGGACAGAAATTTGGTCTTCCGCTCTCACTTCACAATTACTGTAGAAGAAAGTATTTGCCTAGTAATTATGAGCACATGCAGCTGTGTTGAAATGATATATAAGTAATTATCCCAGTAACGAGCACTGTGTACAGTCTCTGAGGCTTTACACTTTTGCTCAAGTGAAATTTATTTTTCATCAATAGGTGTATGCAGTGTAAGACCAGATTTTTGTCTGAAGTCACTTTTCATGAAACATACTCCTTTTTGAGGAATTGCTTTCTATTATGAAAATCGTCCATTACGGTATATATTTTAGCAGAAGTGAAATATGTCAAATTGAATAAAATGCTATTAAATATTAAAAGGGCCTAACATATCGTATTAAATTGATAGGTCTATAGTTAAATATCCGCTTTTGCATGCCCCTTGCAAAATGTCCAAATTTGGCATCATATCTCTGGAGAAATGGCTGAATCTAATAAATGAAACTTTCCTATGCTATGATTTATGGACTGTTCTCCAAAATGATGATAGGGTTAGTTTTGAAATTCCCCACTTTTGCCTGAGGGCTGTGAAAAAAGGAATGATTTTCATGAAAAAAATCAAAAATTGCATGAAATGACGACAGAATTATATTTTCTGAAAACTGTAACAGCACATGTGAGATTTTATATTGGTTATATGAAATGAAGTTTCATGCGATTTATACCTTTCTTTTTTGCTAAATTTTACTAAAAAGACATGCTCACATGATCCAGTAATGACAGATTGTTCTGGAGTTAGAAATGAAAGAAAATCGCAGGCTACTTGTGTGTCTGTGGCAGCTGTAACCATAGTCGCCGCAATCCGACTATTTTCCTTGTTACGTTTCCTTGGTGTTGGTCAACAAGTAGCATGCATTCATCAAAATGACTCTTGCATGGAACTGTCGTCTGCTTTGTCGTCTGCTTAAAGTTTGTCTGCTGTCTTCCTGAGTATCAACTTGTACATTTGACAAAACTCAAAGAACTATGGGTCCGTACCTTTAACATTGCTTGAATTTCAAATGTAACCATTTCAATCCTTTAAGGTTCCAATACAACAATGCCAGTGGCCGGCTAATGGATATGTCAGAGGAACCAAGTGATGTCTTGAGTGTACGCCATCTGGTGGAGGTAATGTTGTTTTTGTGTGATCTTTTGAATAGTGAAAGTACCGAAAATGTATTAGGAATGTGTCTATTTTTTCTTATTTATTTATCATATTTTACTAATTTTATACTAAATTTATTTTATTTATTATCTTTTCAATCTAATTGTACATAGCTGTCTGTATTTTACTTCATGTAATTATTTCTGACTTGGCCCTCTTGAAAATCAGTGTATACACTGAAGTGGTCACCCAGTCCTTTAAAGAAGTTTAAATAAATAAATTATTGAGGGAAGATGTAAGATGTAAGATGTAAAACATTGTTTTTGTAAATTACGTCCAATCTCTGTTAAAATTAAGTTTCTTCCTAAAAATGCAGTTAGTTAAGTGATAACAACCGTCTTATCATTACTCTGTGATCGTCTATTAAAGATTTTCATGTTGTTTATTTAGTATTTTAAGTGACTTGATATACCGGTACTTAAGATTAATGTAAACTGAAAAACTTTTGATCTTGACTCACTTGTCATGACTAATCCTTACAGTCACCTTACTGTCTTCCATTTTGAAGATAAAGGTATGTTCAATTGGTAAAAATAAGGGTGCCTTTACAAAGAGTGTATCGCTGGAAAGGTTGGGTATATTTTAACTGACACTCGTCATTTTATTTTTATTTTTACTAGTTTTACTATTTTATATTCTTATCCGTCGGTAACTGCATTGCATTCCAGCATGTATTTGATTTATTTTTAATTGACTTCATTGTAATTAATATAATTAACTGATTTTTCTGGGGGTTAAAACAGATTAACAATCAATGCAGTCAGCAATGCATTGCAATAAATACAAGATATTATGTGAATGGGGGCTTTGTTGATTTGATAGGCAGAACAGTTGGCCCACATTGACCGTTTCATGCAAACAGAGAAGATAAAGAATGAATCATGGAGCGTGAGTCAACGATTGGAGCAACTGAGAGAGGAATACTATACAAAGCTGGAACGAAAATACAGTGGACACTTGGGGTCTTTAGAGCTTGCCAAGTAACCACCATTACTGTTTTGACGCTGTCTCAGTGGTTCTTGAAATGTCTTGTAAAAAGTTCGACATTTGGTGCATCTTACTTTTAAAGTCTGTTGCATACAAAAAAGTTTTGTAGTTTCATGAAATGTTTTGGTCAACCAAAATGCAATGCTACGGCTGTCAGGGAAATCAATGGGGCTATTCGGAAAATCTACAATAACTAGAGGGCGTGCGTGTACTAGTGGTGATAGATTAACAGCCTCGATTTCGCGAGCCCTTTAAATACATGGTGAAATGGCTTGCAGCCGTGCCAACTGAATCTGTGATTGCGTAAAAAGGGTGCTTCTATGAGAGGAAGTAAGCACAACCTCATACAAAGGTAAGGTTTGTGATTATTTTTACGATTATTCCATGATTATTCTACCGATGCCTGTTAACTGAGGCACTCGCCGATGTCGACTTCGCGGCAGTCAGTCGCCAGCCAGAGTCTGGTTAATCTTTATATGTTGTGATATGTGATACGATACTTGACGTAGCAATCGGGATCTTTCGTACATCAAAGCATTATTATTGTTTGGAATGATTTCTAAAAGTTTATCAGTGATAGTTACATCAATCAATGCTGAATGTTTATGCTGTCAACTCGATACAGGTTAATGAGTTAAGATTACAATCCAATCCCAATGGTAAAGGGTACGTGAGTGATAAATATCCATTGCATTAGACTATTTGTTTACTCCCTATCATATGTCTTCTGGCAATCTGTTACACGTTGAAATGGAAATCTATCACGTCAGTTTTCACGTAACCTTTGGTTTTTAGGTTTGAAGGCTTGTACCGTGCAGAGGAGATATGCTGTTTTGCTACTTGTATCAATTGTAAAACCACGAAAATATATTACATTTTCCGAATTCACAGTGACTGAATAGTCTTAACTCATGCCTTGAATTGTTGCAAGTCGTTATAAATTCAAATGACTGCCATTTTTGTGAAAATTGCATTTTTGGTGGTGCCTTACGATTTGTAATTACTCTTAAACAACAGAAAGATTATCCATCCTTTTTAAATGACCCAAGTCTTCATATCTTCTATTAGAAGAAAAACGGTTCCCTCAACCTTAGGCTAGAAGTATGCTTGACAGACCTATGAACCTGTAATCTGAGTTTAAAATTGCTGAAAGCATCAAAATTAAAAAGGCTTGAAAATGGGTAACAAAGGTTTGAAGTTGTCTCAAAAAACTTGTATATTTTACAGAGAAGTGATGCGTTTAAAGAATTGTTATGGCTAGGGATAAAAAATAAAGACACAATTTTATGCAATACTCATTATATACACCCTCGGTTTCTGAAAATAGTAAATATGTGAAACTGTAGACCAATCACCATATATTTTTGAAAAACAGGGATAACATTTTTGATCCAATCTGGAGTACTTAATTATTCATATTTCAATATTTGTTCCAGGTGCAGTGACATTTTAAGACCACTTCAAGCTGTATCATACACAAGCTTTGTTACTCCGTTCTCTTCCCACAGCACTTCCACACACCAGCAGTGCTGCTTGGCACAATGTGCAAGTCAGTGGCCCTGGAGAAATGTGAATCGCAGTACTAAGTTACCATAAGACAGTGTGCCAGTGGAGTGTCTGTGTATCCAGATGAACTATATCTGACTGCTACACAAATAAGCCTTGTTGGCGAGGATGCCCTTTCATAGGCAATGAGTC
>NMRA01000205.1:68564-102969 GCA_002633005.1 Phoronis australis
GCCTCTTTATACCTTTCTCCAGTAACACATCAGAGGCCTCTTTATACCTTTCTGCAGTAACATTTCAGAGGCCTCTTTATACCTTTCTGCAGTAACACATCAGATGCCTCTTTATACCTTTCTCCAGTAACACATCAGAGGCCTCTTTATACCTTTCTGCAGTAACATTTCAGAGGCCTCTTTATACCTTTCTGCAGTAACACATCAGATGCCTCTTTATACCTTTCTCCAGTAACACATCAGAGGCCTCTTTATTCCTTTACCGAAGACAAAACATGTTGTTGAGCCTAGCAAGGTGACCACTGTTTTTTCTTTTGATGATGGTGTTATAATAAACACTGAAACATGTCAATCCGGTTTAAATACATTGTTGTTAACATATGCTGCTACTTGCTATCATGGAGCTCTTTGTTCATGTCTGCAAGCAATATACCATTTTGTTCATGTCTGTAAGCAATATACCAGGTATCCCAGTTGTGTAGATGCCATGGCAATAAAGTGTCACTGCCCACTGGCACTTGGCATGAGATTTGTAAGACCCTAGTTTTCCAGGTACATTGTTTTTTAATAGGCAATATGCCACAAGGTGGCGATTGTGCCCCATTTTTCCAGTTCAGTTGGGAAATTGTAGCTTTTTTGCATAGTTCACACCAACTAAATGGCATCTTTACTGTCTGCCAGTTCCAGCCACAGTTCTTAACTGAATGGCAACTACTTGTGAATTTACCTTCAGTCTGCAATTTATTTTGGGCATCACTCTGAGCCCCACAATCTCATAAATTGCCAAATGTATGAACAAAGACTAGTCTTTCAGTTATGAACAGAGACTAGGCTTTCAGTTATCTCCATCACCACAAGTATCCTTAAATGATGTTCTATTCAGACTCCTTTTCAGTACCAATCCTTCCGGTTTTTGTTCTGTTTTTTCATGGTGATGCAAAAGATCATGAGACGCTACCAACTAGCCTTAATTTGAGTAGATGTTTTCTCCTGTTGCTAAAGTATTTCTGTGACCATGTGGTTAGCACGTTTCCATAATGAACAGAAATCCAGTTAAGGAAGACAAGCAATAATAATTAACAATAATAATTAACCAGTTCCTAACTGTTGTTATCCACATAAATGGAGACAAGTAACATTTTTGAAACTACCTTAAGGTTTATTGTGGAATATTTTATCATTTTTTCATAAAAGTTACGTAGCACCAAGGTTCACTTTGTTCAATTTTTGCATGAGATACTACAAGACAATACATTGCATGAGATACTACAAGACAATACATTGCATGAGATACTACAAGACAATACATTGCATGAGATACTACAAGACAATACATTGCATGAGATACTACAAGACAATACATTGCATGAGATACTACAAGACAATATTTTGAGAAGTTGTGGTCATTCACAATGATATTGGAAGCCCTTGAAATTGAAAAGGCATCTTTACATGTTTGTACAAAATTGATTAGATTTTATTTAAAAGTAGGTCCAAGGGTTCATCTTGTTTTAGTATCTGTTAAATCTCAAAGTGCCGTAATGTTCTTGTGCATTAACATGATTTAAATAAATGTTATGTCAAATAAATGTTCATTTTGGGAATCTCACTCTGTTGTCGTGGTAATATAATTGCCCACCATCTTGGATTGTTTAATGAGCTTTTGATGGATTACTGCTTCTGTATTTTGTTGTACTCAGACTTCCATTGATTTCTTTGTACTACAGGAGAGCAAGCAGAACCTAATCCGTGTACTGGTGAAGCAGAACACCAGCTCCAAGACAAAATTAGAATCCCAGAAAAATCAGGTAAGTGCTATGCAATCGGTGGTTCATCCAGATTACAGGTGTTGTGTGAGATTGGTGCACTGGTGTGTTCGTATGGCCACTTTGTTCTGGAGCAAAGAGATCTGGAATTATAATAAGCGCTTCTTTTCAAGTTTGTGCATAAGAAACTCCACCTGTTTCACATGTACTCCGTCAATAGATTTGTACAAGAGCCACTGTCGTCAAGAAGTCGGTTTATCAGAAACTATGGTAACCCCCTGTATCTGTCACTCCCAACTCAGGTGTGCATTTTACGGTCAAGGTATTGTTGGCAAGTGCACCTGAGCCGCTTTGCTTCCTGTTCCAATTTTTGTGAACAAAATGATTCATCAAATATTAAGTGAAAATCTGGGTCTAATGTAAGTTGAATTTGTTCAAAGGTGGACTGAAAATCTGGTTTTATTTTTTTGCATTTAGCTTGTCTCAGTTTAGAGATGTAGTTTGACACCTGTGTTTCTTTTGTCTTTTCAGATCCTTCATTACCTCCAGACAACAGTGTGCGCCCACGAGGCTGATACTATTTCCATGGTTGCGCAGTTGAAGCATGGCATTAGGCGTGAGATCGAAGCCTTTGCTGGAATCTCACTGCCTTACCTCATGTTCACAGTAATGGATAAGTGAGGTTCCAGGTTTTTTCTTTGACTCAGTCTTTTGTATGATTTAAATGACATCCTCGTGTGTTTCTTTTAATGCTTTGTGTGGTTTTATTATGCGCCCACATATTTATATGTGGACGCATTATGCCGTCATCTCCGTCCGTCCGGGCGGCGTCCGTCCGGCGTCCGCTGCTTCATCTCCAAAACCCTTTGACATACGTTCATGAAATTTGGCACATATGTTCCATTCATGAATGGGACGGCATGTGCGAACTTTCGGATGGATCCGACTACCGGTGTGCCCCCTAGTGGCAATTTTATTTTTTTACGCTTACCTTTGTATCTTCAAAAGTCCTGAACGGATTTTCATGAAATTTAGTATGTAGGCACCTATTAGTGAGATGTCGCTATCCTCCCGTTTTCAGATGGATTCGACATAGTTTGCGCCACCTAGTGGCCATTTTTAGTGTTTTCGAGTCTGTTTTTGTGCGTCCACCTCTCTATCAACCAAACCGCTCGAAGGATGATTGTGAAAATTGGCATGTATATGCTTACTATGTAGAGGATAGTTGACGATGATTTTCAGACGATTTAGACTACTGTGGCGCCTCCTATTGGCAGTTTTGTTTTTTGCGCCTATGGCTGTATCTCCTAAACCGTTCGCAGGATCTTTATGAAATTTAATAAGTGATTATGTTAACAACAGACGATGACGACTTTTGGACGGATTCCGCCTACCAGTGTGCTCCCTAGTGGCAATTTTATTTTTTTACGTTTACCTCTGTATCTTAACAAGTCCTTAACGGATTATCATGAAATTTGGTATGTAGGCACCTATTAGTGCGATGACGCTATCCTCCCGTTTTCGGATAGATTCGACCTAGTTTACAACACCCAGTGGCCATTTTTACTGTTTTTGAGTCTGCTTTTTTGGCGTCCACCCCTCTATCAACCAAACCGCTATAAGTATGATTGTGAAAATTGGCATGTGTCAGGGCTTGGAATTTTCCGCGGAAACGCAGATTTCCGCTTTTTTCAAATGTGCTTTCCGCTTTTTTTTATAATATTTCCGCGTAAAAAAATCGGATTTGATATGAAATTTCCGCGGCAAATTCCTTTCTTACCGCGGCGTTGCAGACAACGTTCACCTCGAAAAGCGGAAGTTGCTCTTTATGTTCGGAGGAACGTAAATTGTCAACATTGCCGGGGCGTCTGGGATAGCGTGGTGTGATTTTCAATGGCGTCTCGTGTTATTGTTAAGCGCGGCGACAAATACTACCGCTCTGCAGCCAAAAATGTGTGGGTTGGAAGTAGACGGGCGAGCTAAAAGGACGCAGACGCACGCTACTGATGGTAACGTTTTTTTTTTTTTATTTTTTTTTTAGTCCTCCCGATTTTTGTCGGGGAAAGGTTCACATTGACCAGTTCTAGGCTGGTTATCGGGCGATGATTTGGGCCGTAAAAGTTTCAAAGTTTCCGCGTTTTTTGTCGTTGGTCATTCCAAGCCCTGATGTATGTTCTTACTATGAAGAGGACGGTTGACGCTGAATTTCCCATGACTTTGATTACTGTGGCGTCTCCTAGCCTATTGAGGAGACAATGACCATGCCTTTCCATTTTGCAAAGTACAACATACTACATATATGCCCTCTACTGGCCACTTTATGGTACCAATAAACAACCCTAGAAGGATACCGTATGCGGTGCAATTGTGGGCGCTTTTCAACGCTCTGCGTTGCTCTTGTATCAATGATTAAAGTTGTCATCATAAAAAAATGTTCATCTAAGAAATCTTTGTAATCTTCTTTCTGGGATAATAATTCTCATCTTGGAAATGTTTAGAGGAAAGTTAAGAGGGTGAAAGAGTGTAAATTGAGACATTCGCTTGTCAGAAATATTTCTGATCAGCAAAGAAATTCAACTTATTAATATCTTAATTAATAATTTAATGTGCGGATAGCAACATATCTATTTTGTGTTGAAGAATGTTGCCAAAATTTGTCAATGTTTTTAAGGTGAAAGCAAGTAAAATTTTGATCTTAATGTTTTATGTGTAAAAACACTGACAGATCGCTCATTATATTGGAGAGACATTTTTCAATGTTAATTACTGTTCTGTTTGTTTGTATTTACTTGCTATGGAACAAAAGAAAGTGACGTTAACGCCCCAGCAAAAGACCTGCTTCTTAATACCGCATTCAGCTCCTTTGAGAAAGCACAAATGACTACCACAGACTACATGCATTCACTGGCCAGTGGGATGTTGTGTTTGTTCAATGGAAGTGAATGCAGAGCCAAGATTTGAGCCTTTTGCTGGGTTGTTTATGTCAGTTTCCAGTGTTGCATGCATAGTAAATATACGCCAACGGAACTATAAGCACAGATGAATGTCTTAACATGATGACCAGGATTTGTATTTTTACTTAAAATAACATCAAAAACAGTTACTGTAATGCAAACATTTAAGTTTTGCCAGCACGCCATCTGTTGGCCACATCACGTGACTTAATGAATGTAAGTTTGAAAAGATTTCAGCCCCTACCAGCAAGACTTTAAGTGTTTGCAACATATTTTTCCCGCCATATTGAGATTGACATACTCGTATTCAAAAACAGTAATGCATTTTCCTTTAAGTTAACATTCCAATTGATATTCTTTTGTCCTTTTTTACTGGAAATTTCTTGACCATGAGTTTGATGTCCACTCAAATACTCAGAATGCATGAAGATGAATTGTTTAACAGGAGTTGTTCTTATAACAGGATCTCCATTCTTCTCCAGGTTTGTACAGTCAGGTAATTTTCAAAACAACCTGAACATTCTTCAAAAGACTTCTGTCAGACTTAGCCAAACTTGGACAAACTTTACTTTAGTCAGAATGGTTTTGAAACTCTGTTAAACATTTTTGGCAATAAAATGGCATTTTGTCGAACTGTAATCAGAGTTCAGTGGACAACATAGTGCCTAGTCGCTAACTGTGTATAAGTACATAGACTTGTAAAACAATTTGTTAGAATTTCAAGTACCTGGAGCAATTCTTCTCTGACAAGATTTTGTTGAGAATCTGCTGGAATTGAAACGTTTTCTTGTCAAAAAGAAATTGGATAATTATTTAGTTGCGGCTTCGTCTGTCAAAACAGTCGAATTACAGCTTGGTCCAGTTCATTTTGAATCCACTGTGCAATCCGCAATTTAATGTATAGTAGTGATTATTCATTTTGGTTATACTTACCTTGCAGTGCCCACAAAATTGCAGTCGTGGATTTATCTATAAACCGCTTCAGTGACCCTGTATGGTCTGCGGCCAATCAGTCGATCCCAAAGGTCCTGGATCTGATTAAATTCCCAAGGTTTAAGGTAAAATTATTTGGAGTTGAAACAAATCTTTAATCTGAATTACAACATGGATTTAAACGAATGCTCAATTTTGTTTTAATCAAAGGCACATGGACATGACTGTTTGAGTGGCTCTAAATTCTATCTTGTTATATAATAGCACTGCGTGTATTTTTGCAATGCACTTAATATGCATGATAATTTGCAAAATGAAAATGGATATTAATTTGTAAGACATTCCATTGATATTTTGTTATATTAATGATTTTACGCTTTTTTCCAAGGATCCGTGTGAGGCTATGAAAACCTAGAATACAATTTGTTTAGTTTTAATTTTTAAAAGTATATTAGTCTATTACTGGTTTGATTCTTGATAACTTGTGAACCTCTCTCTTGTTCTCTAGAGCCCAGAACATGTTTTATTCTTGGCATTGGATATGAAGGTAAGAGTGGACGAACTGTCCGACTTGCTGGTCAATCGACCTTTGACACAAGACACTGGACACGAGCAGGCATACAGTGTGGAGAAAATAACTCGTAAGAATTCATATTGGAAATAACTCTGGTGGCAAATAGCTTAATGTTGCATTCTAATTTCATAATCACGGTTGAAGACTGGCTAATCTACATCTGCCATCAGCACTGTGAAATAGAATTGTGTACTAGTCTGAAAGATATAGCTGGTTACACGATATTGAGCCTAGGTGAACACTGTAGTTTTTAAAAGAAAGTTGATGTCTCTTCTCGTCAAATATTGGTGAACTTTAAAAATTTTCAAATGATTTAGAAAGTGTTATTTTTCGTCTGATTTATGCTTGAGTTTGTCACCATATTTTTGGCAAAGCCAAGCGAATTTCAACAAAATTCAACTTTTTTGTAAAAACCAGCAGTAGTTAGCGAGAGACAGTTTTATTCTGATCTTAATGATTTTTCAACTCTTTGGTTGTTATCCAAACCAAAAAGATCATCAGTCTCAAGGCCACACACCACAATTGATTGATTTTCTCAAGAAGCTATGTCCCACCAGGGAAATTGTTTTGCTAATCATAAAATTATTTTGGCTAGGGGGTTCTGTTTTGTCAAGATGCAAGCTCCGTTTGTCTGTTTCACAGAGATAAATGATATAGTATTACTTTTTCTGCTGAATTAGGAAGGCTGTTTACATCTTTTCCTATTGTTTCATGGATTGTACTTACTCGCTAACAGAATGGTTACTAACGTGGACAGATGTCTGAAACATAACCAGGGTTCCATTTTTGCAATAAACATAACATCAAAATGGTTGATTTCACTTAGAATTTAAAAATAACAGATTCTGAAATTTGAAGTTGATGGTAAAATGCAACATTTCTCTCTATCAGGCATCTTCAGGTGACTACCGCTTAAATATCAAGTGTTCAAGACACAATAGGTTATCATAGCTGCAGGTTGAAAAACCTGTTTGGTATTTGATGAATATTGTGTTATTCACAGGACACATCTGAATTACAAAGATTACTTTTTAGCAAACTTGTCATTTTGGCCACAACTGTTCCAGTCAACCCTTTAAAATGTTATTTTGTTTATGTTGCAGACATGTGCGATGAGGTTGCTAAGCATAATGAGGCTCTCCTGGGTGAACTACAACCATCGCTGAAATCAAGGATATCCCGTGCTACCCAGGCCCTGTCTGACTGCATCAGTGTCAAGGACACGGTTGGAGTGTGGTAAGTTGGATAGCAGGGGGGCTAGTATTTTAATGTATGGTCTGTTTGCAAATATCATCCATTATCTTTCAAGGTTTTGCTTCAGGGAAGTGAGTTTCTGCATTTCTTGGTTACTAGATTCCTGGAATAAAGGATCATGTTCATGTGATTTTTGTTTTTAGTAACTGAAGGATGTTATACGTCATTTTAATTAATTCTCTGTTGTTCCATACTCATTGGGGTTAACACTTTGAGCATCTAAACTCAGAAAGTCAAAAAGTCAGCACACCCCTATGTGGTCCGTTTCATAAAAATCACTCGAGACTTACGACAGAAATTTGATCATATGCTTCTCCCAACTATTTCTGGCCACGGTCAAAGACGTTCAATTTATTGCGCGTCTTGAAATTCCCAATACCTGACCTTATCAATTGGGGGTGGGTGTGTATTTGTTAGTTGATGGTGTGTAATTGAAACACAGCTTACTCGTCTTGATCATGTGTAGTCAGTGATTGGTTGTTACTTGCAGGTGGGACCAGCCAGCCCAACATACTGTGCCGTGGGTGATGGTGGACCAGCACACATTGCAACAGTGGAGAGATAAGTGGACCGTGACAGTGACCAGGCTGAGGCAATTCTAGTGGACCGTTACAGTGACCAGGCTGAGGCAGCTCTAGTGGACCATGGAAGTGACCAGGCTGAGTTAGCTCTAGTGGACTGTGGAAGTGACCAGGCTAAGTTAGCTCTAGTTGACCGTCACTAGGCTGAGGCAGTTCTAATAGACCGTGTCCTAATGATTTGGACGTCTAATGCTTTCAGATCAAGAACCGATAAAGCAATAGACTGATATTAGGCCAAAACTTTGGTAATCTAATGTGTTCAGATGATGAGGGATGAGGTTGCCAAGATTGATTCATGTTTGAGCTGAAGTCTCTCGCTTGTCAGGGCTTAGGTTTCAAACTCTGTGTTCCTTGGTTGGCTGTGAGCATTGCACCAATTCCTTTTTGCCCATCACTGCTTGGTCTATATTTATCATAGTTTAAATAGCATGGGGACTGAGACTTTTACAAGACACATTAAATAGTAGCGCCTTGACACGTGTCAATCAAGAACTAATTGAACGTGAACATTGCCAGCCTGAGGATAAAATGTAAAACATCAGATGTCACATTTAGGAAATTTTATGCTAATCATTTGAGTTGTTTGCAAATTTATTTTGAACGCTATTTTAGTGCAGCAAAAAATCCCTGAAGTTGAAAACTGTTGTTATGCCAATATGGTTTGTAGTCGGAGGATTCACTCCAGTCTTGAAAATCTAATGGGTGTGGACTGTGCTTTTAAACTTGAATGTGCAAAATTTGTTAAATTAGTTTAGGTGATTGGATGTATTCAGCACAAACTGAATGTACATGAAGGTATAAAATCATAGTTAGTTCTGGTCTGTACGCAACTTATTTCAACTAAAAACATAAAAAGCAGCTACCTGCAACAATTTCAAACAATGTCATTTTTTTTGAAAAGCTCCACAAAGGCACAGAAGCCATGATTTCACAAGCAATTACCAAAAAACAAATCATTTTGTTCATCTTGTTTGGATTTTCTTTTTCACAAAAGTGGGCAACAACTAAAAATACTGCACCACCCACTTGATTTTCAAATAACAGACATCACAACTCACTACCGTTCTTTTGGTCTGATGGTAGGATTCAAAACTTGCGAAACTGGATCCATACGGCCATTGTCTGCAAGGACAGCTCATGAAATCTGTTTGATCAGCCAATGACTATGGCCCTTTGCACATGAGCATTCGTGTTGTGTGAGAGCAAAATTATTCCTCATACCTGTTGGCTTGTCCCAGCAATAGGCAAACATTCCTGGAATATACACTGTATATTGGACGTGTCATTATTCAGCTGTTCATATTGTTTTTAATGTGTGTGAATATGTGCTTTTTAATTACTGAACTGATATTCATCATTTATTGTTTCAATCTTTAAGAATAAAACTAATATTGTTTCTGCTTAATTTTTTTTTCTCATTCCATGATTCACTCTGCTATTGCACTATGGTATTGCACTATTCTCTAAGTTGCAAAATTCACTTTCAACATGTTCACTAACAGGCAAAGAAAACTAAAATTTCCCGTTGAGAACTTAGCAAAATGCTATTTCCAATAATAAATAAAACTCGCATAATGTATAAAAAATGTCTATTCAAATATTGCACTAATTTTACAAACAGCAATTTGCATAGGACTACCATTAAGACCTTTGACTCGACTTCTTGTCATAAAATCTGATTCGAAATCACTAAGGAGTACTGTGTCTTCAAACAGTTATTATCATTCCTAAGAATCTACATAGCCTCAGCAAATTCCCTGATTTGGTGAACGAAAATCAAGGACTACAGCATCCAATCTTCAGTTGGGACCAGTTAGTGCCATTGGAACTGTGTATCAGTTTTGATGGTTACTTGTACATGTATGCTGATGGCTTAAAAATAATCATTGAAATCACTCCACTTAAGTCAATCCTTATGGGTTCATAAGGAAGTTACAAAGTGCGCCAGGTCCCATAATGGGTTCATAAGGAAGTTACAAAGTGCGCCAGGTCCCGTAATGGGTTCATAAGGAAGTTACAAAGTGCGCCAGGTCCTGTAATGGGTTCATAAGGACGTTACAAAGTGCGCCAGGTCCCATAAGGGGTTCATAAGGAAGTTACAAAGTGTGCCAGGTCCCGTAACCATCACAGATCAGCATACACTACAGCTTGCCATCACATTTTACTGAATTATATTCTATTGGTTCACAAGCGCCAAAGTGACAACGCTCTGTTGACCGATAATCCAAACAAACACTTCAAGTTGGCATCTTGAGCTAGGCATGTCAATTAACTCTATTCTAAGTTTTCTCCAAATGTAGTGACATTTAGCATCAACTAGTTCTAAATATTCCCCCTAAATATAGTCCTGTGATTGTGCTGTCCATCACTGACAGAAGTTTCTGTGGTAGCATTCTTGCAGGACCGCCCATTTTCCTCAAGGGTCAGCCCCTCGGGGCAACTGCATTGGAAACTACCTGGTGTGTTGATGCATTTGTGTGTGCAGGGCTTCTCATGTCTGCATTCATTAAGATCTACGTACACAATAGTGAGTTATTTTAATAACAATATGTCAAAATAAAGTGTTTTACAATTAGTTTTCTCTCTTAGAAACACATGTCTACATTCGCCATGAGAATCTTATAATTTCGTGAAAAGTTTGAAAAGTAACATCACCCCTTTTAACCATGTCTAAGAACTGCAACACAAAAACATGAAATTTCTTTTTCAATCTTTATTGATGGAAAACACTTAGTTTCACTTACAATATCGAGTGCCGTGCTGCACCAGTTACACTATATATTGAGTGCTGTGCTGCACCAACACTACATATTGAGTGCCGTGCTGCACCAACACTACATACTGAGTGCCGTGCTGCACCAACACTACATATTAAGTGCCGTGCCGCAGCAATTACACTACATATTGAGTGCCGTGCTGCACAAACACTACATGTTGAGTGCCGTGCTGCACCAACACTACATATTGTGTGCCGTGCTGCACCAACACTACATACTGAGTGCCGTGCTGCACCAACACTACATATTGAGTGCCGTGCCGCAGCAATTACACTACATATTGAGTGTCATGCTGTACCAAGACTACTGAGGTACTTTGAAGTTCAATAATTAGTAGTCCAAGTGTTGTGTTGTTAGACTAACCTTTCAAGGCGATCAACGAACAATTACTTACCCAACTGGCAAATGATTCCGTAGAAACCAACAGGGCAGCGACATTTTCCAAACTCACAGACACCACCATTTTTACAATCAGGTATACAAACAGAATCTAAAATAAAAGACAAACAGTTTGGAATCAATTTTAATTCCAAAAGATCACACCAATTCACAAGCTTTCAAGTGCCAATAAAATTTTTAAACCAAATTTAAAACATTAACGTTGAAAACCGACTAACAAAATTATCAAAATCTTAAAGATACAAATGGCTGCTATAATTTCAAAAGATTAGTGTTTTCATCATTCTAGATTTTAACCACAACTTTGGCAAAGCTAGACCAGTAAACAAATTGTTATTGATTTTTGAAAACTACGTTCTATTACGGGCGACTATATTAACTAGATAGTACCTCCTTTTAGCATGTGAACTGAGAGCAGGAGGTAGTCAGTAATGGTGGTATTCATGGTATAAGGAGCCCACATAACCTGATGGGATGCATTTCTCTGGAAAGGATCATTGTTTGACTAGTGTCACCTAGTGTGACTGGAGCCCACATAACCTGATGGGATGCATTTCTCTGGAAAGGATCATTGTTTGACTAGTGTCACCTAGTGTAGCTGGAGCCCACATAACCTGATGGGGTTCATTTCTCTGGAAAGGTTCATTGTTTGACTAGTGTCACCTAGTGTAACTGGAGCTCCCACTGTAATGTTTTCTAAATGTTTGGTTAAAACATTGTAAATATTCCAGTTGATGATATAAGTTGTGATGAAGTGCGATTTCAACAAACATAGACCAACTGACCTGCACAAGTTCTCTTATCAGACCTTAGTCTCATGTTAGGTGGGCAAAGACAAGCGTAACTGCCGTACGTGTTCCGGCAGACGTGTGAACACAACTTTGTGTTCTCTCGGCATTCATCCATATCTGAAAAATATGGTGACCAACTGATCATTGCTGGTGGAACGACCAACCAGTTTCACAAATGGCTGCATTTGATTGACTTTGCGGGTTCCATCATTGAGAACCAATCAGAAGTTTTAAACAGGTTGGCCAAGTGGAACCAGTGACGTCAATCAAGTGCATCCAATGTATCTGTAACATACATGGTGCATGATGGAGGCACTTTATAGAGCAGAGCCTAGTGTTCAAATCAACTAAACGTCAGGATACAGAACATTCGCACTAAAAATCAAAGGAATGGTGCAATGATAGAAACAGCACAATGTGCATCATTCAATGATAGAAACAGCACAATGTGCATCATTCAATGATAGAAACAGCACAATGTGCATCATTCAATGATAGAAACAGCACAATGTGCATCATTCAATGATAGAAACAGCACAATGTGCATCATTCAATGATAGCAACAGCACAATGTGCATCATTCCGGACAGACTTATGACACTCGTTCTTGGCAATTTCTTATGTCAAAGTCATCAGGACTTATGTATGAGACAACTGCACTAAATTTGGTCTCAAAACGTTATACTACATTACGGATTGAAATCAGTAAATTAGCTTGTGCAGGTGATTACATTTAAGTGCCGCAAGCAACGTGGATGTCTGTGTGATGGAAAGTAACTGGTTCCCTTTCCAAACGCCAAACGGAGTCGATCGAGTTACAAGACTCCATAATGTGAATCATGCCACAAAGAAGTCTACGGGATGGAAACCAGCTGGTTCCCTGCCTAAACACCAGACGAAGGTGGAGTTACAAGACTCCATATGTCTGGCAAGCTTTTGCCTGGCCTACCTGATTGACAAGATGAGCCTGTGAAGCCCGGGGCACAATGACAGACGCCACTCACACAGGTGCCACCATTCTGACAGCCAGGAAAACATTCAATTTGTTTGCATGTTCTACCATCGCTGTTTAAAGTATGACCTGAAACAAACCCAGAGCAATCTGTTGTCAACACCACGGCTAACTGTCATTTTTTCAACGGGCGGTATATCCAGTCATGTGTTCCAATTGTGCATTCTCTATGCAGCTTGAAACATATGCAAAACATGTCTTTCTCAAATATAACAAACCTAAATATTTAAGTTAGAACAAACTTGACAGACAATTACAAATTTCCGCAACTCTTGATTTATGTGGAATTGACACAACAGTACTGTAAACTGTAATTTGCTAAATTTTATTTTGATACTTTGCTTTTTTGTCTTTGCTTACTGCAAAAGCTGTGGGGGTCACCGAATTCATTCTCTACATGTTACAGAGGCCTTAACGGGGAAACCTATGGCAAAACATGAAATTCTGCTCTGAGTTACTAAAAGCCATTCCTAAGTAATGATTGGCATCCTTTTTAAAATGGTTTAATGTCGTCGTAGTATGCTAGTTTTATGTTTTAACGTCGTTAAGTTGCCAGGTTCACTGATTTTCTTACTGATTGCAGCCAAATAGTGCTTTTCTGGATTGTGATCAATACCCTGAGCTTTAGAATTTTGCCCTTTACCCATTAAAAATCTGTTATCTTCTATTGATGCCCCCGTGTTTATTAGTACAAAATCTGGAAAACTAAAAGTCATTGAGTCACCACCCCAATTTTTGGCTAATTGAACAAATGACACATGAACATTGGCCGTCTATAAATACTTGGTTAATGCATAACCAAATAACGTAATCAAACTTTTGAACTCAAACACCACCTTGGCACGATGTACAGTTTCTACTCATGTCAACCGCAGGCACAAATTATCATTTTGTAACTCTTAAACCTTTTTGGATTTTAAGTGTTGACTCGTCTGCAGTGAAAACAGTTTTGAATGAAAATGTGGACTATAATTTTAGTTTTAATTCAAATATGGAACATCAAAATGACTTGTTTCAGTCAACTTACCTGAAGGGCAGGTGCACTTGAAACTGCCAAATGTGTTCATACAGCTATGTTCACAGTAATCAGTGAGCACTTGACACTCGTTGACATCTGTAATATTTAATAAGTTTTAATACCATGACTAAGAAATTCCCACATCGGTATGAAAAAAGTTCTTACGTTGGTGACTTACCTTTCTAAAATCGGTATCATCCTTTTCCGTAAAAAATAAACAGATTAGAAATAATTCAAGCACATAGACTGGAACAGGCAGGATTGCTAAAGATTGTTCGCTGAACCTATTATTAAGTTCTTGTCACTAATCAGCACACACGTCTTGGGTGTTAATAAGCGGGTTTACTAAAACTTCCTTTACATACTGCAAGTTTTGTTTTTTCTGTCTTAAACATTACATAGTGAATTGTTCAATCGGTGGTTGCAGTCACCAAAACAAAGTTTTCAGTTGTACAGCAAATTTATATCTTCAGAAGGAAACTATTGAAAGTTTTGCGCAGTGGAGGAGCATAGCCACTTTGTTATTTAATTTTCACCCACCTTCTTGGCACATCTTGCCGCCTATTCCAGATTTACAAATACAGCCCACAGGGGTCATGGTACCACCATTAGCACACCCCGCTGGCTGGTCGCTACCAACAGCCTCACAATGGTTTCCTCTCCAAAGCTGACCTGATAAAAAAGCAAACTGTTGTGTAACTAAAGGGAATTTGTGAGTTGCTGCCCAAAACAACAACTATAGCAAAATAGAGCATCAACATACACTAATTACTTCTATGATTCACAGATTAACAACTATAGCAAAATAGAGCATCAACATACACTAATTACTTCTATGATTCACAGACTCACAGTTGGGCATCTAAGAAATATGTCAAGGTCTGTTTACATTTTGTGCATTTCTAAAGGAAACTTTACCTGGAGGACAGGTTGGTACTTGCATTGTTTCCACATCAGGATCGATGGGCACACATACTGACCCCTGGACAGTGACGCTCGATATCAATCCTGGTGGACACTCGTTGTTACTTGATGGCTGAGGCTCTTCACATATAATACCTGTTTCTATTCTTGCCATGACCAAACCTGGCGGGCACTGGAAACCATCCGGCTGTTGTTGGCATCCATTGGAGCCACTGCAAGGCTGGTTGTCACCACAGTCTCCATTAACACATGGCTGCTTTCCACCACAGTTGCCATTCAAACAAAGCTGCGGACCACAGTTACTGCCACTGCAAGGTTGAACACCACCGGTGCACTCATCACTTGCACATGGCTGTTGATTGCGGGCACAATCAGTTCCAATGCAAGATTCAGCCTGGCACCCTCCCTGTGCACAAGGACCCTGGGTGCAGTCATTTCCCGTGCAATGAATCGAGGACACACCAGTACTTAAGCATCTGGCATCAGTGCAAACAGTACCTTGGGGGAGGGGACCAAATGGCAGTGAAGAATCAAGAATGTCTTCTACGCATTCTGTCGTTGAACATGGGTTTCCAGCTGACGGTGGTACCTGACCGGACAATCCAGCAGAGTGACACTCGTCAGACTTGCATGGACTACTGCTACCATCAACTTGTCCTGGATTACAGTCGTCACATAGGTTTTCAGAATACTCAGGTCGATTCGTTGTTCTATCGGAGAGTGGTGGTACATCCTTGCCAAACTTATTTAAGAAGCCATTTCTAGCTTTCTTGGAGTCATCTTTGCTGAAATGAGCAAAAGGGCTCACAGAGTCTGGTAAAGTATCCTTGCCAAACATATTGATGAATCCACCCACTCTTGCTCTGGATACCTTATCATCCTGTTTTCCATCATGGTGCTTTGGTAAGCTTGATGATTGATGAGAACCGTCACAGTCATTGTGTTCACACGAGGCTGCTTGAGCGCCATCTTTGTCCTGATGGCCACTTTGGTGATCTGAACAGTCCAGGTTGAGACAAGGTTGTACCTCAACACCAGGGACTTCAATGAGGCTTCCTTGCTGATGGCGCTGTTGATGATGATGCTGCTGTTCCTGTGGTGAAATATTGGCCACTGGTCCACTACAGCCACCATCTGCACATGGCGCACATCCACCATTACCACAAGGGACTTTCACCTTTTCATCACCATCAGCAGAAATCTGGCAGCCTGCACTACCACAAGGGGACCCCTCACAGGGAGTGTTCGTACAGGGATTGCTGCCTTGTTGGGTCCACTGAACCTTGTCTCTACGGAACTGCGGTGGAGTTTGAGCAGAGTGTGAAGGAAAAAACAATGTCTTATCAAGAACTGCCCGTCGCTGCCCCTGAGTATATCCTCCCAAAGACGAATAAGAAATTGATGGCAAATCACCCACTTTACGAGGTGGAATTTGCGCAGACGGTGTTTGTATGTGGTGAACTGTGTCCTGTTGCGGGACAAATAACGTGGCACTAAGACGACCATTTCCCTGATGCTGTGAGTACGCTGGACTAAACACCCTGTGATGCATCTGAGACTGTTGTTTCACTGGCTTGTGAAACTGTGATGTAACTAAACGAGACTGCCACTGTGAGGACTGGGGTCTGGATCTGTGACCAGACTGGTGGTGTCCACTAAACAGCTGACGTCGACCCTGAGCTTGAGGAAACTGTTGATTGTACAAATTCGCTGTAAACTGATGACTGTTGCCACGATGAGGTCTCCATTGGTTGTTGCCAGTGCTGAGCACAGTATGCTGTGATGGAACGTACAATGTGGCAGTAATGCCATTATTTGTTGCCATTTGGGCGTGACCTTGGGCGTGACCTTGGGCGTGACCCTGCTGCCACGATGCTCTCGTAACATGGCCACTGTTGTCAGTTTCAGAATATTGGTATGGCCTCCGTATTTCCTGTCTTCTATGCTGCTGAAAGTATGGCCTCACATTTTCACGGTTGTTAGTTCCAGATGGGAAGAAAATTTCACCACCTTGTCTGTCAGCTGAGAATGCTTGCCTTCCCCGATGCAAGAGCCTGTTCTGGCTACCATAACCGTGGCGATACATACTATTTGACCCAGTCAAAGGTGGTCTCCGGGCATAATGCACTCGGCTTTGTGTAGGCACAGATAACACAGCTCTTACGCCTGCAGTATTCAGAGCCTGTCTGTAACCGGGCTCCAAAACTTGCGAAGTACGTCCTCCAATGAACTGTGGTGAATATTCTCGTGTCCTTTCTGCCTGGTGACTAACAGGAGACATTCGGAGCCACTGCTGGAACTCCTGCTGGGCTGGAATGTCTGAAGGGGTACCAGATGGAGGGGAGTCACAGCTACCATCAAGACAACTCGGTCCATCCAGCTGGACACAGCCTTTACCTTTGGGATGTGGTTTAGCACCATTTTGACATCGACTCTCACCTGCAAATGGAAAGTTGGTTGAATTAAAGGATTAAATTTAATCTGTAAAAAAGAATTAGGTTTGAACTGATCACTCAAAACCATAATACATGTTCGACATTTGTGAAAAACGAGGTCAAGTTTTTACAGAAGACATGTCAGTTTATAGCCACTTTTAAAAAAGAATTGTAGTTAGTGGTTGCTATTGAAGAGGGTTAGGTATCATCAAATTCCTTTGAAACAACTCCCTCATTCATACTTACTGGGAATTCTATGTAACACCAACTTCTTGTATGCATACTGGAATTGCTATGAAATAGCTATTAAAGAGGCCTCGAATGTGAAAAACAGACTAACTTGCAATATTGAAAGTGGTTCTTTGCCACCTAAACAAAATTCAACCTGCTCACCAGGTAATTTTTGTGAATATTTTTAATTTCTGTTGACATCAAAGCATTTACTTTTAGTTTCAAATTTCACGAAAACAACCTGTCCACTGGTCGCCAATTCGTTCGTTTTTCTCCCAAAAGGCAAACCACGTCTCATTTGGTGTGACAAGACGTAAACGTAACACATTTCCCTTATATAGAAAATGTGACCTTTGACCTCAAGCAACTGACTGTGAGAGCTTGCACCCATTTGTCATAAGTGGGAGATTAGAAACTCTGTGGTAACCACAGAGATTTTTCTTCGCGAGTATTTCAAAAAACGTGAATTTTAGCAATTGTTTTCTGGAAATTTCCCCACAGAGCAAAGTGAATTACTCTGTACGAGACGTTGCATGATGGTACTTTAGTCGAGAATAGTTAAAAAGGTATTTTTGACAAGCTTCCATGTTCCACGCCTCTTTAAATTCATACTTACTGGAGTTTCTTATGTAATAAGAACTTCTTTTATTTCTATGAAATCATTACTTCTTTATACTTACTGAAGTCACCTAAGGCATGACAGCTCCTCCCATCACTGCTTAGTGTGAAGCCAGTGAAACATGCGCACATAAAGCTTCCGTGAGTGTTCACACATCGCTGGTCGCAGCCTCCATTTCTAAGACGGCGACACTCGTTGGTATCTAAACCCAAGGAGAGTAGTCAGTTTGTCACCATAGTCAAATACTACAACGTTATAACTTTTATTTTTAGCAACTGAACAAAGTTTCACAACGAGAGTATGTAATGCTTCATTTTGGAGAACAACAAATTAAAAGAAATCCAAGGAATTCAATTATAATAGAAAGAAAAAATTTCCGGCTGCAGCTAATTTTTGTAAAAAAATCCCTTCACTGACTCACACATTACTAAGTTTTACTAAAGCATAAATTATTTACCTGTCACATTTCAACAACCATAAGACTAAGCAGGACCCTAAAAAGATGTCTAACGTTGAAATATCATAACTCAAAAATGGCAGATACTACACCATATGCACTGTTCTTCAAAACACTGTTAGGAAAGAACTGTTTTCAAAATAATCCAATTTTGCAAGTTGGACTCATGACTTTAAAAAAAAAACTTTAATGCATGAAATAAAAACAAAAAATAATAAGAAAACAGCGTAAAAATCTTACCACGACAACTGACACTATCGGCAGCCAGGGTAAAGCCACTCATGCATGAACAGCGGGGCACACCACGAGTCATGTGACAGTTCTGTGAACACTTGGGTGTCATGGTCATGCAGGTAAGGCCACCAAAGCTGGGTAAGCGCTGTGGCAGCTCTAAAAAATAGAAAATGTCAACAATTAATTTTACAGAAAGAATTCTTCAATTTGGGCAGTCGTTGCCGTGAATTCGCTTACAAGGAAAACATGCATTTCTAGAGATATGCAGGAATTTGGTTCTTCACCTGTGCTCTTATTGAGTGGCTTTAACCAGAATCAAAGCAAGTGCACGGCACCAACATTGGACATAGTTGTGATGATCGCATTGTCCGGTGCACAGCACCAACATTGGACACAGTTGTGATGATTGCATTGTCTGGTGCACGGCACCAACATTGGACACAGTTGTGATGATCGCATTGTCTGGTGCACGGCACCAACATTGGACACAGTTGTGATGATTGCATTGTCTGGTGCACGGCACCAACACTGGACACAGTTGTGATGATCGCATTGTCCGGTGCACGGCACCAACACTGGACACAGTTGTGATGATCGCATTGTCCGGTGCATGGCACCAACACTGGACACAGTTGTGATGATCGCATTGTCCGGTGCAAGCGAGATCTAATTAAGCAGCCCTAAACTGTCTCTGCTTGTACATACTGTGAATTTTCAAAATGCATAAACCAATAATTTTTGTTAAAAATAAAAGTTACGGTGGTATTCACCTCAGCATAAAAAGCAACTTTGTAATGGTTTTTGATTTTTAAAAATTGACCTAATATGCTAAAATCACAAACATTGGTTATGGATTGAAGAGAAACGGTTGTGCATATTGATATACGAATAAGAATGAAAATTTCCATTTTACAATCCAAAAAGCTTGTACGAATTATTTTTCCGACGCAAATATGTGTACGAACTATTTTTCTCTCAGACGCCTACTGTACGAACTGTTGGAGACAAACGGCATGTTTCAAGGGTCCTGTACGAACTAATAGAGTGTACAAACTAGAGAAAATACTGTACTCAGAGGATTTACAAATGCTGAACATAATTAACAATGTGACATGGTTATATTCTATTAGTATTAAACGAAACTACATTATGTTAAATAAAAACAACACATGTTGACCAATCATGTCAAATTACTTTATTCAAGGAGTAACATGCTACCGGAAAACTGTGATATTTGAGAGAATGTGCAAAATGATGGTAATCAGCAAAACACGTGTTGTAAAGACAAAGGCAAGCTTCAAAGTCCGAAAATGAGAAATTTCAAGCAATAGATGAGGTGGGTCAGTGGGGTAGATCTGACATCTTATGTTTCACTGACAATTAAAATCTGACACTGTATTGGCACTCAAGCTTAAAATAAAGTCAAAAGATACCAACCAAGCAAGAAACAAAACAATTAAATAATTTAGGTAGACTTGAGAATCAAAAATAAAATGACGAGAAAGGTATGAAACATGTTTAAAACCGCCCGGGTGAGAATTTGACACGTTTGACACGCTCTAGAAACGTGGAGTATTGGAACGCTCTAAAAACGTGTCGAACGTGGAAAACGTGGCGTGTCAAACGTGTAAAATGTAGCGTGCCAAACGTGTCAAGAACGTGTCAAAAACGTGTAATTTTCGTTCCAATACTCCACGTTTGACACGCTTAGCGTGTCAAACGTGGCGATAAGCGTGTAAAACGTGGCGATAGTGTGTCGAACGTGGCGTGCCAAAACGTGGCAAAAACGTGGCACTTTTGACATGCTGGCGTGTCGAACGTGGCGATAAGCGTGTAAAATGTGGCGATAGCGTGTCAAACGTGGCGTGCCAAAACGTGGCAAAAACGTGGCACTTTTGACACGCTAGCGTGTCAAACGTGGCGATAGCATGTCGAATGTGGCTTGCCAAAACGTGGCAAAAACGTGGCACTTTTGACACCCTAGCGTGTCAAACGTGGCGCTTTTGACACGCTAGCCTGTAATCTGTGTCATTGCCATGGTAGCGACCCTACATTTAGCCTGAGGCCGTGTACAAGCCATAATGTTCTTGTTTATAGCAGCTCACCATCCACCATGGGAATCCATACTGAAAGCAAATGTATAAAGGGATTTCTTCTTTAAGTTACAGTTTATTGTTACTGTTGATGTAAATAATCCAAAATGTGATAATGATATAGAATCATTAAAAGGATAATGTAACTATCCAACTCTTACCACATACTGTTGTCACTAAATTTCATTTCATCTAGAATAACATTAACACAGAAATAAGAAAATGGTTCAACATACAAATTTGAAGTGCTTAAGCTGCTATATATATGCATATAAGTCTAAGCTTTTGAGTCAGGCCAGTTGCTTGAAAACAGTTTATGAAGTAAAGAACAGACGCACTTTGTAACATCTTTGAATTACCAAGAGTGATTCAACATTTGTCATAACATTGAGTTCATGTTGATTTTGCAGCCCAAACCTCTAAACACAATGTCTTATCCTCATTCAAGCTGACACAAAATGTGAGTTGATCCAATAACAACAATATTATGAATTGATATACTACTGAAGATGAGAGGCGTTCCAACTTCATATATTAACTGCGTAGTCAACAGTTTCTACTGACTCTTGTTTTCTGTTACAATCAAACTTACCTGTAAAAAGAAGGACCATTTGCAAGAAAAGTTTATCAAGCCACTGTCAACCAGAGTATATACATACTAAACTTCTGTTAGAGCTGCACCACACTCGAAAACCATACTTCATAAGTGCTCTCCTGAGAGGACTGCACTCTCTGACAGCTAAACCAACTGTAACTCAGTATTTGGATATTTCAATAGGCAGTGAAAACTTTTGTTGCAAACTCTTTGATGTTATTGAGGGAACATGTTTAATCATTCAAATTGGGTGATTACCTCCCAGTGGCCTTTTCAGAACTGCCAAGCCTATTTAAATTGTATCTTTATTGAAGAGTTCTATCATATTTTACACGTTCGACACGCTAGCGTGTCAAAATTTTACACGTTCGACATGCTAGCGTGTCAAAATTTTACACGTTTGACACCATAGCGTGTCACATTTTACATGTTTGATATGCTAGCGTGTCAAACTTTACACGTTTGACACGCTAACGTGGCAAATTTTACACGTTTGACACGCTAACGTGGCAAATTTTACACGTTTGACACGCTAACGTGGCAAATTTTACACGTTTGACATGCTAACGTGGCAAATTTTACACGTTTGACACGCTGACGTGGCAAATTTTACACGTTTGACACGCTAGCGTGTCATGTTTTTACACGTTTTACACGTTTTTTTTACACGTCTGACACGTTTGACACGCTCAAAAGCGTGTCAAACGTGTAAAATTCTCACCCGGGCAACGGTGGTTTGGTAAGTGGTCCTTTGTCAAGATCAACCCAAGTTGCTGTGGTTACTAGTAGTTATTTTGCAATATTTAAAACGCACCAAATCAAAAATGCATTTTTGACATTTCAGGCTGCAACTGTGCAAATGCCAGAGAAAACCAACTTCCACATAATAACAACAACCACTGTTGAGAAAGTAGTGTTAGCCAGACCTTTCTCTTTCATTAGCTGAATACAAAGGGCGTACTGAATACTTGTAAGGCATTATAAAAGTTGTCTGACAGAGGGCAAAGGGAATCTCAGTGAGGACCAGTGTAAGCCAGAAATTCTTCACACTGACACTATAATCTGTAAATTTGGGACATGGAAATTCAAGCAGACTGAATTTTCCTGCTCCTTAAATTTGAACAAGGGTGACTTTTATTTTTGATTATTTCAAAAGAGCAAATTAAACTACTGGTGCCAAAACATATGATCACAGTCATTTGCACAAACTAATTTAAATCATTCTCAACTATTAGTTTAGTACTTCAATACACCTAGACAAATGACATGCATCACCTACGTAGCACCAGGATGTACTGTTGTATCAATCATAAACTCAGAAGATCACTCCAAGTCAGGAAGCTTCAACAAGCCAAAAGTATTCAGACAAAGTGACCTGCAATTCTCTGTCATGACCGCTGACTTCAAGCCACTCAGGTCAAGAGTCTTCTCCCATGACCGAGAATGAAGATTATACGAGAAAGTTAAGTTTTGTAACAAGAATTCTGATGCCCCAACACTAATTACCAGTCATTCTTGCTGTTAGTTGTCATGATGGGGAAATAGCATTTATGATTACTTTTGTCTTCTATTGTATTTATGATTACTTGTCTTCTATTGTATTTATGATTACTTTTGTCTTCTATTGTATTTATGATTACTTTTGTCTTCTATTGTATTTATGATTGCTTTTGTCTTCTATTGTATTTATGATTACTTTTGTCTTCTATTGTATTCATGATTACTTTTGTCTTCTATTGTATTTATGATTACTTTCGTCTTCTATTGTATTCATGATTACTTTTGTCTTGTATTGTATTTAATTCTTTAACTCTAACCAAAACATTGTTGGCCCCGCAAATGTATCCATCTAGTTTTCAGTCATAAAAGCTCAGAGTTGTACTGTCAAAGTTGGGACAATCTTACGCTTTCAATTTCTTATCCACCACAAAGAACTAGATATACACACTCAATCCCATAATATAACTAGATATACACACTCAATCCCATTTCTAACACTCATTTTTGACACCAAATAACAGCCATGACCTTAATTCAAATCACATCTGTTCTACATCTTGACCAAGTATTGAACCAATAAACCCAAAAGAATGTACTGTCTGTCTCACCAATTTAGGACACAATAACAGGACAACTGACATTTCATATCAGATTCCCCATTTGTTTCATAAAAGACAAATAGTATCAAACTCACAACAACAAAATTTGTCATCTTTAAATCATGGGTAAAATCATCAGCAAATACATGCATTTCACAAAAATACAAGAAAGTAAAATTCAATGAAAGTAGAATCTAGAATATAATTTTGGGCTTCATACCAATATGACCTTGATCGGGTCACATGATCACCCATGCATAAATTTCAGTGCAAAATGTATACCTTACTTTGGCCTGAAAGAAAGTACATTTACACCAAAACAATGGTATTAACATCACGACCAAGGTGAAGTCTCAAAAATGCGGTCATAATTTCATAGTTTTCTAAACTACCATTTTTGTTTACTGCAAAGATTTTCTTCCAGCTGAAAATAATAAAATGTTCCATTCTGGTGGCAGCTCTTCTTTTTAGACATAATGAAGAAACTGAAGGGTGGTGAATTGTAAGTTATTTATTTTCATCTCAGCTGGTGGACTACCATCAACAGGAATTCATAATTTTCCAATATTCACACAATAGTCCATTCAATTGTGGTCTCAATATTTGTCATCGATGACATCTGTAGTCCATGTGCATAAGTGCCTATGACAATATACACTAATTACTGAAATAATTTCTATAAATTAGACTTTGATGTCACGTGTTCATAATAAACCTACATGTATGTTCACCAACTGTGAAGTTGGAACATATCAACACTGAATTTCTGTTCTAAATATTAAGTCACTTTCATCCTGCGAAACAAACTCCAGGTGCCCATTCCAAGAAAACTGACTTAGTTATAAGAAATCTTAAATTAAATCCATTTAAAAAAATAAGTTTGTCCTAAGTCCATTCCAAGAAAGTGATCTTAAGTTTTACTTAAGTTTTTTACTTACGTTTTGTCCGGGTGAGTTTGACTAACTTATGTGGAAGCTTCACTAAGTTTGGAAGTTGAGATAAATCTTATAGACTTAAGTCAAAAATCAACTTGAGTCAGTTTCTTGGAAGGGGTCCCAGAACTGTCTTTGCACAAATCACAACAGCATAGCACCAGGTAAAAGGTCTTTCACTAAGAAGTTAGGAAATGTAATATAAACATAAACTGTCAACACCATAAGTTATCAAGAGAAAAATCTTCAACTCACATTCAAGAACATCACAATGTAGAACAAGGATAACATCATACCTGAAGGTTGGTTGATGCAAGTCACCGCCCTCTGCCCATTCCGACACAAACACTGGTTGGGGGCTATACACCTACCCGTGCCACATGGCGTCTTGCATACCGCTGCAATTAAACAAAGATATATAATTGAGCGACGACATCAAGACAACTACAGTAATATTATGCAACAACTACACATAAAATATTGAATGGACAAAATAACCACTACATAAATAAAATAAAACAACAATAAGCAGTTACTCATAACTGCAAATGTTCACAAATTAATCAACATACAATTAAAGTTTTGCCAAAGTGACTATTCTTACAGCCTAAGCAAAAATACATTGAAGAGTTGGGTAAAAACTACATCAGTGAACTCATAAAAACAAATATTTTGGACAAGTAATGAACATGTTCTAAATCCCATTTCTCAAACCACAACTATGAATGTTCTTACCAACTGGGATTACAATAGACAACTGCCACTTAGACTGTTATGACTGACTTCTTTTGTTTGGGGATTAAGGACCTGGGGTGGATGTGAGTGCTAAGAGCTGCCTGTTTGTGACAACTGGGACCTTTTAGTAGACACTGGACTATAAAAACTAATTTCTCACTGGAAATTGATTTTTTCTCGTTGTTTGAACATAAAGAATCAGTTTACAACCACAGATACTGAAGAGAAATAATGCACATTGCAACTGTAGTTCCCTCCACTGACAAGTCCCAGCCTCTAACAACACTTAAAGGGGCAAGTTCTTCCTTTTCACCATGGCTAAACACAGTGATCAAAAGCCCCAAAGAATGCTGTGAAATTTGAATGGGAAGTGCTTCATGAAATGGTAGGTGAGAGCAGTGTCATTACTTGTCACTGACACAAGAATTTGAAAATTTAAATAGTTACCAGAAATACATCTCTGAATACTTGTTGAAATGATTAGAAGATGAGAACTTGGACTAATTGGATGCTCTGTGTGTAAGTCAAGTAACCAACTAGTATAAAGGAGCAACGCCAATTAATTGTAATAGTCATTTACAGGGTCTATGCATTTTCAGAGAACCAGTTTTCTTGACTAAATAACATGCGTCAAACTGGTTCTCAAAATGCAGGGACTCCTGTAAATGACTAGTGCCCCAGGACATTTCAGTAAGAGTGCAGGCAGCTGCACCAACACAGTCATCTCTGTTCTCCACTCCCCAAGCTTGGTCATAAAAAGAAACATGTTTGCAGTATGTGCTGCTCAATTTCAAATATTTTGTGATGCTCTTTGGAAAATGAACTGTAGCCGCCACAAAATGAACTATGGTCACAACAATTAAGATGCTGACAGTGTGACCACTACCTCAAAACAGTAAAGCAACAAAAAATTCCAAACAATGATTTGACCATGATATGATATCTATCAATACAAATTCTTTAATCCTTGTCATTACTTGAATTGCACATGGACAGGCCTACTATTGACTAATACTGACTGAGTTCCTGTGTTTTTTCATAAAAAATAATAAAAATCCTATATTTGAGCCCTTCCTGGAACTTGGAAATTTTTAAAAACAATTAACAACATTTTGTAGAACAGTGCATAAAGCTCGTATATGAAAGCTTCGGAGACAGCCATCTTGTTCCAAAGTTTGACAAATTTAGCCATTTTTCTAGGATCCTGCAGGATGTTAACTCACTTTTCAAGAAACAGGCTCCATAGAAGAATGCTCAGTTTACAGAGAACAATGCTCAGTTTACAGAGAACAATGCTCAGTTTACAGAGAACAATGCTCAGTTTACAGAGAACAATGCTCAGTTTACAGAGAAGAGAACAAAACCCTACTGTGAATAGATGACCACAGGCTTAACTCACTGACTGCACTCAATGAGGACAAAATCTTGAGCACCAATTTCAGACAAAATAATTGTTAAAATAGCACTTCTCTTCATTTTTCAAGGACTTAATTCAAATGTTATGAATGATGACAATATTTCAAAATATCCGACACAAATTGAATGTGGTAAAGCATCATTTTGCCGCTAAGCATTATTCATGTTAAAATGAAAAAATAAAATTTCACCAATCCACCATACTGTGCCATAAATTGGTGACATTTTACCATAGCACTGGTTTTATCACGAAAATCAATGTATAACATTATTGAAAATTCTATAAGATCTGTCTTTTCCTCTATCATATGCTCAGTGCCAGAAGACAGCATCAACCTATTATTCTAGGATGAGAAGCCAGAGTGGGTAACTGGGCAATTATCAAACAAAAGGCTGGTAGCTTGAAGTCAACAAAGTTACTGTTAGGTTATTCAATCCTACAGGGTTTTGGGAACCAGCTGGGAATGCTATGAATACAACAAGTAACTCTGGGGGGGACAGAATCTACTGCAGGAATAATCCTGACCAGCTTTGACCCCGTGACCTTTAGGTGCACCTGATGATAAATAGTGTGTATGCTCATCAGACTTAGAGTAATTAAAGTGGTAACATGTGAAACAGAAACCAAGGCAATTGAAATAAGAACAGAGTCATGTTTTACTTGACTGGCCGAAAAGTGACTAGAGTCTTGCGTTTTAAAAGATATGCATGGGGGTACACTGCTGCAAGGTACTCGCGCCTTTTTTATTTTTCTATGCGTCAATGGCCCAAAGGAGCAGTCGAGGAATATGCCTGCTACTGCCCTATTTATACTCTATGCAACTGGGTGTTTATGACAGAGGGCACTCTTTAATGATGTTTGTTATGACACATGCTTGACCTTACAAGCAGTTGGTTTTTGTTGTCAGCATGCACAGCAGGCACCAGACAAATTAGTTGTAAAAACTGTCCAGGTGGTCCTGTCCTTCAAAAGTACACTCGTTCTTTACTTATTCAGTACACAATGACCTGAAATTCAATTTTGTAAAAAAAATCTTCACAAAAACAAAGACAAAAATGTTTAGTCTATTGCTAGCCCAATGTGCACTTTGTACATGTCATAAAACACTTGGTGTAGTTTCTACTAGGTGTAGCAAAATAATCTCAAATGTAAAAAAGGCAGTTTTGCCAATAAGTGAACAAGGCAAAATCGGGCAGGCATTCCATAGCCATAAAACCGGGGAAAACATCACTCAAACGATGAAGTATCACCACGTATCATAATATGAGATTCATGCACCTACCAAACGTAGCCCAGATCTCATGACTGAATTGCCATGTACAAACCAGTCTGCTGAATGACCAACAAATAGTTAGGAGTAATTATTTGATTCGCTTTATGTTGACATTGCAATGACTTTTTGTGATAACTTCTTTTCTTAAAAAATTAAGTAATAAACTAGTCACTAGTATTGTATAGCTTCAGTGCTTCAGCCCTTTACATCTGTGGAAGACTATCAGTAGGGCACCGTTATGCAGATTGTTATATAGCATCATTCCTGCTGTTTCTGCAGCTGATACTTGAAATAAATTTTACACTTAAGAGTATGCAAAGAATTAAATAAAAGTAGTTCCCAAAAGTAGAAAGTCCAAACAATTTGTTTTTTGGCTTTATAACAATCTCCCATTGCTGAAATCACGAGGCCATGTTTTTTATTAAATTGTACACTCATACTGAAACAATGACATCCCGTTTCTTTTGATATTCTAAATCATAATATAATCTCAAAAACTTAACTTGCAGTTTACTAGATTACCACTTCCTTTTTGTCTTACTCTAAAGCTTTTCATAAAATATCATAGTTTACGATTAAGCGCTCCTCAGTATGCAATTCTTACAAAAATATTCTTAGTAATTTCTTAGGAGAATGTGAAGAACGAAACTGAAAATCATTGGACCGAAAAAGTTTCATTTGAATCAAATCAACTGAGATATTTTCTGTAGTTTGTGAAAATATAACATTTTTTCTAGGGTTATTCATAACCTCAAATTCAATTAACATGATTTGTTGACTTTATAAAAATTAACATGATTTGTTGACTTTATAACAATTAACATGATTTGTTGACTTTATAACAATCTGCCATTACTGATGTCACGTGACCAAGTTTTTTATTAAACGTTACCTTAAGTTTGTGGAGTTTAATATTCACATACCGTATGAAATGATAATTTCACACTCGGGATAAAACTTCCCCCTTAACTGCACTGTGGCTAATTCAAGAACAAAAATAAAATGACCCTTAGTAAATCATAACCCAGTTAGATTTGATCCCTGTAATTTCTAGGCAGCCAATTAGTGCTTTCTAAAACCATTGATAATTAAGGCCATACTGCAAAGAGCAAAGTTCAGTTTGCCTTGCATAAACACCACAAAACCCACTTAAGATTATGTAACGTCTTATTGACTTGTGTAGGATCTTATCGATAGGTCAATAAGTACAAAACTATAAATTTAACTCCATGAAAGTAGAAAGCCTGTAGAATTTGATTTTTGACTTCACACCAATCCCTCATGGGTCACATGACCATGCCTTTTCAGAAAATTTTAGCAAAAAGCAAAGATAAATTCACAGCAAAACCAAGCCCCATCACTGTCATGGACAAATTGTGATTGATATTTTAAAGTATAAGGCGGAATCTTAAAAATACCAGTTTCAGTTTTATAAATTACTGGTCATTTCGTTTTTGTTTTATGCAATTTCGAATTTTTTATAAAAGTTCTCTTTTGATATACCATCTTGCAAAAGTGAATTAGTTTAAAAATAATTCCGAACCGCATTTTGACGAACACTGCATTAACATTAGAAACTTTCGCTTGAATCCAACCAGCCATTTCTGAGATGCAGTGTCCCAAAGTTAGCCAAATTTGGACATTTTTCTAGTCAAGAGTCCTACATGAACTCTAAGAGGCTTAAGATGAAAGATTTCTGTCGCCAAACAAATACCATGGATTAATTGACCCCACAAATATGAGCCATTTCCTGCCACATGAAAATGAATAGGGCAAGTGGTCTAAAATGAGAAATCAGCATATTTGTTGTCTTTGGACTAAAAATTGCACTTCCTAGGTAGTTGGTGATTCATCCTACATCCCAAAACTTGAACTGTATTTAGGGAAAATTTCAAAAAACGCAAACAGTCAAATTTATGGATTAACACAGTTCTACATTCATGATGTAGTGAGGCCAACTTGTACTATCAATATTGTAGGTTTTGCACTTGCCAAATGGCAGTTATTTGATTATTGAGATAGCCTTGCATTTATTTCTTTACCAACAAATTTGTTCTCAAATTCAAAACAGTCTAATTTGATAACTCAATTTACAAATTGTTTTAATCAGATTTTGGCCAAATCAAAGAAAATTTAAAAATAAGCACAACTACATAACTGTCATGTTCAACATTTTGCTTTCATCACTAAAGCATTATCAAGACAATATACCAATGTACACTCAACAGTGTCAAGCACTAAACTAGGTGAACAAAAAACAAGTATACTGAAACATAACAAACTGCCAGTTGAAGGCAACAGATCACTGCTGATGAGTGAATGGGCAGCTTCATCAGCCTCAATGGCCAAAGACTCTTTAGTTTAGCTGGAGCTTATTTGAAATGGCAACGTGCTGGTGAAAATAAATAAAAAGTTGCATATCACATTGTTTAGCTGGCTAAAAAAAAACAAAAATTAAATTAGCCACTTTACTTTCATCAAATTGTTCTCCTGATATTGCTTGTGGTGATAGGATTATTGTTTCTATTTCTAACAACAACATCCAACGAAACGCTTTCAGACCATATTGAAATATTACGAGTCAGACCAATTTGATGAAAGTAAAAGGTCTACACTAAATATTCTCCAGTTTGTGACACAACATGGCAAACAGGTGAAATTTCATTTTGTCAAAGTTCTCAACAAAAATAACTTTCCAGGAAGATTTACTTTGTTTTTTATAATGGTTTGTATGGTGGAGCCATTATCAAACAACATTTGGTAAAATTTAGAGCATTTGCAATTTGGTGATCTGGCTTCTTTAAAATTGAAATGTAGCTATTCTATCAACTACTTTTGTCCGAAGTTGAAGAACTTTTACTGTAATTTGATTTTTTAGTCAGATAAACAGGGCAAATGCAGCTTTAACTGCCACACTCTCACTTGTTAACAGTTAAAAATATTTATGCCAAATCAACGACAAATATTTTCCAAAATATCAGTTTTAAAACCGTTACTCACGCTTTAAACAAGGACCCCTTGGGAATGAATGTGTCCATCCTTCACAACACATCTCAACATGCTCTACAACCTCACAGACATGAATGCCCCTAAAACAAACAGAATCGTGGAAAATACTGAATAACAATTCTATGTCAAATTAAAACATAGGTGTATAATGTTACAGTTTCATTTAAGCTTCCACAAGCAATTTGGGTATGAAACAGAAAATAAATTAAACCTTTTTTAAACTTTGAAATGGAGCTTAATTGAAATTCTTAATGTTTAGGCCTACACAAATTCACAGCAATTTAAGTTCTAAAGTAAAAATTACAATTTCCATTCATATGGTGGCAAACTGTAATGAAACAATTGATTAAGAAATCCCTTATATCAACATTTTGATATAGTAAACATTGCTCACTTTGCTACATGAATTTCGAATTTTTGATTCACAACACTGGACACGGGCATTGTGGGCCTCAGTGAGGGCCTTGGCCAAGACTCTTAACATTTAACTATACCTGTATTGAAAAGTTGGTGATATACACGCTGCTGTGACAAAAAGTGCAATAACTGCCGAGACAGATGACAAACCACCCGACCTCATAGTCCCCAGATCACCAGATGGTCTGCTTGGCGGTGAATGCCCGGTAAAATGAATCACCGTTGTCCAAATCCAGTGTTCAACTCACTCTAACTCACTGACACTGAATCAGTTTTATAAACTTTCCGCAGAGTACAAAAACTTTCTTAAGGTCTTCGTGAAGTATCTAGTAAGAGTAGTTTTCCTGGAGGAGTCATGTTGTACAGGAAAGCAGCAATGACCACTACTACTGTATCCCAAAAACCGCAACTTCCCAACCAGAGCCTACGACAAGTGCCGCTGTTGTCTGCTTAACTTTTTGGCAGGTGGTTTCGTTTATTGACCAGTTATTATTCACAGTAAATAGAAGATAAATAGAGAACTACTTAGAGGCTTCTTCTGGCATTATTTAAAGTGATTATGGTATTCTACAAAAATATCACTTCATTCTGAAATTGATTACCAAGGAGTCTTTCGTTATTTATTTTTATATAACAAATGCTCCCACTTGTAAACAAATAATAATGCCAATTGGTGGCGCCCAAATTGTAGGTGTCGCTGTTCGCAGTTATTCGCCATCTTTGTTGGACAAAAGCGACTGCACGAAATCACTTGGCACACTGTGGTTTCCAGTGCAATGAATTTAGAGTTACTTGGTGAGTGCCAAACTGGATTTAAAGGCGTTTCAAACAGCATTTGTTTATCATTTATTTATAGGTAAATTCATCGATTCGCATTTTCAACCACGCTCCTAGTCATTCCAACTCCTGACTGTTGCCACAGACGTAGCCGTGGTATTACTGGGGAACCCAATGGTCGTCCGCCTAAGCATAAAACCGACTTGCTGTTGTACTCACCGAATTATTCCACTTCAANTGCGGTAGTAGGAGGCGTGATAATAGTAGTAGCAGTATTCGTAGTAGTAGTAGTAGGTAAACTGAAAGAACCAAAAAAAACCATGTTCAAGCTTACATGTTGCATAGGGCTCTACCATGTATATACAGTAACATTTAGGAGGACAACGCCCAAGTAAAATGATAACTGGCAAAGGGTATACATTAATGACAAGCGTTCAAAACATTAAGTACACCTGAGAGAACATGAGTACTCACATACTAATGAATGCAAATAAACTGTATTGTAAGAAACATGAGTACTTACGCCAATATCGCCCCAAGTCCAACCAAAATTCCGAAGAAACTAATTATGTACATTGACGTTCATCCACCATAAAACGTTTGTGGAATGGCGTTCAAATAGAGCGGTACCAGAATAAATAGTCAGAGAGAGCGACATCTGGCGCAAGAACTACAGTGTAGAAAGTCCTCTTACATGGCGGGAAAAAAGTGTATTCGTACGCCCAATCGGAATAACATAACGTAAGATAACGTAACATTGCAGTCTGCAGTAACAACGTTTATTGCATTGTTTATCACTTAAACGGCTGTTACGGGCATAATGAGTGTCGGTTGATTCCCAGATTTTGCATGCACCCCGTCCTGTCTTTAGCTTTACATGTTGATACAAGTTTCATGGCGAGGTGACGAGCAAAACTACCCTGGCTGTGTGCAATTTCGGTGTCTACGGAAGAAATACACACAGTGGTACCTAGCTGTATTTTGACGACAGTCTTCATAGAGCTAGCTGGCTGGCTACCACAGACGTTGCTGCCTGGAGCTCAGTCACACGTTACTTACAAGTTACACTGTAACTTATAGTCATGCGATGGTGCTGTCTGGAGCTCAGTCACACGTTACTTACAAGTTACACTGTAACTTATAGTCATGCGATGGTGCTGTCTGGAGCTCAGTCAAACGTTACTTACAAGTTACACTGTAACTTATAGTCATGCGATGGTGCTGCCTGGAGGTCAGTCACACGTTACTTACAAGTTACACTGTAACTTATAGTCATGCGATGGTACTGTCTCTACGATTACCTAACTTCAGATCCATTACTGTCCACACATCAAGCTCATGGACAATGGCACACTGGTCCTGCCTGTACGCCGGAATATTTTCTACAAATTGTCCTTTCGCAGTAACTCTGTGTCTGGTACCCAGCCAGCTAGCTGTATGATTGAAGACTATCGTCATCATACAGTTTGGTACCACTGTGTGTTGATCTCTGTTAGATCCCGAAATTTCACACAGGCCTGGTACTTCAGCTCATCACCACATCGTTAAACGTATATCAACAACGCTAACGACCGGCAGCAGTGCATGCAAAAGTGAGTCAACCAATTCTTACCTTGCCCATTGCAGATACTTAAGTGAAAATTATCAAGAAACATCATTTTCTTGCATAATTCTCTGTCCTTTGCAACAAAGAAAAGTATGTCGTCGTTTTGAAAACAATACACTCGTGACACGCACACACGCCATTTCCTATTTTTTGTGACATCTCTCGGGGAAATGATGACAGCTTCGCTGCAGAAAAATTCGTTTTGAACTTTGGTTTGCTGGTATTGAAATACTAAAAACTTGTAAAGAAATAAAACCAGTTCCGATAATTTGTTGTGACATGTACGCAACTCCTTGGAAGAAGAACAGGTAATTGGAAGATTAGCGAAAAAAAAAACTGGTAACGCAATACTTCACGGCTCCGAAAGCTGACGCAAAAGGTCGCTCCAAAACTTTAGCTGCAGAATAATGGTAGAATGCAGGGCTCGACATAACGAGCTGCAGGTCGCATTTGCGACCTGAAATTTGGAAATGCGAGCTGAGATTTTTGTCAG
>NMRA01000205.1:106985-130453 GCA_002633005.1 Phoronis australis
TGGTGTACGAGCCATAGGGTCTGTTTAATGCATTGAGTGGTGCTCGAGCTGTAGTGTCTGTTTGATACATTGAGTGGTGTTCGAACTGTAGCGTCTGTTTAATACATTGAGTGGTGTTCGAGCTGTAGTGTCTGTTTAATACATTGAATGATGTTGGAGCTGTAGTGTTTGCTTAATACATTGAGTGGTGTTCGAGCTGCAGTGTCTGTTTAACACATTGAATGGTGTTCGAGCTGTAGCGTCTGCTTAATACATTGAGTGGTATAAGAGATGTAGTGTCTCTTTAATACATTGAGTGGTGTTCAAGCTCTAGTGTCTGTTTAATACATTGAGTGGTGTTCGTGCTGCAGTGTCTGTTTAATACATTGAGTGGTGTTCGAGCTGTAGTGTCTGTTAAATACATTGAGTGGTCTTCGTGCTGCAGTGTCTGTTTAATACATTGAATTGTGTTCGAGCTGTAGTGTCTGTTTAATACATTGAGTGGTCTTCGAGCTGTAGTGTCTGTTTAATACATTGAGTGGTGTTCGATCTGTAGCGTCTGTTTAATACATTGAGTGGTGTTCGAGCTGTAGTTTCTGTTTAAAACATTGAACGCATTTCAACGCTCTGCGTTGCTCTTGTTACTCATTTTAGTTAGGAACATGGAGATTTGATCAGTGTATACACCTACCTTAATAGCGTCGAGCCCTGGAATGCCATTTTTTCCAACATTGTTAAATAATTTACTTCAATCAAGGAAGAGTGTAGTGTTTTTAATGACACTAATTTAGTGTCAGGATTTATTTGGTCCATTTTTACCCACATGCTCAAAGCTGCATCTATATTTACTGTACAGCTTTGCATGAAGGCTGGAAGTCTGGTTGCTATGTAGCATTCAAGTATAGATGACACTTTCATGAACTGAGTCCATTTCTGTTTTTATTGTACCATTCTGCATGTCTGTGCTACAGCTTGTAATTTTTTATTCACATCGAGGTCAACCTCCATGACCTCATGATGCACTTCACTATAGTGATATGCCAGAGCTTAGTTGCGGAGCTTTATCCAAGATTTTGAGAATAGGGTGTCCAAAATGGGGTTCCCAATATTTCAGGGCGTCCGTGATTTCAACGACGCGTTTTCCTCACCCCCTACCTCCATTCACCAGTAACCCCCTCCCACTCACACTGAGGTTTATTGCAAAGAATACGTAGAACAACGCTTTTACTTCTAAGTTTGCAAAACAGCAAAAAAATGTGTGGATCAAGACTTTTATGTCTGAATTTACGAAAACAGCCAAATAATTTACCAAACAGATATTACAGATATTGGTTGAATGATGAGTGCACTGTTTTTGGTGATCTCAAATCAAACTGCTGTTATAAAGTTTATCAGATCATCTTAACTAGCATTATATTCTGTACAATGAGTCATCAAAGCTGCATTTACCAACACAAGAAGAATGCTGCCAGGGTTAGTTTTGAGTTGAGTGTTGATGGTCCAGGCTGAATGGTGCATTCTAGCTTGAAGTTTGCATCTAGGGACGTACTATTGTTCATAGTGGGTAACATTCAAGTCAGTCCGAGCTTTTCCACATGTCTAAATCAGTGCAGATTAATTGAGATTATTGCTGTCCTCATTGGTAGACTGCTGGACTTAAACTTTTTTATTTTATGGAAACTATTACTAACAGTTGTTACTGATATTTGTCGTGTAGCCATCTAACTATTACTAACAGTTGTTACTGATATTTGTTGTGTAGCCATCAAACTATTACTAACAGTTGTTACTGATATTTGTTGTGTAGCCATCAAACTATTAGTTGTTACTGATATTTATTGTGTAGCCATCAAACTATTAATAACAGTTGTTACTGATATTTGTTGTGTAGCCATCAAACTATTACTAACAGTTGTTACTGATATTTGTTGTGTAGCCATCAAACTTTATTGCTGCATTTTATATTTTTCAGAGTCTTTTGGGCAGAACTACCCTGAGGTATGTATTGCCCCTGCATACTAAGGCCATCTTGTAAAGACGAAAAACAGTGGTACATTATCATGTTGAATGGAGTGTATCATTCCTTTAATGTCTGATTTAATTTGAATCAGAAAAATTCAAGGTGTTCCTTTGACACAGCATTGAAAAACGAAAATGTCATTGTAAAAAAATGTTAGTGGTGTACAGTATGATTATGCTATTTAAGTGCACCATTTTGTGCCAGTTGAAAAGTGTTGATGTTTGCAACTGAATTGTCGTTTCAGATTCCAGTAATTCTTCACTTGTTTAGCTCACAATATGACCAACAAGTAAAATTCTTGTTTTATAAAATTTCTCCACAAAATTAAAGATTAAGAACATTTGAATTTATTTCTATTGTGGACTGCAGTGTGTAAATAACATAAAACTAATAATATATCTGCTGAAAGTCTCATTATTTTCAAAAAGGTCAAAAGGTCATCAGACTTTGAAAAGTAAAACAATGACCATTTTGACAATTATTTTTGTGCAAAACAAGTGGAGTATTTCAGTGTATTGCTTGTAACCTAGCTGCAAATGACCAAGTAACTACATTTCTGCCTCTCAATTTGGCAGGATTTTGATGGCATTCTCGACAGTATTAGTATTGCCATCACGTGTGCTTTCAACAAAAGAGGAACTCTATTGGCCGTCGGTTGCAACGATGGCCGTATCGTCATTTGGGACTTCTTGACAAGAGGGATCACCAAAATCACCAGCGCCCATGTTCATCCTGTGTGTTCACTAAGGTTTGTCTCTCACTACCACTGCGTATGTCGATTTGAACGCCATTTTTGATCAGTGAAAATGGATTCCAGTTCATCATTTTGTAGCATTGACCTGATTGGCACGAGGATGTTGAAATTGATAACTCTAACTGAAAACTGCTTTTGTGGATTATCAAGTTTTACTTCTGTCCCACCAATTGTGTTGAAATTCATAACTCTAACTGAAAACTGCTTTTGTGGATTATCAAGTTTTACTTCTGTCCCACCAATTGTGCATTCTCTCATCTGAACTTCTTTCAAATTCAGTGAGATATAGCAAAATTATGCCAGAGAAAGCTGAGGGTTTGTTTGCTTGTATGGCACTCCCACAGCCATTACCTAAAACATGGTCTCTGAAAACGTACCCATAATTGCTAGTTTCTCAGAGAAATTTCATCAGAATTATTTCTTAAATGTGACGTGCTAAATGTGGCAAAAACTATTTCAGTTGTCGTGAAGTGGGTGAATAAGACTTCAATGTTAAATGATTTCATGAGACTGACCTCAGTTTAATGTGTATTTATGTTGCTACTCTTCTTTGTAATCACAAAGTAACAAGTATCTATGACTCGATATCAGGAAATTAACAAATTGTCAATTGATTACCAGTTACAGTAAAGCAAACCATACAATGTCAAGGTTGTTTTTGATGGAGCTTGTTCTTCACAAACTCTAACGTGGTATTTTTGTTGCTGTTTTGCTATCTTCTGGTATCAAATTCAAATCTGAAGAAAAAAACAGATGATGCAATTCAATTATCTGGTGACTTACAATGTATATGACAATAGTAATCTGACAAGATGTTGTTTCCCTATCATGACAGGTAACAGAATTTACTTGACGTGACTGGTGGGAACATTCTAATAATACATAATTTCGTAGCCATGACACTAACTTCCCTACAACGTCACCTTTATTCCATGACACTAACTTCCCTACAACTTCACCTTCATTCCATGACACTAACTTCCCTACAACTTCACCTTCATTCCATGACACTAACTTCCCTACAACTTCACCTTCATTCCATGACACTAACTTCCCTACAACTTCACCTTCATTCCATGACACTAACTTCCCTACAACTTCACCTTCATTCCATGACACTAACTTCCCTACAACTTCACCTTCATTCCATGACACTAACTTCCCTACAACTTCACCTTCATTCCATGACACTAACTTCCCTACAACTTCACCTTCATTCCATGACACTAACTTCCCTACAACTTCACCTTCATTCCATGACACTAACTTCCCTACAACTTCACCTTCATTCCATGACACTAACTTCCCTACAACTTCACCTTCATTCCATGACACTAACTTCCCTACAACTTCACCTTCATTCCATGACACTAACTTCCCTACAACTTCACCTTCATTCCATGACACTAACTTCCCTACAACTTCACCTTCATTCCATGACACTAACTTCCCTACAACTTCACCTTCATTCCATGACACTAACTTCCCTACAACTTCACCTTCATTCCATGACACTAACTTCCCTACAACTTCACCTTCATTCCATGACACTAACTTCCCTACAACTTCACCTTCATTCCATGACACTAACTTCCCTACAACTTCACCTTCATTCCATGACACTAACTTCCCTACAACTTCACCTTCATTCCATGACACTAACTTCCCTACAACTTCACCTTCATTCCATGACACTAACTTCCCTACAACTTCACCTTCATTCCATGACACTAACTTCCCTACAACTTCACCTTCATTCCATGACACTAACTTCCCTACAACTTCACCTTCATTCCATGACACTAACTTCCCTACAACTTCACCTTCATTCCATGACACTAACTTCCCTACAACTTCACCTTCATTCCATGACACTAACTTCCCTACAACTTCACCTTCATTCCATGACACTAACTTCCCTACAACTTCACCTTCATTCCATGACACTAACTTCCCTACAACTTCACCTTCATTCCATGACACTAACTTCCCTACAACTTCACCTTCATTCCATGACACTAACTTCCCTACAACTTCACCTTCATTNTATTTAGAAGGTGCCAGGTGTGTGACGAGGGTGTCACACAGCGGGGTGTAAGCATTTTGCGTGCTCAAGTCACTATCAGTGGGAGTGTGTCGCGGACACTCGGGCAAGTGGGACAGTTGTTCCTCTGTCCGTGGGACGATAATGAGTACATCCCGGTACGCAGCAACAGTGTGGCATGTTGACTGACTCGTAAAAAAAGCACACGATGACCGAACTTATCAAAACCGCGAGATAGAACAATGAGTGACTGGGCAGCTCTCACAGTCAGACTATACGAAAAGAAATAGGCAGGAAATTCTTGTCTCCCAAAACGTCACTTCCGGAGTAGAGAACGAATAATTAATCAAGTTACGAAAAGTTGTAATTAAGGGGAAAATATGTCTGGGATAACCAACGAACCTTATTTTTGCTAAAAAAGACATGAAAAAAGGTTGCCTTCGCCTTTAACTTGGCTTATTTCACGTAAGTCACTTACATGGGGTCACTTACAGGGGTCACGAATTTGTGAACCAGTTTCCCCTCTTAATAACAGCCATTAAATTGGTTCTCAAAATCCGGGATCCATTTAAGTGATTATCACCTTATTTCACAACTCAATTTTCACGTGGCTGTTACTAAACAAGGCCACTTCCAGACATCTCCCCAGTTAAGGAAAATTTTTAAACAACTCCGTCATCTTGTTCTTTGTCAAATGTAGACCTATGGCAAGGTCTTTTCTTGTAGTAATTAGTTGCGGCTAAAAGTTTGCTTTGTGCTTGTTCACCTGAGCTTTTCTTCTTTTTCAGCTCATTAATCTTGGTGTGCCCCAACAAGCATGCCGCGGTGCTTCTCAACGTCAAAGACGGCAAACATACAGTAATACCCCTTGATGAGGACTCGGATCTCAGCATTGTGGCTTCTTTTGACAGACGTGGCCAGTATATTTACACAGGCAATGCCAAAGGGCGGGTATGCTCCCAGCTTGGATTGTTCAGTATTAAGGGATCTCTTTTATAGCTAATTTATTCTACTGATGTGACTTGGAGTGCCTTGTAATGCTACTTAGATTGTAGTATTCTACTGGTTAGTTACACATCTAACACAAGTTTAGAGAGTGCTAAAATGGTTCACCAGCTCATTGCCAGGACGGAAATCAGTTCTCATTTCGAAGATCAAATGACATGAAGCTGCATTTCGCATTATTTAAGTGACTAAAAACAATAATTGATTTGGCCTTCTGACGGTTGTGTGATCGATTGTTCAAATTGAATTGGCCTTCTGACGGATGTGTGATCGATTGTTCAAATTTTCTCTCCCACAGTTACTTGTATATGAGACAAAGACTATGGATCTGGTTGCCTCGTTCAAAGTCATGACGGGTACATCAAGTGCCACAGCAGTTAAATCTATAGAGTTTGCACGACGTGGAACGTGAGTTCAACTTTGCTGTACATTTTGTTGCAGAATTTCAGTTCTGGACATAACATTAATAAAAATAAAGTAACAAAAATTCTCATGAGAACATTCAGATTTTACATCGTCACGTTTTGCTGAAAAGCGTGGTCAGTGACCATGTGACCAATACATGGCTACAAAGCAAGCTATGGTTCATCATCTTATCAGTTGGATTTTGTTTGTGACATGATGTTTAGTAGTTTGCTGTAGTAGGTTGTTGTAGAACCGTGGTGTGCGTGTGCGTGTGTGTGTGTCAAGACTTGATTTGGTGACCTGGTAAATGTCCCAGCTCACCACAGAGTCGACATGTAACATATGAGCACACTCTCAAGATATTAAAGGAAATAAACAAGCGTAAGTCAGAATCGTTCGGCAAAAAGTGGAAAGCCCCCATTTGCCTTTGTCTGCCTCAGCTGGTGAACCTGTGCTCGTTACCATTGGCAGAAATTGGTCAACATCTGGCACATGAGACAATCCTAATTTTTCATTTGAGCAAAGACCGCTGTGCAGGCAATCTGAGGTAGCTCTGCAGACATTTCCCAAGTTTGCTAGTTTTTCATTTCAGGTGATTTATTTAAAGTTTGTTTTCAACTCTTGCCAAGAAGATTTGGTGACCTGAGAATTTTGCCAGGTTGTATTTGGCGAGTTGACATTATGCTAAGATTCGTGCCCTTTTTATATGTTGAATTGTGAATGTTCTTATGAAAGTTTTTGTCTCTTTTTTATTGCTGTACATGTCTTGAAAGCTCTGTACATACTCCCCTGCTAGTAGGCAATATCCACTCAAATTTAAGCCCTGGAATAACACATCAGGGGCTTTCAGGCATTGTTTTGTATCCTGACTGTGTTGATTATTAGCTGTAGTGTCAAGTTTGTTCATTGAATGTTATTGTGTGTAACTAAATCTTGTCAAGATGAATCAAACTTTGGTCAGCTTCAACAGTAATCTGTGATCTTCATTCTGAGTTCCCTATCAAGAAAAGAGCACCTGAAAAAAGCAAATGAAAGCGACTGGGAGGACTTTATTCTTCCACTTACCCTTGACTGCCAAATAGTGCAGTTGGCTAGTCTCAAATAGTGCAGTTGGCTAGTCTCAAATAGTGCAGTTGGCTAGTCTCAAATAGTGCAGTTGGCTAGTCTCAAATAGTGCAGTTGGCTAGTCTCAAGTAGTGCAGTTGGCTAGTCTCAAATAGTGCAGTTGGCTAGTCTCAAATAGTGCAGTTGGCTAGTCTCAGATTTTGTGCGATTTGCTTACGTTTGAAATCTTGGTTGTGCAAGTTTGACGAGGACTTAATGATGTATGTTGACATTGCAACTACTGAGTGTTATTTTCATTTTTATATGCTCACGTTGTCCGTTGTTCAAGAAGTGTTTCCTTGTGCAGGTGTTTCTTATTAAACTCGGCTGATAGAATCATCCGTGTGTATGAAAGTGGGGAGGTATTAGCATGTGGCAAGGATGGTGAGCCAGAACCGATACAGAAACTGCAGGATTTAGTAAACAGGTGAGATCTTCCACTGAGTACAGTATGCACACTTGGCAATGAAGTTTGGATTATTCCTTCTCAAAAAGATTTAATGACATCGATCTTGATTGGTGACATTCATTCATCTAGTAGGTAGTCATATCACCAATGTAAATCTGCTGGTCAGCTTAATTTTACATGTTAGGGTGAGCTAGAACACATCAAGGTATTTTACAGAAGTTTAAGTAAACAGGAAGTCGTGGTAATTTGAGACATCTGGTAAAATGCATTCAGATACATGTGTCGACAGTAAAGGTCGACTACATTCAGATACATGTGTCGACAGTAAAGGTCGACTACATTCAGATACATGTGTCGACAGTAAAGGTCCACTACGTTCAGATACATGTGTCGACAGTAAAGGTCCACTACATTCAGATACATGTGTCGACAGTAAAGGTCCACTATATTCAGATACATGTGTCGACAGTAAAGGTCCACTATACCTTCAGTTGAATGTGGTAAATGTTTTTAAACCCCAAATGGATTCACTTAAGAAGAAACAGCAATGAAATGCCTGTTCTTAGCAGTAGTCTTGTCTGTTCTTTAGTTTTAGTGATTCTGTTTCAGAACCCTGTGGAAAAAGTGTTGTTTTTCCGGCGACGGAGAATTCATCGTGGCGGGGTCAGCGAGGCAACATTCCCTGTACGTGTGGGAGAAAAGTGTGGGAAACTTAGTAAAAATATTACACGGAAGAAAGGGAGAGTTATTATTAGATGTCGTGGTATGTCGCCTACTTTGTAACTGTAACTGTCTGATGAAATTGCATTTTTTTTCTTAATACATACTGTGTTTTTGCCAATTTGCATGAAACACAGAGGATTGCTTTTTAGTTGGACTGTGTATATCTTTTTGTTAACACTATATTCATTGTATTTCACTTAAAAGGTAATTTTTCAACTCGACTTTCCTCAAAGATCAAGACAGTTTAATTCAGCAATGATGAATTGATTTCCTTTTCATTGTTTTAGTGGCACCCTGTCCGTCCCATCATATGCTCTATATCCAGCGGTGTCGTATCCATATGGGCTCAGAATCAAGTGGTACGTGCTCCGTTTCATTGTCAACTTTGTTAAATACTTTAAAGTCTCACCAATTTACTACACAATACGGCCGACAAGTGAAATGATAATTGCATCAGTTTTATTTCCAACATATCTTTATGTAGCACTGAAATCAGTTAGTTTTGTTACACAGCTTCAATCAAACAATGTTTTGAAAAGTTGTATTCACCAAAAAAGGTCATTTTCGGCAATTATTTTTACCGAAATTGGTGAGATTTTACGGTTCATAGATTTTATGTTTCGTAATAGTACTCATTGGTGGCCTTTAATCTGTTTTAAGAATCCCATCTCATGTGCACTTTGCACCCGCCATGTTCCACAAAAGGTTGCATTATAGAACGTATTGTACTGCAGTGTCAATTACTGGTCATTTCTGTAATTTGTGTTATAGTTTAGCCAGGTGTTCTCAAGAACCAAATGATTTTAGAATAGAATTAAAGTCAAAAGTTCAACAGAGTAATCATATCAAGTAACTTGCAAGTATCAATCTGTCTTTTATATAATTGTGTGAAGTTTTTGACTGAAAATTATTGGTTTTTGCAATCAGAAGTAAATTTTTCCATTTAAATGCCAGTAATTGTCTTTTCATGTGGACTTCAAAGAGTATCCTTTATCATTAATGGCATTTTTATTAAAGCAGGCCTGGATGAAATTTGTGTTTTCATTCATCATCGTATTTTGTAATGCTAGGAAAACTGGAGTGCTTTTGCTCCTGACTTCAAGGAATTGGATGAGAATGTCGAATATGAAGAGCGGGAGTCAGAGTTTGACATTGAAGATGAAGACAGAGAGGTTGAAGAAACTAAAGGTGAGTTCTTGGAAGGATTGCAGTGTGAATTTCCTGTATTGTACAGTTAGCTTGAGGCTTGTGGAATGGAACAGTTGAAGCGAAAAAATATTTTAACCAGTTTCTTTCGCATATCCATGTTTCAGGGCCCGATGAAGAGGATGTTGATGTAGACGTGACTAGTGTTGATCCAATAGCAGCATTCGTCAGCAGGTACTTAGGACTTATTACTAATCACTGACTATTAATGGCTTCAAGTAACGTCATATCATTATTCAGTCTTACTGTGGATTTCAAGGCTCAGGGTCTAGTCTTGTACTCAAAATCGAAGTTGAATATTGTTTTTGGCATTTTCTATTCCACTTTTATGCGAACTCGAGATAAGTGTCTATCATTCTGTGTTGGAGTGCACTATGGCTTATATAAGTGTCTATCATTCTGTGTTCGAGTGCACTATGGCTTATATAAGTGTCTATCATTCTGTGTTCGAGTGCACTATGGCTTATATAAGTGTCTATCATTCTGTGTTCGAGTGCACTATGGCTTATATAAGTGTCTATCATTCTGTGTTGGAGTGCACTATGGCTTATGCAGATGAGTTCACACTTGATGTCCCCTAGATTTGACCTTCAGACTCGAACTTATAGCACCAATACAAGGGTCATCAAGCCAAAACTTGTAATAGTAATAGACAGTTATTCATGGAAGCCATTGTCTTACGGTAGCTATGCTGTAAATCTTTAAAATGATATTGTATTTATTTTTTTGCTAGGTAGTCTATTTTATGAAAAAATGAATTTCAAAAATTAAATTTCACTTGTCGGCCATATTATGTCGTAAATTGGTGAGATTCTGCCATATAGATATGTTGATCTTAGTTTACAGTGTTGATCCATTTGAATAATTCCTTGTGCATTTCAGTGATGAGGAGGGAGAAGACGACACAGCGCTTCTGTTTTTACCTGTAGCACCTGAAGTTGAAGATCCGGAATGTGCGTTACCGTTACCTGAACAACAGGTAAGGGAACATCTTGGCTCTGTCTGTTTGAGTACCACTCGTGTCATGGGGGACAGTCGAACAGGCACAATGTTTAGTCTTGGTGACCAGCAAGCCACTCATGTCATAGGGGACAGCGAAGCAGGCACAACAGGTAGTCTTGGTGATAAGCACATGTTGAACATCCTTTATTTGGATTTGGTTGAACTCGAACAAAATTCCACAATATGTTTGCTTACCTGTTTGTGTTCTCTGTAAATCAGATTTCTGTTAGTTTTTTGCAATTTCTGAGTCCAGTTGGACCTGTCTTGAATGATTGGTGGCTTGCCAGTGGCATTTGGGATGTAGTAATGATATCCATCATTCTCTCCGTCGGTTTGTGTGCTCATCTGTTCATGCAGAGAATTAATACTATTCTGTGCATGACACTTACATTTCTCATGGTGTTTTGGCCAAACATTCAAAATAGTATGCTTATAGAGTGTCGCTGCGCATACGGTCACCATTTTGCAATTTGACCGTGTTTTCCTAAATTTGGCCCGCTCTTGATTTACTACGCTCCCATGTGTACCGTTTTTCTTACATTTCTCGCGGGATATCAACCAAAGTTTCAAAAAGCCTGAACAAATTGTTGTAGCACCTATCATCGGTATTTTGCATTCCAACCGTGCTTTATTTTCACATATCCGTGTAGGCCATTCTGTGTCCAACCCTTTACAGGGCCCTCTACAGGGGATATTGTTGTCTTGTCTGCCTTGTACTGTTTTATCAATGCTTGTGCTACTCTGTGAAACTGTTGGGGCAATGGTCATATATAACGAGCCCATACTTTGAGAACCAGTTTGATGCCCATTATTTAGTGGAGAAAACTGGTTCTCAAACTTTGGGCACCATATATCCGACCATTACCTGTTTGTAATCAAATCAATTTGTATAAGTTGGGAGGTCTAGGTTCCAGTGAATAACATGATTCAAGTAGTCTCAGGATATACAAGGCCATTGTTCAGTAGCAATGAGTAATTGAGGTGCTGGCATTCTTAGCTTACACTTAAAGTGATTAAGTGCCGAAATTCAGGTGTACATTTTGTTGGCATTATCTTACGACTTTGGCAGCTTTCTTATCAAACCCTTGGCATAGTCCTGACATTCACGCACACGTTGTAATTTCAGTCAACTCAAACAAGGCTTGACAGTACCGTTTTTCTTTACTAAAATTGTATGTTTGAGTCAAGAGTTCTTAAATCAGGTTTCAACACAATTTGGTGAAAATGGGCAGTTGCTTCAACTCAAATTCCCTTGTTTTACCTCACTTAAATCCGAGTCCATCTCTTCAAACACTGTTAATGTATGTCATGGGTATGGAAACTGTAGCAACATGTCATAAATTTCTCAATGTTGATTGTTAAAAAACCCCAGAGGATGTTGAAACATTATTTGTTCATATTACATCCCTTGCACCCTCAGTTGACTGTTAAACAAACCGTTGTTCTGCAAGTTTTATTTCATTTCCATTTATTTTGTAGGCAGCAGACGATAGCCAGAAAGAGAATGTAGACAAAAAACGAGCTTCTGAAAAAAGTGGCAACTCTCCATCATCGAAGAAACAGAAAACAGTGGACACACTGGATATTGAACTTCCAGATGCGCCAAAAGATGGTAGGTTTGGTAAAAATGAATTATTGCAGCACTACAAAATATGTTGTGGCATATAGGTGGGACTGACATCTTTTAACGAAGTGATTTCTGTCCGCGGAGAATTGTGTATGGCTTGTGCTGTTTTGTCTCGCTGAAATTATACTTTGCTTCAAGGAGAAATTTAAATTCCAGAAATTTACAAGTAGAAAATGGTGCACTGTCCCTTTTCATCTGCTTTGTGTGTTATTTCTGCAATTTTTACTTTGCACTTTGTAACTTTGTAATACAGGTTTTTTGTCATTTTTGTTTGTGTTTATTCAACTAACCATGAAATTCTACTTTGTTGTCAAAAAGCCTGTGCTATTTTTAGAAATCCACCCTCTGTTGAATGTGAGAAAACCTCAGGAGAAGCGAACAGAGAGAAGGCAAAGCAAACCCCAGAAATCTCACAAGTCAAAGTCAGAAGGAAGGTCAAAGAAGGCAAAGACGGATGAATGATGCGCTTCATCGTTACAGTTGGCTATACAAGCAACGAAATTGGAGTCCTAGGATATTATCACAAAAGTGTGATGTAAAATTGTTCGGTGATCGTTTCTATATCCTTCACTCCGTTATTCGTAGGGGTGCATGCAGCCCTGGGGAGTACCCAGCTCTGTTTCCGATGAGGATTCACGTGGAAACTTTGGCTACTCACACATTTAGAGGGTGGACTCGACATTGTAGACCCATTTGTTGAGTTTCCATGTTGTAGACTTGTGTTCAAGGAATACATCCTTTTGTAATGATTAACTTCTTATTAAACTTTTGTAGGTCAATTGTTTTTTTAATCCACCGTGAAGCAGCCCAACAAGAGAATGTCAAAAACTAAAATATCTTTGACAGCAGATTGTTTAAAATATAGATAATATTCACAACCTTTTGGAATTGAGATTTTTGTAGTAAGAAAAGGAACTGTTTGGTAGAGAATCAAACTCTCCAGGTGAACTTTTTCGTGGGGAAAAACTTAGAAATAGCAGCTCGTGATAGGGAGTTGTGTGAGGAGAGGCAGCCGTTCTAGAGAAAGGTGACATTTAGGGGCATGTTGTGGATATCCCCTCCCATCCCAAACATGTGGTTCATTTAGGGGCATGTTGTGGATACCCCCTCCCATCCCAAACATATGTGGTTCATTTAGGGGCATGTTGTGGATACCCCCTCCCATCCCAAACATATGTGGTTCATTTAGGGGCATGTTGTGGATACACCCTCCCATCCCAAACATATGTGGTTCATTGTAGGTCTGTTTGTGAACTACAGTCAAAGATAAGTTGGTATTTGTACTAATGTTTGATTCAGTATTACTGGGTAATAGTGGATGAACAAATGAACAGCAGTCTTTGTTGACCAAAGACTGTGAACGTGGAACTTTTCAGAAGTTGTAAGCAATAAAACTGGAGAAATGAGATTAATCCCTTTTGTTTTTGGTTACGTTGAGGCGTAAAAATCCCATCAGACTTGCCTTTTTCATTGTACATACTTATTCGTGCTATCATTTCTGGGCTTGTGTTATATTTTCTTGTTTTCTTGAACCCCAAAAATTTTGTAGGGAATGTCCACTGGACCCCAATGCTGGAAGTGAAGGGCGAACACTGTAAGTTGATATGGAATTTCAGTTGGTATGCATGAATGAGTAATAGTTTCTTACAGGAGTCTCTGATTTTGAGAACCAGTTTTCTCCTCTGAATAACAGGCATCAAACTAGTTTAAAAACCGGGAACCCTGTAAGTGACTATTGTGCATGAATGTACCGAAATAATGAATTATTAAAAGTCAATAATTTTACTGTTGTGTTGTTTGTTTTACAATATAACACAAAAAACAATGAATTGAGAAAATTTTCTCTTGAAATGCAGGTAGTATATGATGGATGAGCCAAAGAGCATTATTTTTATCCAGGTCCATCTTTGCTGCAAATAGCCATGCTCGAGGAGGCACATTTTCACAGGCAGATTAGGATATCGTAAGGGGGTCCAGCCACAGTTTTTGAACAAAACCACCAACATAGCGGACGTAGAAATGACCCTGTGTTTTGTTTTGTTTTCTTTTTCTGTTGTGTCATTTTTGGTCCTGTATATAAGATCGCTCTAACCCCCTAGTCGTCTCAGGTTGGGAAGTCACGGGATTCCGAGAATAGGTTAATTACTTAGTGTGGTATACATCCGGGTATTGGTAAATACGGACGCTTGATTCTTCCCTTCAATGCGTGATCTTGCATTGATTCACATTCTGACGGAAGCATTGAAATCGGTTACTGTTGCTAACATATTGTATAGAGCGCCAGTCAACATATGTAAATATTGCTGTGCGAAATAAGCCTAGAGGAGAGCTGAGTAGCACCAAATTGTCACTGATGCGGTGAGAGGATAAAACTGTTCTCAGTTCTTATTTAAAATACACGACTATATCTCGCGTGAGTCTTGCTTAGCTAGATCCTGCGTTACTGATCTACCCGGTTTGGCATTTCCTTTTTGGGTCAATCTGGTGCAATAAAAGTAGCCAGGTCAGGTGTGAACTCAGAATTCATTACCATTGTCAGTTTGTTAGTTCACTGCCAGATTATTGGATTATGAATTCAGTGACAAGAGAGCCATCTGGAAAGTACATACATACAACTAATAACATCACTTAGAACATATCGGAATCTCCGCCTGACTAAGTCATTAGTTTAGAACTGAAGAATGCATTACAAACTATCATAAGTAGACTAGACAAGTGACATGGCACAGGCATTAACGAAATGGAATTAACGCGTTATTAAACTATATACAGGCCTAGATTGATTAACGGGCAAATGAGTCAGTATAGCCGGAGGCATTAACACCTGAACTAACATGCCGTGTTGTCCTGCTACGCCTTCTGGTGTTGAGCCTGTCGTACTTTCAGAAATAAGAGTGTTTAAACGAAAATTTTACTAGCCACTGATGGACTGAAATGTCGGACGTCCAATATCACTACTAATTGGGTTTATGGTGTCGTTAGTTACGTTTATGTATTGTAAATAACAGTCAAAATTTCTAAAATAAATTTCCCCTGTTTCTCATGCACTTACTTGACACTGACACTGTTGATATTGTGAAACCTTACGAATTGGCTCCGAAAGCGGCGACCTGTGATCTAAAATTTCGGAAATCCTGGTACGAGCAAACAACGCAAGGACATGCAGCACTCAGTGTGCGAAGGTTTTTGATACGGTGTTCAAAAACCAGACTCGGCCATCTGGGACATTCTTCTGGTTAGCATCCGAGTATCTGAATATCTCAAACGTGGCGAAGCCTTTATTGACAACCATATTTAGTGAAAATAAATCAGAGGCGGATCTGCGGGGGCCCCCGGGTTCAGGGGGTTTAAATTCCCCCGGAACAGGATCAAAAATAAAAATTAAAAAAAAACGTCACCAGGAAAACGAAATCAGCTACAAAAACAGGAAAATTCTTGCACGGGAGGAGGGAAACCCCTCCCCCGGCGCTCGGCACTCGGCGCCTCTCTGGCCGATTCGCGCGAATCCCTAACCCCTGCTCCCCCTTACTGAAAACGTAGATCTGCCACGGTTTGTCAACGCCAATAACGTGCACTGTATATGATGTAGCTTTCCCTACGTTCAAGATTATCCATTTTACATCTAATTATCAAAATACGGCCGGAACGACTGAGAGAACTCGCTCTCTACTTAGTTTGATCAGCCAACTACAGAAACTGTCCCAGATAGAAATCTTCTTTGTCCTGGAGGTAGGAAAGCGCATTGTTATCTTGGCCTCGTTTTAAAAATGTCGGGCTGATTCTAGGGATCATGTCGGAAAATATTGCATCCACAGATACTTCTCATGTTTATCCAACTTTCTGCCGCTGTAGTTGCCTTGCTGCCCGCAGCATGACAGTAAATAAAATTAACTTCGCTGGCACTGGAAGATCAAATACAGTTTGTGCAGTCGAGAATAATTGAATAGGCAAGGCACAAACAAATAACATGAGAAACTCCAATGACGTGACAACGCGGTCAGAGAAGTGTTGATGGATGTTACAGCCTTTTGGGGCAATACTGCGAAATTCAATTGTCGGTGTACAATCCCGGACCCTCCTATATATATATATATATGTATGATGAATCAACAGTAGCATTTATAAAACATGAACCTGCAGTGACCGTCTCAGCGCTGTATGGCTCCGGTCGGGTGCTAGCATGGATTACCTCACTACAACCAACTCCCGTTTTGTCTGTATTCCAGACGATCCCCGTTTTTCAGAGGCCTGATATCAGTGAATCATTCTTTTGTTCTCCGTGCTCAGTTCTTTGTCCGAATATGACGTCACGAGGCAAACGGGATTATCTTTCACGCTAAGTGATATACAACAACACATTTACTCAAAAATAATAGAGTCGACGGCAACACCAATATTCCCTGCTGAAAAGTAGAGAAGCATTGTCCGACTCAAGATACTACTGAAAGGTCCGGTTTCCTTATGTTGTGAAAAACGGAAGTGAGTGCACCGACTTGACAGTTCATTAATGGGTATGCAAATCTGCCGGTTCAGTTCTCCCAAATGTCGATGTCTCGGAAAAATCCGTGACCTCTTCTTCAACTGCGTCCATGTTCCTGAATGATGTATATGGGTTTACTTTTCTCAGTACGAAGTAGCTGTATATTTTGCGTTTATTTTGGTACAACATTACTGCGAGGAGAACCAGCACGGCCACAACAATGAATACAGCAACGATCACTGTCCCGGTGGAAGAGCTGGTACTACAGTCAAATGTCTTGTCCAAAATACTTATCCCCTTCAATGGCTCGGGAGACGCGCACCTGGAATATTTCAAAGTTCATCGCGTCAGTGTGGCCGCTGATGTTTTCCAATCGTGGACAAGATGATGCCAGTGCAGTAAATGTAGGTTATAGCACGGCGAGGCCCTTAATCCCAGTCTCTGGACAACCAGTGGGATTTGGAGGTATTATCACATGTGGGGCTACGGCCCCTCGGGTGACTGGACACCGAGTTCCTCCAAATCTCACGAGGGGTTTAGACATGATAATTATATCGAGGACATGTTTGTTGAGCATAAAACGAAAAAAGTCGCAAAACAATGAAAATATTCAATATTCGTTGTACAGCGCACTGAATCAAGGCCACACGCTTGAGTATCTAGTTGTTGATAATCTTTATTTGGTTTCTCTCATACTTCCGAAACTTACCAAAGGGCAATCAGTTGAGTAAGAGACATAAACTAAATCACACACGATTTTTCGAAACACTGTAATTTCATTCTCATGTGAGCATAAAATGATACAGTAATACCAACACAAAGCACCAGCTAGCGATGTTTCTCGAGTGGGCCGTGCGAAGTACGGGTACTGCCAAGTACAACAAAAAGGTCACGCAAACAAGCGTTGTGTGTGGCGAGACCCTGTTTGCTGTGCAAGACTAGCTTTTCAAAATAAGTACACACTTCAAGGTTTTTAGTCACTGCACATCGTATTCAACAAAGGAATGTTTCCCACAATTCCTTGACTGTTGATTTTCTTTCCATGTTTTTGCCGGAAATGTTCACGTATGACGTCATTCTGAAGATGAATAGTTAACCCGACAGAAAGAGACTGTTTGACCAATAAAAGGTTGTTTGACTTTTGAAATTAGACATTCGTCCATACACCACGGTTCATAGACAGCACGGCAATGGGCCGAATTTTTGCTTTGGAAATGGTGTTTTCCATGACAAAGTTACATTGTTATTTAGGCAAGCGAGTTTCTATAGTCCAAGTTCGCACATGACGACCCCCAAACAAGTAAAAACGATATAAGGTCATTTATTATGACTGATAAGGTACAGAAATATGAGTGTACAAATAACATAAAGATAAAATAATAATCCCTGGAAAGATGGGCAGTAAAAAGCGCCAGCACTCAGGTAAGAGGAACTACCCAGAGTAGAGGGTGGTAGAGGGTGGGAAAAATGAAGAGAAATTAGCTCGAACCTAAGTGCTGCAAAGCGAAGTACAGATGGCAGGAAATATAACTTTCTTGAGAACAAAGGAGCCCTATGACACGTGACAATCATCAGCCTATGGGAGCCAGGAGCTGACCAAACTCGTGGCAGTAATACAAACGAACCAATAGTGAGGCTGGAAATGGAATGTCCTAGTGCCTTGAGAGCAGGAGGACCGCATGCGAATCTACACAAGGGGTTATTGGACCAGTCCGAAAGAAGGGGGTATAAGAGGGACGAGTCCATATTCTCGCATAAATATATTTAACGAGTGTAATGTCATTTATGCTCGGAATATGTCCCGAAAATAATAGGTGCGTCGCAAGCTCCGTTTCCAGAGATTAAAGGAGACCGTGTATAGGCGATATAAGGTCATTTATTATGACTGATAAGGTACAGAAATATGAGATTTCGTGTTCAGAATCGAACTGTACTTTACCGATCACAGCTAGCCTAGGATAACAAACACTTATTTTGGGTTCGCACGCAAGTAGAACTCCGTAAAATAACAAACATAATTTGAGTTTGATTTCTAGACAGTGACCAGTGGCCTTAAAGTGTGTTTCTGAAACACGTGTTGTACTCACGTTATATCCTTCGTCATGTTTTCAAGTTTCCTTGGCAAGCTTCGTAGCCAGTATAAAGAGCAGTTGCAAGCCCAGGGATCATGATTGTGACTCAGGTCCAGTACTCTAGCTGTGCAAACGCCAGGGCATGCTCATCTATTGTCATTAAGAGCGTTGTAACCTAATGATACGCTTCTGAGCGAAGTCACCCCTTCAAAAGCTGATGGCGAAATGTAATCTAACTTGGGATTGTTACTGAGAACGATTGTTTGCAAAGATCGAAAAGAGCTAAACGCGTGTTTTTCTATGCGCGTCAAGCCGGTCAAATATAGAAGACTTAGCGTCTGGGCAGAACTATGCTTTCTGTTAGTTTCCGGTGACAATGTCTTCATTAAATTTTTGTTCAGGATGACAGAATCACCATGAAACCCAGTATTTGTTTCTAAACATGCTATGGGGATAGATCCAAGTTTGTTTACACCAAGGTTTAAAATATTTATTGTTGTATTTCGAAACGCATGAGTTGATACCTCAGTAATTTCGTTGTTTGAAAAATCGAGGTTGCCAATCGTGGAATTTTCTGTACTAAACAGGTCGTTAGGAATTGTCTTCAACGCGTTGTAGCTCACATCGATGGCATCTAATGTTTCGAGTCCTTGAAATGAAGATTTTGTAAGTACTTTCAACATGTTGTGGGCTAGACTGAGTCTTCGAAGTTTTTTCAGTTTAATGAAGACACTATCCACGTTCTCGATTGAATTACAACTCAAATCTAGAACTGTGAGCTGAGTAAGATTAAGTTGATGCAGAACTGTCACATAATTATCAGAAATGTTAAGGATTTGTACGCTATTTGGAAGGGTGGGAAATTCACTGAGACTCCTTGAACTACAGTCGGCCATCGTCTCGTCCTCGTTGCATTCGCACTTGGTGTTGCAAGCAGACTCTGCAGAGATTTGGGGGACTAAGTACAGCGAACACAGCAATAGAATGTTGCTTGAGAGGTTCTTCATTTTTAAAGACTGAAACAAATGAAGATGGCGCTTTAGACAAAAGTGGCCCTGAAGATCGTGTAGGGGACCGGCTATGCAAGGGTGCTCAACAGAGCGAGGACTGGACCACAAATGTTTGTCGAGATCACACAACAGTAATTCAAGATCTCACGGGTGTTTTTTAGCAAGCTCTCGATATCACACCGTAAACCTGTCTTACATTATGAAAACCAAAGTTTGACTTCTACAACTTAGCGTTACGGAGTTGGTCTCCAAATGTGTCTTATTCAAATGGGATGCTATTTCATGGCTTCGAAAGAACAAATAGTTCGTTATTGCTTGAGAGCAGGCTGTATAAGGTGGGTTGTCATGACTATACGAGCACGGTTTAAATGAAAACAATCTGTTCTTTGCAAATTCATAAATATCATACCATCGGATTGAGTACACGTTGAGGCGGATTTTATTGCTTCTTGGACGGAACACAGATTCATGACTTAAACAAATGAAAATGGTAGGACGGTTTTGGAAGTAAACGGCACGTAAACACTCACAGCGTACTGTATTCTCGAGCATTACCACTCACTGCAAATGCATCGTGAGAGGACGTCGTTATTCAACGCAGTCGATAGGAAATAAGCTGTTGCAGCCGGCGGATTGTGTTCTATAGATTACCTGCTCTGCAGGTGATGCTTCTCCTGCAGTGGTGTCACGGACATGTGCTTTACACGGTGCGTCTGCGCTGGGTAAATTTAAGGCATGAAGACAAAAGTTATGTTTAGCCACTTCCTCGTCATGTGACTTACCCTCTGATCTCACTGATACACCAGGTCACGAAATCAGCTGATTTAACCCTCTATAAAAAATCGGTCAAAGGACGTACTCCTTGCAATCTCAAACAGGTATAGTATCTTCGTTATCAAAACTCCAGTAATGTCAAGAAGGTCAAATTCAAACTCAGATAGAACGATTTTGCGGTGGAGCATACGATGCCGGCCAGAACATAGGCGGCGCACCATAGGGTGCTGGGGAAGCTATAACCCCCCATTTTTCAGTGCTGCGCCGCCCACGCACGCGTTAAGGGTATGTAGTACTTTATCGAAAAGTCTGTATAATTAACCAAATATCTACAAGTCTATAGAATTTAAATCACCAAAGTTATATGTTTTATGAAAGAAGAAATGCCGTAAAAATTGATTTTTGATGTTATGCCAATATGCCATCAAGTTACGTTACGTGGCCATGGAATTTTAGGAAAATTTAGCAAGAAAGAAAGGTCCATTCGCAGTAAAACAACATGATCAATAACATGACTAAATTTTCTACGAAATAAATGTTCGAGATACAAAAAATCCCAAAAGCGCTGTTACAGTTTTCGGAATTATCGTTTCATTTTCGTTTTATGCAACTTTAAATTTCATAAATATCATATGAGTCATATTCTTGGTAGCCCCTTGTGCAAAAGTGAAGCATGTTAAAAACAATTTCTGACAGTTTTGTAGAAGAGTGGATAAAGCATAGTATCAGAAAATTTTATGTGAATCCGTACCAACTGGCGGAGTCTAACGATGGCAGCCGACTGCTCGAAGCTGATATTTCACATGTCTATGGTGCTAATTGACCTGTCGCAAGCTCTGCCTCCTTGCGAAATGTCGACAAACAAACAATAAATCTTACCTAGCAACGAGTTGTTTGTCTAATAAAATGGCGATATGGAAACGAAGGTGTGTCAAGAATGCTGCGTTGCGATTGGTCAATTAAGCCGTCACTCTTAATGCAATAAATTAGATGGGGCCTGTTTCATGAAAATAATTTAATAATAAGAAATTTACACTTACGTTCCCACTTCTCAGTTGTTGAATGATGAGCACATCACAGCCTAGACATTGTGTGACAGTAATGCTTATATATTCTTTGAGGCTTTTTAGTGAGATTTAATTATTTTTCAGCATTAAAGTGGAGCGTAACAGCACACTGCGCCCCCTCATGGCTGTTTTGTTTGTTTTTTGCGCCCGCAACTGTATTTTCTGCAGGATCTTTGTGACAAGTGTAGAACGACTTTAGGACGGATCCATTTAATGAAAAAAGGGATGACACCTTCTAGTTTTGGGATGTATTTTACATAATGTACGCCATCTAGTGGCCATTTTTACTACTTTCAAATAGCTTTCTGGCCTCTCTGTCGGCCAAACTACCCTAAAGTTTGTCATCAAAGTTTTTATTTTGGGAAGTGCGCTTCCGACAATGATTTTTGGACGGCTTTGACAACTGTGGTGCACCCTAGAGGCCAAACCTCCTGTAGGATCTTTGTGAAATTTAGCAAGCGTATTTTTATGAACGTGGCAACCCAGGGCGGATCCAGGATTTCAAGTGAGGGGGTTCAGGGCAGAGTATTAGCCAGAATTTTGTCCGTCAGACATTCGCACCTCCGAACTGCCAAATGGAATGCAACCAGTGACAACTTTCAAGTCTATCCGACTACCGCTGTGCCCGTAGGAACCGTGATGTCATTTTTTTACGTTTTCCGCTGTATTTTGGAGTTCCTTGTTGGATTTTCAAGAGATTTAGCAAATAGTGTTTTTTAAAAAGATGAAGACGCCTTCCCATTTTAGGTTGGATTTGGCCTTGTGTACCCCTCCTAGTGACCATTTTTATTAATTTTGAGTGCGTCTCTCTACGATCACAAAGGATCATATTTGTCTTTTTCTAGGACGTGCAAAGTGATTGACTATGATTTTCGGTTAGGTCCGACTGCTGTGGTGCCTTCTAGCTTGTGGCGATATTTGCTTTTTCGTCTGTCGCTCAAAAATCTACTAAGTCCCTTAATGGATCTTCGTGAAATTTCTATGTGTTTTTATTGAGGAGAGAACAAGTGATGTGACATGCTGGGCTCTTTGTCTTGGTTCAACACAAAAATCTAGACGTCAAAAACTAGTGATCAAAAATTTCGAATTTGGCATTTTCCTCCCCACAATCAGAAGTTCACCGTTGCCCCGATTCCAGATAGGAGACGAGATTCCAGATGCTCTTGTCTCCTAGAATCCAGAAATTCATGCTAAAATATGTCATTACCAACCAAATTATTTTCGATTTCCATTCATCTGAAGGGTACTGAAGAGAAAAGTTTGGAAAAGTTTGAAAAAGAGTTTGAGCAAATAAATGATTTCAAATTCTAGAGTTCCGTAGAGCAGAAGCCAGATGGGAGACTTGTTTACTGAAAATAAATCCAAACAACCAAGGAATACCATTCGCGGCAACCATTTCGGTTTGTTCCACACAAATGCCATACATGTTGCGACCACCACAACGATTTGAGGTCTAAAGCCATTGTTATAAATTTTTTCGAGCTTTCAATGTATGAAAATAGAGTCCAATGTGCAAGTGAGACGCATTTTATTTCTGTTTTATTTTATTTCTGTTTTGTCATGGAATGGTTTACATAGTTATAGTCAAGTTGACGCCTCCCAGCATTAGAAAACACAGCTACAGTCAGTAACAACCTCCCAGCACTAGAAAACACAGCTACAGTCAGTAACAACCTCCCAGCACTAGAAAACACAGCTACAGTCAGTAACAACCTCCCAGCACTAGAAAACACAGCTACAGTCAGTAACAACCTCCCAGCACTAGAAAACACAGCTACAGTCAGTAA
>NMRA01000205.1:131719-153343 GCA_002633005.1 Phoronis australis
GCGCGCGTCTGCGTTTGCAGGTGTATACGCGGTGATTTTCTAGTGAGAGAAATGCTGTTTGCTACAAGACGTCATCACTGTGACAAGGCGCAGGCCGGGTTGCCTCAGTGATCAATTATTTACCTTAATTTGGATATTCGGAAACAAAATGAATTTCACAACACGTCTATATACCACCAGGATTTGATTGCATGAGTTTTTGGTTACGAAATCAAATATGCTGACAAATTGCCAGGCTGTATCTCGGTAGTAAGCTTCGTCAAATGCTTCCCTATCCCTACTCAATGTATTGCATAATATGTCTAAAAGTACACGCTAACTAAGTGTTTCCGATTGCACGTAAATGTAGTCACTCACCACAAATTGCAAAATCGGGAATTTCCGAAGATAGGCTAACCCAAAAAGTACGCTCGTGGGCGTATTTTAGTAGCTGTTTGTACGTTTTGAAAATTTGATGGATTGATCTGAAACACAAATGTAATACTTTTTGACAAAACATTATAATAATGGGATCGTGATTTCACTCAAACCGAATATCGTTTAACGAAATATAGGGTGACTTTGTTGGTAACAAACAGTAGGAAGACTCTATTTCCGAAAATATGCTCCCTTTTTCCGAAAATACGACCGTGCGTAATTTTGGTTTCATTTGAAGTTCTTGAAAGGTCGTTTTCCGAATATCCGCATGGGCCTATTTTTGAATTTCTGGGCATGGTGTGACAGTAATTAGTTCACACCCCTAGCAACTACTCCAAATTGGAGACAAAAAAGATGGTGGTGGTCTATTCAACATTCATTAACAGTTTTTGTTCAAACCGGCAAAATGCATCAAAGCTAACTTTTTAAAATCTGAGGCTCACGTCACATGTGTGAACCATACACATTACCACAGTAACCACGTGTGTTCTAAAACTGAGTTTACGCAATTATCTCACCAAGGAATGGCGGTCCGTATCTCGGTCAGCCTCGACATTACATCATTTTACTTTTAAGAAATTCAGGAGTTATCAGTCAGCATAAAAGCTCAAATGGAGTCTTAAAGAAAGATTAATCAATACGAAGCAGTCCCGCTATATCTTCAAAGGTTTAATAGGTAGATAGGATTGGCACTACTAAAGCCGCTGTTCCTTCCATTTCAAAATAAAAACAGCAGCAGTATCCAAATATGACGAGCTATCAGATACCATCACAAAAATAACACATTAAACTGCAAGCCTTTCTCTTCTCGCAGAGGAACACAATAATGAAAGCGTGGAAAGCGTGGAACAGAAGGTGATCGGGTACAAGATGGCCACATACCTCCAATAAGTAAAACGTAGGTTTAACCACAGCGAAGCGTGACAAAAAGATTGATGAGCTTCAGTAAATTGAAATGGGAATGGAATAAAAAAAATATTAACTGAGGGGACACCAAGACAGATCGTGTGGTAAGCGCGTGGAGCCAGTTTGGCGTTTATTTGATTTCCCTTCATCAATTATTATGTCTCAACTGAAACTGAGTGTCGAGGCATACTATCATAGTGGTTCGATAATAAAACAGCGCTTAAAGATTACGAGTGTATTCAATAATAAAACAGGGCTTAAAGATTACCAGTGTATTCAATCCTTTTTCTTTCTGCATATTTTACGTTTTCCGGCCCCATCGTTTCACTTGCCATGGAGCATAACTCTACACGTTTAAATACCGAAACCTCCAAAATCAGTTAATTAGAGAACGAAAAATAAAGAATCATGTTTTTGATGCCGTGTTTGTAGAACATGACCTGCAAAACCAACCGTTGTGTTACTTCCCGCAATGGCGACGGTGAATTGCCAAAGGCAATCTCGCACTGCAGTCCTAATCAACGACACGAAGGCATCTTAAATTTCCCAAGCTATCCGCGAGCTATTTCGTGACAGGTTTGCAAATTTTGTCTTGGACTCTTGAAATAGGGTCATCTTTGAGACTCTTTGAAGACATGGGAAATCAAGAATCTGCTCCAAGCATTCACTGATGATAAGAAATGAATGTTAAAAAAAATAATTTTTAAATAAATACAATTTTTGATATCACGACTAAGCAGTAGGAAGGAAATGCAGTTATAAATGTAACAATAACATTGTTTAAAGTCACAACGAGCACAGTTTTCTATGACAATTAGCTTGGGACATCTCGTTTCACACATTAGCAAGAGTCGAACGTATTGAATGAATTTTGTGATGCGTCTCACAAAAATCGGATAGTGAAATAACACGGGTGAGCACTTCTTTTTTTCTACGGTTATACAGTGGTCAGAATGAAGATGATACATGTAATTTTATTTTACTTTGAATTTATCCATTCCTGACCTATCGAAACAGCGCTCAATGTAATTTTATAAACCATGGGAATTTCAACGGAAACAGCCGCTTTCGATACATGTGGACGTACCTTGAAAAGGTAAGTAGACCTCAGTATATGTCGCGTACTGTTCTGTATCCAAACGTGCCATCAACACTTGCGAAGACGAGTTGTTGACGTAGCCATTATTGATTAAAACATCGCTTAGTTTACGGTTTAATTCTCCGCTTTCACAACTGTTCCAGAATGACTGTGCGCTCGTCAAGTCTCCTGCCTGAACCCTGAACTTCAATTTGCCATCGGTGAACTTTTCATATCCTGAAGGTCCGTTGGCTGCTGTCGCTAAAATTTGCTCAAACTCGCCGATGTATCTATTAGCTTGAGTCTTGTTGTGCAAAATTATGTCATTTAGTTCAACTGAGTTGTGCTCCCTGACGGAAGCCGAGCTGGAATTTCCCAGGTCACCAAACGATACGGCTACACTTAACTTTCCTAAAGGGAGAAATCAGACGATCAACAATGTAAAAGTATTATTGATGGAGTGCTTAGTAGTAATTTGTAAAAGAATTTTACAGAAACACACCACGTTTTCGTACCACACATGTACGACTGTCGTCGAAGTTTCGTCAATTTCAATGTCGTAAACCTGTTATGAAACTGGCAATTTAACTGACGTGGTCTTTTGGCACAGTTCAGCCCCAAGTTCTGAATACGAAACATTTCTATCCTGTCCGTCCTATATTAGACTACAGAATACTCCACCCATTGATGCGTAACATATTTGCTGCCTGAACCAAGCTTTAAGTTGTTAAACCTGATTCTTCATGGAAGACCTAGGTCTTTGGGTGTGTGCAATCGCGTGGGCCACACCCGTAACACCATTCAAGAGTCTATTAAATGCAAGCCGTTACATGCTTGCAGCTCACTGTAATATATTACTACAATACATTATACACTGTTACACTCTTCAAAAAGCCCATAATGAGACGGCCTTTTCTTTGAGCAACGAGAACAAGTGTGAAGTCACGAGACCTAAGAGTTCTGGTACTGCGGTACTTTCATCTGAGGTTGCCACTTTGCAAATTCAGCGCAAAATACAGATTGCCACTAGTCTCGAAGCTGAATATAAGCCAAAATCTTGGCAACAAGAGTAAACATCGACTTGATCCTGGAGCGCACTGTAACACGCATGTAGGACTCGTTGAAGAGTGTTACGGTGTATAATGTATTGTAGTAACATATAACAGTGTTTCGGCGTTTGGAACGGGTGCACGAGCGCACGCTCGCGCCTTCGTCTGTAACAACGACGGTAAGTTCTACGTCTTTTCCTAGAACTACAGGAACCTGTCCTAGAATTCTATCGTCTGTTGTAACAAGCCCCTGCAGGTCCGTAGCCAGGGGGGGGGGGGTTGCGGAGGGTTCGATCGCGGAAATGGTCCAGCCCAGCATATCCATTAAAGATATTTTTATCTAAGGATATAGATGGGCAACAACAACAAAATTGTTGCAGCTCTAGTACTACTAACTACAATGATAACTGAGTTAGAAATTATTTTCATAGGCGGATTTAGGGCCCCCCCGCTGCCGCCAAAAATAAAACAGGAAGACAGAAAGAGCGTGAGGAAATATTGAATACCAATTAACCCTGGTAATGAATGACGAAGCGGCCGAAACGAGGTGTAGGAAGCATCTCACCGTTTTTTTTTATTCCTGCGGCTGCATTTCAGCAAGAAGGTCCATATTCTCGGAAGTCCAAGCCGGGCCTTTTTCATTTCCAGCTGGCTGCGCGCATGCAGTCGTGCTTTACGCGATTATTCGAGGCAAAGTGTTGCCCCCCCCCCTTATGGTATCTTAGATCCGCTACTGATTTTGAAATTGCTTCTGATTCAAAGCGGTTCACGTGGCATTGGGCCGTATCCGGCCAACGTCGCGCGAGTGGTGTTTGTGTAGATGACAAGAGATAGGTCAGACGATAAGAGGAGGCTTGATCAGCATTGAACGCGGGTGGTGGCGACATCAAAGGGTAACAAGGGAATCTAAGTGAATGTATGTACCTACTGCAGGCATAGATTCTAGCCCTATGACCTTAGTATACTATATAGCAACGAGAGAGTTTCCAAAAAGTAGTGCGATTTGAATGCTTTAAAATCGGCCAAGAGACAAAACAGCGGAAATTTGAGATTTCTTATCCTGCTATTTTGGTTTAATTGCTAGCATAGTACGGTAAAGTGCATGTATTTTCAAATTTTGAACCGAAAGTGATCGTCAGATATGCAAATATGTTGTTCATCCAGTGTCCATTCTGATTGTGGATTGGTGGATTGACATGCATGCGTGTACACATTTGAAAGTTTCCGTTCTTTTAAATTCAGAACACGCTGACTGTAAGTTCACTATAGGCAATCTTCCATCGTGCTCAAAAACCAGACATTCAACTACCGTGTTTTCTTGCACTGAGAAAACCCCGTCAAGCATTTTCACCTTATTAAGGAAAAGAAGGCTTAGTTTCCTCTTGTTAATCAGTGTCCATGTTGCACAGCCCAGCTCGAACGAGCCCCCCCCCCATTTGGCGAAGTAAAATAAAAAGTCCGAAAAATAAAAAAACGAGACAATAGTCCACTAAAAATGCAGGAACTATCAAAATTCGGCGAATGCACAATTCATAGCTCTGAACGTACCCCCTTTTTTAGTGAAAGGTCCACGTTCTCGAAAAATCGAGCACCCTATTTTTAGGCTGAGTGCGCGCATGGACGGTGGTCACTGTCTACATGAAATCCAAACAAAGCGTTTTAGTGCCCGGGCGTTTTTTTCGTTATAGGAGCATCTAAAAACCGAAGTATTGTTTATTTTTGCATGTTAAAGTATTAAAATTACGCCTAAGTCTGAAAGTTTAGATATAATCGTTGCATTGAACCTTCGGAGTAGATAATCTTCAAAGTAGGGGACCTCCGGAGTATTAAACCTTCGAAATAGTGGGCTGTTCCCATTTCCAGCGACGTAAGAAACTCCAGTAACGCGCAAAAATACAAGTTAAACAATTTTGTCATGTCGTCCTTCGACTAAAATTCATATTTCCGTCCGAGCATGTAATGAGGTGTAATCAACCATTTAGGCGTGCCTGATTTGAAATTTTGGCAGGAGGTAACGAGAGAACGTTTTCTTGCTGGACCAACTTACACCAGAATTTGCCATGTGTGTCCCGTTCTTTGCGAGCAACCGCGAAAACATCCTCATTTCTAGTATTACAAGTTCCGTCTCATCTCAACAACATAGAACTGAGAGTCATCGTCGTGTGTACAGATTTCCCTTCCCCGCCAACTGCCTTACAGAAAACTCCACACTGTCGACGTTTGCAAAATACCAGAGATCCACCGTTCTAGAAATTCTAACTAGCCCCCGCGCAATGCTGGCTACGGGCCTGCTGTAGTATCTTGATTCTCTTGAAAAATTGTTTATACTACACAAAAAGGCTGTACTGAATAATGTATATATGTATAAACAAGTGGAACACCCATGTATGAACAGCTTTAGGCTGTAATGAATAATGTTTCATGCATAAACAAGTGGAGCACCCCTGTATGAACAGTTCTAGACTGTACTGAATAATGTTTCATGCATAAACAAGTGAAGCACCCCTGTATGAACAGGTCGGAAATGATCGTGAGAGTATACTCTAGACAAGATCTTGGAGGTTGGCATTGTTAAATCTACGCGCAGTCATATATGAGGTGTCAGTGTTTGTAAGCAGCCGATTCCCTCAAAAAGCGACTCAGCATCACTTAAAAGAGATCTGAAACGCGAAAAACAGATTGAATTGCATCATTCAAAGGGGTTCTCTGCCACTGAAACAGAATTCAACCTGTTCACCAGGTATTTTCACGGTTTGTTCGTAAAGCTTTTGAATTTCTATTGATGTCGAAGCCTTCTCTGTTAGTTTCAAATTTCAAAAACAATGACCTGTCAACTGTTCCCCCACTCCATCGATTTTTCTCCCACAAAGCAAACCAAATCTCCTTATTTGGCATGGCAAGGTATGGACGTAGCACATTTCCTTCATATAGAAAATGTGACTTTTGACCTTTCATGTTACCAAAACGATGTCGACTTCAAGCAGCAGCCAGTCCGATTAAGAGGCAATTCATTAAGTCCTACCTGTTCAAAATTAGTTATAAATGTATCATAGTATTCAAATATATTCTATAATGCACTTGGAAATCTTTTTGGAAATTGCTTGCTTCACTGGCTTGCCTCATACTGAGCTGTCTACCTCAGATTCGGAGTACTAACACACATCGGCCCTATCTATCTTGTCAGTCAAATGTGAGCGCTTGCGCGCATTTGACATAAGTCGGAGGGAGATTAAAACTCTGGGGTGGGAGCTTTTCCTTCGCCTGTATTTCAAAAATCATGAATATTGTCATTTTTCAGGAAATCCCTCACAGGGGAAGTGAATAACTCTGAAGCAGACGCTGGGAGAAGGTACTTTCGCCAGAAATTGTTTAAAAGATATTTTTGTCAAGCTTTCGTGTTCCATGCCTCTTTTTAGCGACACTGTTTCGATAACAGGACTATTGCCATGGGACATCCTATTTCATAGAATGGTAATTGTTGGGTGTTTTGTTTTCCATGATTATGCTATGAATAAAGTTTAATTGTTGGGTGTTTTGTTTTCCATGATTATGCTATGAATAAAGTTTAATTGTTGGGTGTTTTGTTTTCCATGATTATGCTATGAATAAAGTTTAATTGTTGGGTGTTTTGTTTTCCATGATTATGCTATGAATAAAGTTGACGGCTGTTAGTCTTGCATTATTTCATCGTTATCTAATCTCATTTTAAATTTGGCCGTTTTGGTCTTCATAGGTAGCATTCAATATAACTTTTAACTCTGTCAAAGTGACTTCAATAATTTTCATTTACCCTCGACACGATGTGAAGCCACCTGATTGGGACAAATATTGTCAACAGTTAAGGAATTTGTGCTTGGGTAACTTTCATGACTTCATATATGGTCACAACTCTTCACACTGATATCAGTTTATGTCAATACATAGAATGAAGTTTAAACCATCGAGACCACAGAGAAACGCTTCCATAGCATATTAAAGGGTCATAATCGGCTTTTATGGCTGGCGATATTTTGGGGTGATTGTTGAGAAGATGCATTTCTTGAACGTGTTGGTTTTGACCAACGGTATAAAGCAACAAAATCCTTTATGTTTTTGTGGTTTGCTGCAATTTTTCGACATTGTCTGCCAGTCTTTTACTTAAAGCAAGGCAGGTGAAATGTGCCAACATTTACCTAGCGGTTTTTAGTTCCGCCACCAGAGCGCTAGGCTGCGACCGCGGTGGTTCCAGGTTTGAATCCGCGCTGAGGCTGTCTCAGACAAATATTTTCTGGCCGACAATGTCCCTTTATTTTTTGCTTTGTAAACATTTGAGGCTTACAACTGCTTACGATGAACGGCCAGTTTCGGCTGCGTGTGCTTACCTCTGAAATAGGAGTAAGCGTAGGAGTAGGCTGGGTTTCCGAATACGAAAAACAACAATATGGTCAACCCGACGATTAACACTTTCACATTTGACACTGTAAACATCATGCTGTGTCTGACAGGGGAAGTGAATGCTGCGCACCTGCGTAAAAAAAAGAAGTTTTTAAAGTCCCTTCTCCCCTTTAGTGTATCTGGCATCCTTGCCAACCTCTTTCCGTTAATTTCCCTACATTCCGATTTGTCGGACGCGATTGTGTAATGGACTAACAGTGAGGGCGCCTAAATTAATATTTGCTACCACTATTTTCCAGTGTTACGAGAGCATTGCTGTGAATTAATCACGTGGCATGGCTTCTCATTTGCTTAACAGGACGAATTAACATTCAGACATCCGATTAGCTAGAACGTTAACATCTAAACATTCCGATTGGTTGATGTTGAGAAATGCATGATTACACTGCTCCATGTTTTGAGACTAGTCTTGTAATTGCTGTAGCCACAAGAACTGAGTAATTCGATGTATTCAAACAAACTCATGTTTTTGACACACGCAAGATTGCAAGGCATCAACAACACAATGAAAGTATTCACTTAAGAGTTGATTTACTTTTCCGGCTCATTCCCGGGCCAGATGTATACGATAAAGGTCGTCCGAAGCAATGCAAAAAATAAAAAACACATGTGCATTGATGTCCACACACGGCCGTTCATCGTTTCACACAGCCACTCACCGTTCGGCTGCAATCAAAGCCAGCTGCCACACACTTAAAGACAACAGGGTGTGTGTGACGGCACTTTCAATGTGACATGACCAAAATGGCATGACTCTGCCTGAAAGAAATAAAAACATGCAAGTATGTCAATTTCTCGCATAATCTCACAAAGTTCTGCAAGCAATTCTTACGCCATGAAATTGCTTGGAGAACAACAATAACAAGATGGTAAAATTTAAAGTTATGAGTTAGACCACATGTACTTTTATAGCTGATAGAATGAAAATCATTGCGCTCACCACTAAGTTAAAAATTCACCACTATCTGATCGAAGGATCATTAGAATTCTAACATTAAATAAACAGTTGTTTGCATTATTTTAATTGTATTCGTTCTGTCGGTGAATTATTAATGATCGGCCACCAGAACTTGAATAATTTACCGCAACTTCTTTTATCCGCAATATGTTGATTTGTGTTGAGATTGTTCAAACCGATTGAGCAATGCTATCCCTACAGCTCGATCACTGCGAGCCATTTGGATTGTGAATTCAGACCAGGGTAACTAAGTTCACTGTGTTTCAGTGAATGAAATACATTATCACATTTCTCAATTCTATTTCCAGTTGACCGTGACGCAGAGACGAGCCTGCTGGTGAAAACACAACACCACTTCCAGTTTATCAAAACTTGTTATAACAGTATTACTTTAAAAATTGGAGTAGAAACAAATTTCCTATGTTCAACACCCACATACTTCGTCTTTCGGAGACTAAATTTTTTCTCCATTTCCCAGCATAAATGTCCTTTATTATCCTGTTCAATTGCCAATTCATTTACTAAAAAGAATATAAGTCTGGTGAGTCAGACATTTCAACCCTCTCTGTAAGAAACTTGTTCACCGACTGGATTTCCCGCGTCAGGTTGACCTGATTTTAGAATGAGGTCGTACACCGCTGGGAGCTGCGCGCATTGATCCCTCTTCAATGGGGCTATTCGGAAAATATACAATAACTAGAGGGCGTGCGTGTACTAGTGGTGATAGATTAACAGCCTCGATTTCGCAAGCCCTTTAAATACATGGTGAAATGGCTTGCAGCCGTGCCAACTGAATCTGAGATTGCGTAAAAAGGGTGTTTCTATGAGAGGAAGTAAGCACGACCTCATACAAAGGTAAGGTTTGTGATTATTTTAACGATTATTCCATGATTATTCTACCGATGCCTGTTAACTGAGGCACTCGCCGATGTCGACTTCGCGGCAGTCAGTCGCCAGCCAGAGTCTGGTTAATCTTTGTATGTTGTGATATGTGATACGATACTTGACGTAGCAATCGGGATCTTTTCGTACATCAAAGCATTATTATTGTTTGGAATGATTTCTAAAAGTTTATCAGTGACAGTTACATCAATCAATGCTGAATGTTTATGCTGTCAACTCGATACAGGTTAATGAGTTAAGATTACAATCCAATCCCAATGGCAAAGGGTACGTGAGTGATAAATATCCATTGCATTAGACTATTTGTTTACTCCCTATCATATGTCTTCTGGAAATCTATTACACGTTGAAATGGAAATCTATCACGTCAGTTTTCACGTAACCTTTGGTTTTTAGGTTTGAAGGCTTGTACCGTGCAGAGGAGATATGCATCGCTTCTGCACCGTCCCTGAATGGACAAAAATTGGTTTTTAGCATTTGACTGCAGCTAACCAACAAGATCTTCCCATCCAGTGCAGATCTGTTGTCAAAGCCTACTTTCAATATTGGAGACAACGAACAAAGCCTTTGAAAAGGAACAGCTATTTTTAAAGTCATTTTGTTAAATTACTTATTCAGGTCCCGAGGGGGGATTGGCATGGGGGGTTGTAATATTTGGTACAACTGAATGTGTGGAAATAACAGGTAATACATGTTTGGGGAAAAGAGCATGGTGAGGTAATTCTTAACCTTCACGAAGTCCCTTCAAGTTGATTTCATGAAACTGTTTTGCTACTTGTATCAATTGTAAAACCACGAAAATATATTACATTTTCCGAATTCACAGTGACTGAATAGTCTTAACTCATGCCTTGAAATGTTGCAAGTCGTTATAAATTCAAATGACTGCCATTTTTGTGAAAATTGCATTTTTGATGGTGCCTTACGATTTGTAATTACTCTTAAACAACAGAAAGATTATCCATCATTTTTAAATGACCCAAGTCTTCATATCTTCTATTAGAAGAAAAACGGTTCCCTCAACCTTAGGCTAGAAGTATGCTTGACAGACCCATGAACCTGTAATCTGAGTTTAAAATTGCTGAAAGTATCAAAATTAAAAAGGCTTGAAAATGGGTAACAAAGGTTTGAAGTTGTCTCAAAAAACTTGTATATTTTACAGACAAGTGATGCGTTTAAAGAATTGTTATGGCTAGGGATAAAAAATAAAGACACAGTTTTATGCAATACTCATTATATACACCCTTGGTTTCTGAAAATAGTAATTATTTACTTTTATGTGAAACTGTAGACCAATCACCATATATTTTTGAAAAACAGGGATAACATTTTTGATCCAATCTGGAGTACTTAATTATTCATATTTCAATATTTGTTCCAGGTTCAGTGACATTTTAAGGCCACTTCAAGCTGTATCATAGACAAGCTTTGTTACTCCGTTCTCTTCCCACAGCACTTCCACACACCAGCAGTGCTGCTTGGCACAATGTGCAAGTCAGTGGCCCTGGAGAAATGTGAATCGCAGTACTAAGTTACCATAAGACAATGTGCCAGTGGAGTGTCTGTGTATCCAGACGAACTATATCTGACTGCTACACAAATAAGCCTTGTTGGTGAGGATGCCCTTTCATAGGCAATGAGTCATGTGTGGACAATAGCTTATTTCCTTTCCTGGAAGAAACATGAGGGACTGAAGCTAAAGAAGACCTAGTCACACTCTGGTCTAGTTCAGAGTCTGATTTTGGGCTCAAAACGATTCAAGTGATATGCTGCTGTGTTTACCTTCAAGGGTCTAATTGTGGATGTTATTGAGGCTGAATGAGGTTACATGAAAGAAAGCCACGTGTTGAAACTGGACCTTTTTTACAAGCGCTTCTATAGGCCATTGAAACTAGAACCCAGTGAAATGAAAGCCAAAAGCTGAGTGACATTAAATTTTCCTTTCAGAAGAAAGGCTTTATACTATTGGTAAAAACTTTTCAATTTGGTACAGATTATGGGGAAATGACATTCAGTGACTGCATCGATTGTCTTATTGTATGTTTTCAATTGTAGCTAGCTGGATAAGAATCTGCTATGCACAAGATTCGAGAATAAACAATTATCAGTGTATTTAAAAACAAATGGCAAACTGAAAAAGCACAGAAAGAAACAACATTGCGAGGGAGTCCATAATCAGGCATATCAGGTGCTGAATTTCTGAATTACGTTCAATTCTCTCAGGTTATTGCTGAAGGATTGCTTTTCACTTTGTCCAACGGTGAAATAGATGGTCAGGCGGTTGGTTTCAGTTGTTTTTTCTTGCCTGTAACAGAATAGAAATATTAGCAAATTGTAAAAGAAAAGACAAGACAAAACTACTTTTGTAAGGCAGAACATACTTGACATTTCATCTTCATGTTTATGTGTAGAAACTAATAACCTTTGTACCCAAGTCTTATTTAATATCTGAATTAAAATATGTGAAACAGGCTAAAAGTGATTTAACAATGTGTATTTTTCATGACACTTAAAATGTGCTTCTGATCTCAACAAGTAAAATTCATTCTAGGTGTCAATTTTTTTCCAATGCAATGTTACGACATTTACTGAATTAAGGCTTATTCATGTTAATTCGATAACTGAGCTGGTGGTCCTGGGGGTGGGGTCCACGATAAAATAAGGAAACTCACTCATCTAGAGAATTTTATTGGAAACAGCATAGTTTTGAAGAGAAACTGCTGTGAAAAAGTCACTCTTGACTTCTGTGCATCACGTACCATACACCTCTTATTTTGGGAGCACTCCCACCCAGGACAATATGAATATGTGCTGCTAGCCTACCCGGCATCGGGTGAGTTTCCAAAAAGAAACACTTAGTTCCACTCAATAAAACTGTTATTCAGTGGGGTAACTGGTGGGGATAACATCACCGAACGATGTTGATAGAAACTGATTGCTAAAAACTTACCAAGTAATGTTGTGTAGTCTCCGAATGGAACTGCATAGTCATAGACATAGAGCACACACGGGGCTTCAGCATCCACACACTTTTTGTCAGTTAGTTGACCCTGTTGACCGCAGTTGTCCACGAATATAGTAACCTTAGGTCTTTTGGGAATTTGTGGCCACCTGTCGAAGACTTGCACCAGGGAAATTAGCAGTAATAAGGCTTAGCGCGACGACGTATTTTGATAATAATTCCATCTTTTACCAGTTGTTTACATGCAGACAGCCACGCATGCGCAATTCAATCACCACTAGTACAGCAGCGACACCGCGAGGAGAATTCTCCGAATAGCCTCATTTGGGCCGTCTGGTTTCTAATGCAGACAGCTTCGTCGGCCACTCTTGACTGCCAATGATTACGAAAGCGGGGTACTTACCCTTCCACAAATGTGGCAATATATCTAACAAAAAGACCGTCCAAAAATCATCTTTCATACTCAGAATTACACCTATTACAGAACGCACTACAGAATATAATTTTCGAAGCAGAAGCTTCACGCCTTTGTAACAGTGAAATACCTCAGCATAAGACGGACGATCACCACTATTCCATAATTGATACCATAAACGTTTATTGTCGCGTAATTTACTCCGAAATGGGGACCAGGTATGGTAGAAAATCCTTAACAGGTATGCAGCGTGAAGCTTTCTTAGCAGCGATTGAGAAAAATTGCTATTAACTTACGATTTATTCGTGTAATAGCATCAGAGTAATAGGCCTAAACGGATGCGTTTTTTATATTTCTGCATCTTCCAGCTAGATATGCTATGTCATTAAATCGTCAAAGATCGTTAGTGTGGATCGAATTTCTCATTGCGGTGGTATGGAAACCTACCAATTCCGACAACTGTGTTTTTTCAACTTGGCCATGCTGATAAAATGCCTCAAATTACTCGATGGCAATCGGATTTTCAGCGCAGAACCAACCAAGTTCGTGATAACGTTTCATTTCTAAAAGTGATTGCTACTGAACCGTGGACAAGAATTAAGGTTAATCAAATTTTCCATCGCAAACAATTACGAGACTAAACGTCTCTTTTACCAATAATTCTTAAAAGTCTTACTGCCGATTCCCAAGTGTTTTAATGACATATGCCATGGTTATCAATATTAATCAGAATGTAAGGTCTGACCAGATTTTACTCGTACGAGAGACGTGATGCGTAGAAGTGGGACTCAATATATATAGTTATACACACGATGACAAATTCAACCAAATCAATTCACAAATTATACCTTTTATCTCATCGTCCGTGGAGACGTCGAAACACGTAACAGTCGTGTAAGTCTTTAGACGACATAATCCGCCATTTGTTGTAGTGTCAACACTGTATGTTCACCACGTTCCCGGCCGTTTATTTTAAGGAAGTTATCGAAACAATGTCTGTGATATTATTGTTGAGAGTTTACAGTGCCTATCGTTCATTACTCATGCTGTCGTTCGGGTTAACAGAACAGTCAACTCCTATACTAAGACCGCATTGCCTATGACCTACAACGGAACCGTCGAGCGACAACTCGTCGCTAACTGTGGACAGTCCGTTCCAGTCGCAGACTCGTCGCTCGACTGCCAAGCGGCGAGCGCTGCTGCAACTTCGAAGGTCTGTTCACATTAAAGGCGAATGCCACACAAAAAAACTATTTTGTAGCAATTTAGATCGAGCAGTTCAACACGATAACGGCACGTTCGGTTGCGTTACCTGACACCTGACGGCAGACGAAGGTGTTGAAATTATCCAATGACGTCATTGGTTTCACACGCAGTCTGTTCAGCAGTTCACAACACCGGTTAGTGGTGCCAGCTTATCGCTTGAATTCAACGTTTAACACCGATAAATCATCAAACTTCGTTGTAAAACCCTAAAAAATAAACGTGTTGTTTTATTTCGCTGTTACGGATTTGCTGGTATTTGGACACACCGTACCCTAAAAAGTTCGGCAGGCCAATTTACCAAGGTCGGTAGCAGGTGTTTGGGGGTTTGGGGTCTGTTCGGAGATAAATTCGAAGTATTCTTCCGTGAAATACAGACAGGAGAACCCAGATCTGTGTTCTCAACAAACAAAACGCTCGTTATCCCGGCCAGCCTGAGTGGCTCGGAACCGATCACTAGGCCCGGCGTCGCCCCCGGACTGACTCGTTATCCCGGCCAGTGGCTCAGAACCTGATCAGGCCCGTCGCGGCCGCCGGGACTGGCACGAACATAAATCAGCTTGAGTTGGACACTAAACCTCCAGTCACGAAAAGACTATAATAGTGAGCCAAAGAAATAATGTGCACGTAATTGTTTATGTGAATTAGCCACGAAACTGAAAATCTACTTACTTGTCGGGGGCCGCGAAGTCGGGTTCCCCTTCCAAAGACCATTAGGGCAAAGGTTGTACAGTAACAATGATTTGAATAATGTGTTTGTAGATTCCCCTAACATGTGACCATAGCATATAAAATCGAGTAATTGTTTCACAACAGCTTTCTGTCAGGAAACTCTGAATTAGCATGCGCTCACACGGCCTCGTTGCCCGATCAATTACCTTTGATGCCGGCATCAAAAGCCAGTAACGCAGTGGTTTATTCATTGCTGGCTTCTCAAAACCAATTTGCACTCACGAGCACTCCAAGGCATTACAAAATGTATCTCATTAGTAATGAGACAGACTTTGTTTCAGTTTCATATAAGCATTGGTTAGGGTGAAAATGATTCATTTTGAAACAAAACGCAGAATAATAAACGTCTACGTGGCAACTCTCTCGGCGCCAATCCCGACTTAGTCAAGAGCTCATCCGACGAAGACTTCACGCCGGGTCAGATCGTTAGGTTTCAAAGGCTATCAATTCGAACCGGAATACACTGAACAAGAAATACTAGAGAGGCGCCGTGAACATGCACAGGCAACGGAATGTATGGATAGTTCTTTGGTAAGTCGGAATTCGTCAGAGAAATCACTGTCGACGAAATGCCGGACACAGACACGGAGATGTTTCACGGCCTCATACTTGCTATTAACAGCGTACCTTTCATTCTTCATTACCACGAGCCACTTCCTAAGCATTTTGGGCTTTCGAGGAAGTCGAAAAAACGATATACCCGCTTTCTTCGCAGCTTCATAGTTCGGACAAGCGGGAACAATGCACCGCAATATAGCGGCATTCACTCTGCAGACGAACGACTGACGTCGCTCCGTCGTTTCTCACCTTCCTCACAGGTTAACGCGACACCTCTCGGCAAGGTGAGGTCCACCGTATAAGAGGCGATGTGGATATAGACCGACTTCAATCGGTAAAAAAGACTAATGAAATCGGGTGGCATTCTCCTTTAAAGTGTACACAACATGACTCTAGTACCTCAAAATAAATTTTATTATTATATCTTACTTGATTTCAGTGCCTTCACTGCACAGCTCACAAAGAAACACGCAAAAATTGAAAAAAATAATAATTATGTACAACGTCATGGGTTGAACCCAAGTCGTTCGCCATACTGTTCAGATCAGAGACAAAGTGTATAGAGTGAAGAGAAAGCAAAGTACATTTAGCGTCGAGAAGGTTCGTAGAGGGATCAAAAGACGTGTTTCCGGAGGCTGCAAAGGACACCAAAGTTGCGCAGAAGTGGCATCGCTTCGTGCGCCGAACGAGAGTGTGGGACGTCACTGTGGACCAGGCGATTCGGCCCGGGGCCACTCTGTGTTCTGCCCACTTTGAGGACTCGTGTTTCGACTCCAGTCACAGGAGACGTTACGATGAAGGCCTGGTTCAATAAAGGACAACATTCATCATTCAGAAACATGAGCTCTTAATTCAGGATCGTCTGTGATGACTGGGTTGACTTGCTGAGCCCGAGGCCGCTTCTCTCGCGGGAGGATCCAATTCGTCTCAAAGTAGAAAAGTACGCAACCGGAAGCACATTAAACTTGTTCTCGCTTTCGTGCAACCCCATTTCCTCATCCTGGCCACCATTCCCGTACGTTTCTTCATAGTATTTGTTCAATTCTTGCTCATAATCGTCGTCGCTTTCAAATTCCCTGCTCTCCGCCATTGTTCAATGCTAGTTACTGATCTCTTGTGTTCAACCCATGACGTCACATGGCGGCAAATGTGAAAATTGGCAAAATTGAAAGAAAAATCAAAATTTCGAGCTAATTACACAAAATAAACATGGTTTTAGCTAAATTTTACGTTATACATTTAGTCTGTGGCCACCGGTAATTCAAAATGTGCATAAATCCATGGTGTGTACTGTTTAAGCGATTAAGCTACAACGCAACTACAATTACGCGTTGCAGACAAAATGGAGACGGTAGACAGATTTAAAGGAACATTATTGGCTTAACGAGAGAAAAAATGTTCTGGGATTTCATTTGAATCAGATAGACTTCTTAAAGTTATTATTTTGACCAGAGTTATAAGACGACAAAATCTGTTGTTTTGTGAGATTGTGTTACAAATTATCAAATAACGCCATTTTCTGCCATACATTTGCAGACAAAAAGCTCGATGACTTCACGAGCTAAGTGCAACGGCTGATTGCATGAAACAAACCCAAAGATAGACTCGATTATGCTGCTTAAATTTTCCTGTCACCTGCGAACAGATTGTACTTTCTCACTTACGTTATTTTATTTTCAATGTTATTAACAAGTCAATTGTTGTCTTTGACGCTCACTGAGAGCAAATTGAATCCTTAATACTATTGGAAATTTATAGGATTATTTTAATGCAACGCCCCTATTAAAAGTACCGGCATTGAAATAAGGGTCTAGGTTTTAGATACGATATTTTTGGAGAATGTCATTAGTCAAAGAGATCATGAGAAAACAAAAACAATTAGCCAATATTTGATGTTTTCCCTACTGTCGCATAGATTTTTTTTACCGCGAGTTCAGTAGGGCTCCTAATCTTGCACTGTTAAACTGAGAACCGGAAGAATTTGTTGTTTGCTTCCGGCCAGAATCGCCTTCGCAAATTTAATTTCTGTAGGATGAACTTGACCTTATTGCCATACACCGGGATTCTCGATACTCTCCTACTTTACCGCGAGTTGCTTTAAAATTCTTCTATACTGTGGTTCTATGCAAGCCACTTTGAAATTAATTTCAGTTTCTTTCGCTGAACTGTCAGTAAAAATCACTAGACGCGACTCAAACTTGTTTGGAAAAATAAAAAATATCTGCCGACATTCTCACCTAAGAGAAGTAGGCAGAGTGAGAACAGATGGTTTAAGGACTGTTGAATAGAAACTTATTCCCACGCAAACTTTGTCAAGGAAATAATGCACCTGTACTATTTGGAAAGAGTACATACGACGCTCGGTAAATATGCTGTGTCAATTTGCCATCTCAAATTCCCTGTTCTGCGAGCTCGTAAACGATGATTTTCAGATTAGAAGCATGTATCGACCATTATAAATTGCTCTGATTGTCTTTCAATTTGCGTTTGCATGGCCCCTTGAACTGGAAAAATAACACCAATCAGTGTAGTGGAGTAGGAGAGTTCACTCCGTCATTTTGCCATTCGCCGCAATGGTTACCGGTCGAAACACTAGCGCCCCAAGCGGTGAATAATCAACGCTTAGTTAGGAGCGCAGTCCGAACAATGTAAACACTGATAAATTCATACTTAAATGACATTCAACGTGCAATAAAATCACTGTGTGATTGAAACTGGTTAGAATACATAAACTACCATCCACTTATAATCAAATGAGAACGAAAATGTGTATTTTAATCAATATTAAAGTGTTTTTGCTTTTATTCTCTTGAAGATCCCTTCAAAATCCATCATGGTTTTGTTTCATATTTGAGTTCTTAACAAGGCAATTATCGTTCCTTATAACAGTTCATATCTCCATGGACTACAAAATTTGAATGATTGCTCCTGGGGGTTCAGAGGGGAATTCCCCCCAGGTGCCAGCTAAGGGGGTACCAGGCAAAAACCAGGTGGGCGCCAAATGGGTGTTGACCCCCTCCCAAGGGGGTTACATGGGAGGAGTGCTAAACAGGTAAAAACCAATGGGGTATGCCACAAGGGAGTTGAGCCCCTCCCATCGTCACACATTTTGGTTGCTCCTCTGACCATTGACAAACATGCTGCTCCCAGCTCACTGCTGGTTTCATATCCACCCAACAATTTCCCATGTGTTCCCTATTCAATGCACCAGGATCTAGCAATGCGAACAATTGTTTTGTGCAGTGGGTGTTACACAAGTAAGAAGAAGAAACCAAAGCAATTCATCACTACCACAAAATCGTAATATAATTTTAGAACATTCCATTATTTCTCAGACATGCCAGTATAGGGTAAACTCGATTCCACTCTCTCAATATAATCACCAACAGTTACAAGTCAGTTGCTAATCTGTAGAATAGCTCGCACCTTACAAAGCGAAGTAACATTGAGTATATCACTCATAACTAGTCCAAGTTCAAAATGTCATGACAAAGAATTAAGGTACTGAACAGCAATCAAAATATACACTACCCACATAGCTTCATACAAAACTGAATTAAAAAGAGTGACTTGGATGATAAAATCAAAATTTAATTTTATATACCCACTGTTCCTATTATCAATAACAGCTAGTATTTCAGGTAAGTTAAAGCCAGACCACAAGATCATATTTGTTACCTAGCCACAACTGGGGCTTAAATTAATCACTATCTCCAAAAACGTACAAAATAGCCAACACATACACCAATACAACAAGAAAATCTGACCAACCTTGTCACTCTCTATTAATTCACTAGTAAACAACAACACTTTTAGCCAAAGAAATGCATTATAAATAAAGCTGAAAACTAATTTACTCACAGAGTTGTTTGTCATTGAGAAGTAAAATGATACGGATAGCTTGGGTTTAACAAAATTTCAGACCACCATTAAGACTCTGAAAGATCCATCAGTTTCACTTTGGCTCTCTCCAAATCACAGGCTTAACAATTCATAAAATGTTTCAATCTGATCAACTTTAGTAAAATGGGAAAACCAGATTTTGACTAATTGTCCTCTCTACACGTGATGTTCCAGTACTTGCTTTGTGAGACGATAATCAGAAATGCAAAAAGCCTATTCCAGAGCTGTAATATAATTTCCGGAGAACTTTTTGACATCTTCATTTTTGGTGGATTCGAGACATCAAATATTGCTCGGGCACTCCATTCAATACTAGCTTATTCTTCATTCATCAACATGGACTCCTCGAAGTGATGAGAGCAAACTTGCAGTTCTTGGACAAGTAGGTTGCATCTCTATTCATAAGGTTGGCTCCCACTAACAGTACTTGCACCTGAACAGAAATCAGTGAGAGACTAGGGAACAAACCTCATACTCACTAGGTTCACAGAAGACTGGTAGCCTAGTACACTAAACTACACTACACTACAGAATTCCTGTCTTACTGTGATTGTGGTAGTGTCAACTGAAAAAATAGGACTCAAATGTCGGTCCAAGGATATTTTAAGGGCCGCGACCCTGCATCATTGGCATATAGAATTAAGTTTTTTATGACGCACTGCTTAACTTAATTGGTCCAACTGGCACATTAAAATTATGTCGGTTTTTTCACCTTTCCACCGAGACCAATTGACTCATGATGGACTTGAGGCCCTGTGGCTGTGATTGTGCCATGGCCGTGTCACCAGTTATATTACCCATGGCCATTGGGTATGTTTTCCTAAAATTATCCCTGCGATCGTTTGGGTGACATTTTCACCCCTCATGGAATTCATGAACTGCAAGTATCCAAAAAGCTGACGATCACATCGTACGTTAATCATAGTCCTTCCGCCGGCAGCCCGGCTGTACAGTAGACCTAGCCTGCTACACGGCAGACAACAGTGGCAACGGGACTGCGATCAACTTGTCTAACAACCGTGAACAGAACACACAAAATGAAAGACAACATATCATATTATTGATATTATTGAATGACCGATAATCCTTACCTTTCTGGATCCTTAGGGAACCTAAAAAATGACACGTCTGGTGTTTTTGTGGATGAATTCATGTAATTTGTCGCACTGCAAAATGCGTCCTTCCCCATTGTTTTGGCGCTTCCTGGTTGATCGTTGCTTGTTCACCACTTGGCGGCGCTAGTAGTAGCGGTAACAGCAAACTCACAAGTGAATTCTCCTACTCTACTACACTCCTTGATAACACTTTAAAGTGTGCATTAATATCAATTTACCAACATTGTATTAATGATTTCACCCAAAGGTGTCTCTGGCTCCTGCGGTCCTGCTGGTGCACCATTGGCTTACGTGTACAGTGTAGTTCACCGAGCATGACCCCTTAAATATCCCTCGCGTTCTCTGTAGTTAAAAATCTGAGGACTTTATGGAGTTATTGTCCTCAATGTCCAAAACCAAACATCAACAAAAATTAAAAATTATCACATACCACTATTCTGCATCAAGTATTTTTAAAGAGTTTTTTTCTTTGTCTTACGTTTTGTCGTTTATCTTCGCTCTCTTGTGAAGTAAGTAAATTAATGACAATAGAAATTGTATTAATGTATCTACTACATGTAATTCAGAGGATTCCATCCGTGCTAAATCGGTACAATATTCGCCAGTTTCCGTACGACGCCATCACATACATATACATAAGGTGGCACTGAATAGTTAGGTTGTGGCCGCGGCCAATTTGTTAAAATGTTAAAATCTAGGGCTAGGCCAGGCTTGGGGGCATTTTTCAATTAGGTATTGTGTGTAGGCCAAGTGAATGTTTTTTTGTTGTATTTGTGAACATGCTGGGAATGAAAAAAGGCCAGTTTCTTGGCTGTAGCTGCACTCTTCTTCAAGATGGTGGCCCCCTGTTGCAGTTGTGCATTGCTGTGTAGCAACTGAGAAATTGGCCGCGATTTCAGGTAGCCCTCAAACAAGCCAGATTTGCAAAAAA
>NMRA01000205.1:154317-167365 GCA_002633005.1 Phoronis australis
CCGGAAGGCGATCGAGAACGAGACCTTACACCAAAAATGGCAGACGACAGTGAAGTACCCGGTGAGTTTAAGCGTCATTTTCTTCTTAAATAGAGGCTACTTTGGTACCAATGCGACACATCGAAAAGCGTCAGAGCTTAGCCTTTGTTGTGGATCTGAAAAAATACTTTTCTTTTGCCATTTTTTGAAATAGAGACCGCAGAATGCAATGGCTTTCGGTAAAATGACTTGCGTCTCGTAAACTCGTCAATTTCTACTTGTTATTAGCAATTCCTGGGTTCTTCAGTGGACACGTTTGACGTTTATAGTGAAATCGTCCCTGGTGACACCTTTGTTAGTTATAATTTGTGAAACAATACGAACTATCTACCGATGCAAGCAGGTCCTTGTATGAGACGGCGATCGGGAACGAAGCTGTTAATTCTACATGGCGATCGTGAACGCAAAAAAAATGCGATCGTGAACGCAAAAAAATGCGATCGTGAACGCACGTTTTTTTCTGTGCATTTTCCTGAATAATTGTTGAAGTTAAGGTGTTATATCAATAATTTTAGAATAATACGACCATGAATTAGTTGACAGGTAAATTGTTTGTTATACTTTCACCGTTTTTTATGATTTCTGTGTGAGATTTAGCCTCACAAATATGATTATATGCGTTTGATTTTTCAGTTGAACTGTAGCCGCATGAGGAGTCCTTCAGAGTGTTAACATACACGCCTTCAAAAAAGAGTACCGGTACCACAACTGCTGCATTTGACAAAGGGCTGTGTATGCATATATGTTGTGGAGCTTCGTTCAGGAAGAAACCTTTTTTGTATAACCACATGACAATAAAACACTGTCACTCACTATCTGCAAGCAAGACCTTTACCAGCCCCGTGTTGCATGGGGAAGGATTTTTTTTTACCGCATAAGAAAACACAATATGAAGCATAGTGCTTAGGAACCAAATTGATTCAGTGCCCTATCTGCGATCAATGTTTCACGGAAAGAGTAAGCCTGAGGACACTCCTTGTTGTAAGTGTGAATGGGTCATGCAAAGAGTATGCCTCCTTCTACAGACATGAGAATCAGAATCACCGTGAATAAACTTGTTCAGTCCAGTAGTGAAAGTTGTTAATTTACAAAACTTTATTCAGATTTACAGTTTATGGTTGGTAGTTGCCTGGTGTGATAGTATTTTGACGTTTTGTTTTGAACCTTTTTCCTATTTGTGTTATTTCAGCAGCATCTTTAACAGTTACAGAACCAGTGCATTTCTATTGTGGTTGGGTACATTAAATGGTCACTCTATGTGTCACTGGGTGATTCTTACATACAATTCGGTCCGAAATAGATTGTCTATGATTCAGTGATGATTTAGTCTAATACACTCCAAAAATAATTCGCAGGAAATGTACACTGGATGTGTTATGTTGATTTCCCCAAAGCAATGTTTTATATCTTTTTTTCCGTATGACCAATTTTGAGGTATGTGTGATAAAAGATTAATAATATTATAGAATTGCTTTAATATTGTTGTTGATTTCCTGTGTAATCACTACATTGTGTCTTCAAGTGATGTTAAAGACAACGTTTTAACTACGTTTTTGAGAAAATCACACTATAGTAGGTGTATTATATCTTGTCTCATCCTTTTTCAATGTCACGTTAAACTGGAGATCATGAACTGAAGATGCACTCAGGACCAACTATGAATACTACAAAACAGAATAGTCAAACATATGTTGTATATCCAAGCCACACAAGTGCCACAAGTCAATCTGTTCATCTCTGTATCGATCATATCAGTAAAACATCCAACAAAATATCACCCGTTTTATCAGCAAAACAGCTAACACTATTTCTGGCATGTTTTTAAATCCCAGACGTTCATGAGCGGTAGGCCTAATCTTTGAATCACCTCACGAATGGTGTTGCCGCACTCTATTCGCTCCCTACAGGCACGCTCATCATCATCACTGGCGTACAATCTTGCAAGAAGATTTGGCACTCGCTTTCCAGGGGCGGATCCAGGATTTTGAGTTAGGGGGGCAGGGCACAGGAATAGTCGGAATTTTGCCACAAGCGCGCGCCCAGCCTGAAATGTAAGGATGCAGGGGCCTCGAATTTTTGGGTTTGTGGACCTTATTACTCAAAAGGGTACACGGGGTTTGTTCAAGGCCTATGAATTGCGCATTAACCCATCGAGCTCACTTGGGTGGGCGCATATGCTAGTCGGCAATTTGCACCCCGGACTGCCAAATGGTATATGGGAGAAATTTAGGGGGCATGGCCCCCTTGACCCCCCCTCCTAAATCCGCTTCTGCTTTCATCTGCATCAACAATTTGTTTACTCCTGGCTTACACACCACATTGAACAATTGCTGGGTGAGTCTTAGTTTAGAACCCCTTGTTCCACTTGGTTTCGTCAAAAAGTATGTCTGTATTTCAAAACCCAGGTAGGGTGTACTTTCACGAAGTGATCAATCTGTTCGTTGAAGCTCGCCTCACAATAATAACAGTGAACGTGTTTCCTGAAATGAAAATAAATTCATTTGTGAAAATATCTATAATTAAAATAGGGCTTGATGTAGGCCTACATGTAGTCGCTCATTTTAATTTAATGGTACTGCTGTGATACTGTTCAGTTTGGAAACGAAAGTAACAGTAATGACTCAAAATGTGATTAATTCATTGCACCACACTTATTTTGTAACCCTTTTCACGTTTTATAAGTAAAAAGTTCATAACTGTTCGGCACACCACGATGCGTTCTCGATCGCATAAACAAAACAAAACTTTGCGTTTCCGATCGCTTATCTTTGCGTTTTCGATCGCATCTTTCAACAGAAACGTGTCGAAAAATCAGAGATCCTGACAAAGCTACGAAAAACAAGCGTTGTGTTATATTTTCACAAGTCACTTCTTCATAACTTCATGGTCAATTTATTGATTTAGTGCCAAAAATAAGCGCAATTTGCCAAAATGACGTACGAATCCCCTTTGACTCAAGCGATGCCTCGTTCAACGTAACTTATCTCCAATAATTGGAACAGACACCAGCCCAAACCTCTACCTGCCCTTCCTCAATGTGTTACGCTTTGAACTCATGTCTCTGTTTTCACATTGGAAGTAAAAACAACGTCAATTCATCAAATTCACTCACCTTGCCTGGTTTCGCTTCTCGCAACCGGTTTCGTTCTCGATCGCTTTCCGGTCGCTCTCGATCGAGGGTTGGCCGGTGTGCTCCACGCGCGCTACATGCCATGTTCCTGCTACTGCAAGTCGTAGTACCTCTAACCGTTCTCGGGACTCGTGACGTCATCTTGTGAATGTGATTGTTCACTAGCTCAGGAATCGTTCGCCTAGTAGAGCGCTTGCGAGTAATACCCGAATGTGATAACAACTGCAGTCTTGAAATTGCGGGGTTTCTTCAAGGATTGATTTTAAAAAACCAACGGAGATCTAAGTGTCGACTGCCAAGATGAAATGTAATGTCAGCGCCTGTTTGGTCATGCACATGCTAAATGATTCAAAGTTGCAAGGAGTTCTGTACTCCTTTTTTAGTTTAGTTGTGTATGGGCATTTCATTTGAGAAACCGATTTTTATTTTGAATGTGGTTATTACTGGGCAAAATGAAATTTCACCATGTCTGTTACTCAGTCATGAAGTTTTCGTTTTGTTTTGTTTTCTGCTTGTTTGTTTGTACGCCCTTTACAGGTAACACGTCCGTGCGCTCCCGAAATATCGCGAAATTGATATGAAACACGTATCTCTTCAAAAACTCGAGACTTATTGTTTTGCAGAAAAATCTTGCCAAAGATGACGTTGTGAGATCCATTTTATCGGAATTGAAATCTCATTGGTATGCAGAAATATCTTGCCAAGGTTACTCAGAAGCGTAGCATACGTTTCTCGCTTGGGCTTATCGTTCTCGACTTATTCGGGGCTTTCTGGTGACTTTCCTCTCGTTTATTTCTCGTGCCGTGTCACCGGCTTTCTGTTCGCAGGTCTTTCTCGAAATTTGGTATGCAGATAGAGCTCGCCAACCACTATCTGTTGTATGACATCTGTTTCTCGCTCTAATTTACTATTCTCTAATTCGCCCTTTACTAATCTGACGACTGTTCTGTTATTGACCGATTCCTCGCGGCTTTTTGTTAGTCTATAATACGCATGGTACAGCTCCCGTGTTTTGTCCAGTCCGGCATTATAAACTTTACAAACATCTCATGTGGTCATCAACGCCTATGCCTTGATTTAGACTTCAATATAGTACGGAAACGAACCGGGAAATAGGCTATAATGAATCGTTTTTGTTTTGTTTGACGACTTCTTATATTGCGTGCGTCAAAACACGATCTTGTGAAGAATGCATTGACTTAGTCTGTATTTCTCAACATCAACTAAACGAAGTGGTTGAATGTTTTTTCCAAGCAATCGCAATATCCAAATGTTACTTCATTCGGTTAACCCACAAGAGGGCGCTTTACATGATCATTAAACATAGCACAGGAAAAGAGTGTTAGTGTTTTGTGTATCAGTCATTCACACTTACTGGTGATCGTGTTCCACTTGCGCTCTTCAATAATGTATTGTCAAGAGTCACGCACTCAAACGTTTTACCTCACGGTGTCTACTACTCAGGTAAAATAACCTGTCGAATCAGCTTGAGTTTCTTGTTTATACACCCATCATCGTTCTTTGATTATTGCAAAACGAAGATCTAATGAGTTCCTGAACCTTACGAATTATCTTGAAATTGAAAAAAATGAGAAAATCACCACCGAACTGTTTTCAGTGCAGCTAATATGTTCGTAAACAATGATCGCTAGACACTAATGAGGCTTATGTTTATCGTAAGTCACACCGAATCACTTAGAATTATATGGAGTCACGCAAACCGCCTGGGTTTGTGTTTCTGGAGACTGATTTAATAACGACATCGATCACTGTAATGATAGAAAGTGTGGTAACTAGGCGACGGTTTATAACATATACACCATTGTAATGTAAAGCGTTTGGTCTACATGAAACAGGCCTATAGCTTACCGTTGAAATCTGGCTTCACTTTGTCCATTAGTCGTATTACAAGTGATTTCTAGGCTTAGAAATGCTGATGTTGACTGAAACATTGCTACACTTGTACGACTGCGTATACGACTTACGTATAACTGTCACCATACTCTTCCAGTTTTCTTGTACCGCGTTATATGTTGTGACTTTAGCTCGCAAAGTCGTGTCAAAGTACTTGTCTGCACTTAGTCGTATACGACCTACGACATAAACATGAAGTCGCATTCGAACAGTTGGCGTGTACAGACATGGCTGGAAAGCATAAAATGAATCACCGGGATCGAGCGAGACAGGGTAATCCAAAATCTTTAGGTTCTTAAATAATTATTTTCAAAGAGATCACTATAAATTGATATAGAAAAATTCAAAATGTTTACTGGGCTTGCTTGAGAAACTTGGCCAAAGCAGAGTTTCGTCGGTCACGGCCGACTTTTTTAAGATCCTGAAACACCCGTTGGCGCGTGTTAATCTTTGACAAAATCCAGCCCCGATGTCATGAATTTGATATCTGCCCAGCTAATCTTCTTAATAGGTGTCGCTGTAACTAGATCATCGATGTTGAGATAACCATCAATGCTTTAATAGATTGTTTAATTTCGCCTACAAACGACTCTGGACACTTTATTTAATTCCATAAATCATTTTAATTGTTTTTTCATTGGGTTATATGTCTCTGTGTCTCATTAAGTGCACATGTTTAAAGAACCATTTTGTCTCCACTAGTGGGACGGTCGGCACATCCTGTTCTAACAACGCAGGATTTTCTGGAAAGTGAGAAATAATGTGCTCGAAGAGGACGAGCTTCTTACATCTTATGCGACTTGTCACGTGTACAGCCCTCCAAGTTGATGCCATTGTGATACGTGAATACCGGTGTATAATGACATACAATTTAACGAGGGTGGTGCTAAGGAAAGACAACCCGCTTTATAGAGCCTGATTCGGACGCGGACGATATTAACAAGAGCAACGCGGAGCGTTGAAATGCGCCCACGAGTGTTTTTAGTATCATAAAATAGCCATTGGATGGCGCAGAATATATCAAACTTGTCCGAATTGGGTAGGTGTCTCTCTAACACAACTATTTGCCAAAATTCATGAACATAAGCCAAGAAACTCCAAACATACTGAGACAAACGCAAAAATTGACACTAGGGGGCACAGATATAATCCGATTGATCTGAAACTCATCGTGGCATGTAGCCATCTCCATAGAAGCACATCCGACAAATTCCGTAAAGACCAGCCTTCAAAGGGTTAAGGAGATACAGCCACAGACGCAAAGAAGCAAAGTTGTCCCTAGAGAGCGCAAGAATAGTCAAAATCGTCTGAGCATCGTCATTTGCGGTCTTCACATCAGAAACACAACCGTTAATTTTCATAATGATCCTTTGAGTGGTTTGGCAGATGGAGAAGTGGACATCAAAAACGTAAGCAAAAAATTAATGACCACCATGTGACGCAGAAAATATGGAATCTGTCCGAAAATGGGAAGGCGTTGCCATCTTCTTAATAGAAGAAGCGATATGTGAATTTTTGCGAAAAATCATTAATGAGGAAAACATTAAAAACATTTTGCCACTAGAGGGAGCAGTGATATTCGGGTCAGTTCAACAATCGTTACAGTTTGTCGTCGGGTCCATAGGAACACATCTTTGAAATTTCACAAAGCTCCTTCAAAAGGTTACGGACATTTGACCGCACATGGAAAAACACCAAAATCTCCACTAATCAAACTCTTCCCAAAATCAACGTCTTTTGTAGCCTCCCCATCAGGATCCTTTGAGCGCTATGGCAGATAGGGAGGCGGATGCCAGAAATAGAAGCAAAAATAACAAAAAATGGCCACAAGGTTGTGGAATGACATCGTCTCTCTTTAATAAAAACTTATTTGTCGCATTTCATGGAAATCCATCAAGGAACTGCAAAGATGCAGAAGCAAACGTAAAAAAGTAAAATTGCCACAATGGGGCACAGCGGTAATCGGGTTGGTCCAAAACTTGTCGTCATATGCTTCATAGGAACACACCTGCCAAAGTTCAATAAAATCCTGTAAGGGATTAAGGAGATATACAGGAGCGAATCCAGGATTTTGAGTTAGGGGGAGGGTCACGGCAGAGTATTAGCCAGGATTTTGCCCGTCTGATATTTGCACTCCGAACTGCCAGTTGGAATACGAGAGAAGTGTAGAGATGGCCATGCCCCCCTTGCCACCTCCCTTTTCAATCCGCCACTGATATAGCAGCGGACGTCAGAAACCCAGTCAGAAATGATAACAACATACATCCACATACATGTAAATGAAGCATAAAAACCAGGTGTCTGGTGTGCAGAACATACCTTTCTTGAAAGATATATATTAGCTGAAAGGCATTACCATGCCTCCTGATAATAGTCACAACGTAATAGACCTATAGGCTGTCATGGTAGGTAAATATCTAGTCTGGGACCGTTGTGATTTTAGTACGTTCACTTAGTCGGGGCAGACACGTCGCTCTCGGGGACAGAAGAAATGGGGGCAATTTTAGAATGAGGCCAAAGTGTTAGTGCTTAACTATTGTGAAAAAAGCTGGCTACAAAACACGAATAACTTTGAGATTTAGAGGTTAGGTACTGACATGAGCTCCACTTCACAACTGTTGATTATGCGCACTTCACAGTCTAGAAATGATTTATACAAGTTATCTTACTAACTGTCATATGCATATACTCAGATACGTTGCACTATTGCTCAAGTCAGATTAAATTATTTTTCCCAAATAAATGTGTAGAGCGTGGGACCAAATTTCTGTCACTTTCCATGAAACCAGCCCCTGGTCACTAGCAATACCGAAGTTAATTAATAGGAGCACAGCCCCAGAAATACCTTTCATATTATATTCAGGTTCTCATTCACTGCCTTGCATACAGTCACTAGTACGACCGAGCTGAGAGAAGTAGGAGACACTTTTGTACATTGAAGTGGCGATTCTTCATGTGCTCAGACTCACTTGGAATCTCAGTAAACAACAAGTTATGACTGTATGTAGCGGTAAATGATGTAAATCAAGAGTACGTTTAATTCGATCCAACAGAACAAGTCTACACGGCATTACCAGAGTGCATCATGAAAACACACCATTAGAGAATACCTTACCTGCTATAGTTGATATTAGCAAGGGCGTACAGTTTGCAGTAGCTCCGACAATCTGAATGTAGCAATATGTCTGAACTAACAAACTCCATGCGCTCTGCTTCTTGTTACCTTTATGCAGTCTCAGTACAGCGGCGTTCGTCCCAACGCCGAATACTAATGCCAAAACCAAAAGCACCGACTTAACTGTAGTCTCCAGCATCTTTTCACTCGAAAGTAGTTCAAACTTTCCCTCATCAAATTATATTATTGCCTTGCCACTGAAAAATACACCTTTCACTGCCTTGCGGTTTGTGATTAAGCGAGTGCAACAAGCGTAATGGAGTGATAAGCTTATATCCGCTGAAGATCACGAATCGACTAGTTCTAGAATAATTGCGAGAATGTGGCAGGCGGTGGGTGTATATCCACGAACAGACAGGCTGGCCACCCTACAGTTGAAACGCGAATTTCGTTGGAAACCGTGATGACACGAGATCTCAGCAGAGATTACGAGTTAAGGTTATGCATGACCCTAGAAAAATGTCCAAATTTGGATAACTTCAGAACATCATTTTAAGTGCTGCAAAATGATCTCGCTAATTCACTAAGTTGTAGTATCTTTATGCATGGCTATCTATGAAAAATAAGATAAAATCATTTCACCAATGTAACCTGTGAAGCCAGAGCAAGTTTTTGGAACGTTTATCGGCCAATGCAAAGTCCACCTTAATTATTTCAAAATATATTTTTCCATTTGCAGATCGCTCCGTCTCAAAGCCTCACAAAATTGTACTTGGTTCATCTAATTAGGTTTTATCTAGAAACGGGATCTGCTCCTATTTAAGGGGTCAGAATCAAACATCCCAAAACAAGGTTTGCAGCATCACAAGATGTGTTTGCTCTTCTACTTAGTTTGCTTCGTACAACCATATCAAAAACACCAACAAATTAATTTCGACAGAAAAATCGATCGGGAATACATATCGATTTACATTAAAAACGAAGAGTGTAAGATTTTGTCTCGCCAATCTAATATACTTTGTTAGAAACGTCATGTACGTGAGTAGACCATGATCAATTTGTGTCTGGCGTAAAGCCAAGGAAAATAACATGCTTATCTGTGTTATACTTTTATTGTTATGATATTTGGTACTGCACTGCAATTTTTAACATTTGTCTAATTACAGTGGGAAACTAGTATAACAAGGTTTCTGGAATATACTTAATGGTTTGTAAACGGCATTTTGGAGACCATTATTGCCAAGCAAGTGACTTCTTAAAACTATTAATTTTGGCTAGAGCTGTTAAACAACATAATCCTTTCTCTATGTGGTTTTATTACAAATCGACAGGGCTCGCCGATGTACCGGTTTAATGCTCTTCAAATACTCTGGCTTTATCGTCTGGAGTGAGCTCGTCAACACAGCGTTAGGCTGCAACCGCGAGGATTGCTGATTCGATTCCGCGCTGAGGCTGATCTCAGAAAATCATTTCTCACCGCTAATGTCCCTCTAACAGAGATTCTATCAAAGACAGTCTAAAGACGGATTAGAGTTTTGTGGTTTGCAGTAAGTTTGTTGATTCAGTTAATGTACAGAGCGTGATAAATATGTGTCGTCGGTATATAAAATTGTACTTGGGGGAATAGAAAGAGGAACCTAAGTTACATAAACTAAAGGAAAAGAGTCCGGGGGTACGTTATTAGTTATGGGAAGGGATGCTGAGGTGACGCAACTGGGGCGTACCTGCTTGCCAATAAGATTCTAAGTAGCCTTACGTTCGTTTTTGGCTAAATTGAATCGAATTGGGATCAAGCTCCTTGTGAATTCACTGGTTAAAGTTTAACTCATGTCAGGGGAATACTTCCTCTCTTAAAGATACTCTGTCCGCTTCGTTTAGTTAAAATCTTCACAGAACGGAAGTTAACGTTAGTTCATCCGAAAATATGCCAAACAATGCTCATTCCTCACAAAACTAAATATTTTCAAACTTAATAGAATCTAATATGAATAGTTTTACTTTAGATTTTATTTTGGAGGTGCACCACCCAAAATGGCGGCCGTAATGAGGGACAACTGATTCATGAAATATGGGTACTCACACACCTGCCGCTACGTTAAATGAGGTCTCTGCGGATATCCCGCCTACAATTGAACAAATTAATAGTAAAGTAAGGCAAACACAAACAGAGCTGAATGATAAAAAAATGTTAATATTTTAGTGATGCCCTTCAATGGAAGAAACTCATCCGGTGTTCTGAATCGGCGAATGTAAAGCAAATAGTGTGTTTACAGGATAGATGATAGCGTGCTTTGTGTGGTTGAAGATTACGACATGCAAACTTGAGTATCAGGCGTGCTGTTCATTTAATTAAATGCAGTCACACTTTTCGTTCGCTTAATAGGCCTATAGGCATGCATACGTGATAACAGAAACAAAAAAGATATTAACATCAACAAATGTGCATGCATTCAATCGGTCATCAAAGGTGATTTTTACAGATTATGGTCAATTTAACGTTCGATCTCTAGTTAGGGCATGAGTTTGAAAATACATCCTTGAAAGAACTCCAGAAACAGGCGGTATACGCCATCATGAAAAATGTTATCAACTACGCTGTGCAAAGTGTTGTTCTATTAGTCGGTATGTAGTGCATCATCCAACGGTAAGTCTCCGGAAAATGATGACGATTGCGGCATAGAGAAATTCTTTGGCTAAACGTACATCATATGACCCCGCCGAGTCCGGGTACGCATACGATTACTGGCTCTATATGACGAACGAATTACGTAGTTGACATTCTATGATTGGTTTTGAAAAGGAATTAGGGCGGCAACTGACCTATCGCGTGACGGCTTAACTACCCTATCAGAACGCAGCCTTCTTGACACACCTTCGTTTCCAAGCCGCCATTTTACCCCACAAACAACACGTTGCCGGGTAAAATTTATTGTTTGTTTGTAAACTTTTCGCAAGAGGGTGGAGCTTGCGATAGGTCACTTGAAGTATCTCTGGCAATTTGCCTAATTTACGCATGGTGTTTGAAGAATGAACGTGATAATGGATGAGCTAGAACAACGATTCGCACTCTCACGAAATGAAATGCCTAATTCCTGATTTTCTGCGACAAAATGCTTGATTTTGAAAATTGTCGCTGTTTTATCAAACGTTTAGCTATATACCAACTCGTCAAACGAGTAAATTTTTACCAATACCCGCTGCAGTGCTAATGCTGATTTCCACAGGTATATTTTACATCTACAATACGACACGGAATAATGTGAATAGAGCTGTAGCCTGGAAGGTAGAGTAATTTTCAAATAACCAAAACAGACTTACACAGAACACTACATGGATGAACATCTTGCGAAAATTATTTGACATTACAGTAAAACTTTTGTCAAAATAAAACAGCGGTCTTGTCGAACTTTTGTCGGAGTCTAGGCGTTACTTTCGCCCTGCGCTTGATTATTTGCTTAGAACTGTAGTCCTGGAATGCCAACTCCAGCAAGTTACTTATGTACATGTATTCTATTATTGAAGCTTGCGACCCCGAGATTAGCCGCGAGAGTTTCCACTGTAACTTTCCAGCTGTCTGCTCGACTGAGTTTTGATCGAGTGTTGTAGTTATCAAATCAAGTCTACATGTAACTTCATTGCTTCATATTCACATCTTTGTTCATCAAGCGAGACTCTTCAGTCACGTTTTTAGATAGCCAGCCGGCTAACAATATGAAAAATACAGCTAGGTACCACTGACTTAGCCTTGGCGCAAAGCTGTATACTAGACATACAGCTTTGCGCCGATGTGGGTAAAAAAATGACCAAATAAAATCTAACACAAAATTAGTGTCGTTAAAAACTACAATCTTCCTTGCGTAAATACACAAAACGTAATGAGAGTGGCGTACATGAAGTAATATCCCACGAGACAGTATCGACGTATCGATACGCGGAATATGGTCAAGTGGGATATTACTTAATGTACGCCAATCCAGGTACGTTTTGTATTTATCCCATGCGCTTCGAATCCCTAAGTTACATTTTTTCGGCAGATTTTTCAAATGCTTCACCCAGACTGTTCACATGGCGGATCACATCCCATACATGTATGTATGTACTTGCGCGATAGGTTGCAAGTTATCTCTTGTAAAAGAAACAGTTCTAAAAGTAACGATTTATTTCTTGACAAGAGGTAGAAAATACGAAAACAACGGCAACTGTTCAGTGAACTTGTAACATCTCCTGGAAATGGTTAAAAAACAACAATATTGGATATTTTAGTTTCCTAGGAATCGGCGCCTAAGTTGCAGACGATATAGTATTCAGCAACTGAAAACTCAGACATAAGAGTCTTATAATTAACAGTTTTGTTCCAGATTTTACGTTTAAGGCCTGGTTGCATGTCGAGTGTTAGTTATATTGCTGCAACTGTATTACTTGAAACTATATTCGGAAGGTTTGCTGATCGAACCGGCTGAAGACGTCGAGTCGACATTGGCCTACCTTTTGAACTTTCTTTGTCGGAGGTCGCTATTGAAGTAGTGCGGGAGGTGAATACGGAAAACTTTATTACATGGCCGTATTTCCCTTGACAGATTGAACGCGTATGGGATAAATATAGATTATTACATGGCGAAGTCGTTATCCCCCGTTATCTAGAGCCCGAGTGGATTTTGGAGAATTATCGCCCGAGGGGCGTTAGCCCCGAGGGTGATAATTCTCCAAAAATCCACGAGGGCTCTAGATAAGGGGGATAACGGCTGAGAACATGTAATAATCTATTTATACCACATACTAAACGAGAAACATTGCAATGAATCGATTTACCTTTTCTGACTCTCCACGGCTTCGTAACTACTTTCTATGTC
>NMRA01000205.1:171644-279497 GCA_002633005.1 Phoronis australis
CTAACGTTTGTAAGGAACTTAGGGGGGAGGTAGAGAATAGTTTACGTGACACGCGATTGCGCTCTCGTGTCACGCCAGCTATTAAGGCGTCCTCACGTTTGCGCAGCACATTTCTACACAAAACCAGATAAGTGCTGGTGAGTTCTTTTATTTGTCTATTTTCTGGCGCATACGTGTATTAGCCGTTATTATTAGTTATCATTCGTTGTTTATAGAGAGTTCAATTCACAGTATTCGTATATTCATTTTGTATGTTTCAGACGGACATTCGTCTTGCTTAATAAAGCATCGTTAGAAAAACCCGAGGGTTATTGTCTAGTGGAGCGATCTTCTGCGTCAGCTTTAGGCGCCATGAAATATTGCGTCACCTATTGGCCAGTTTCTTTTCTTTGCCGATTCTTCAAACAACTGTTTTTCTTCGACGAGGTTGCATAGATGTTACAACAAATTATCGGAAGTGGTTTCATTTAGTTACAAGGTTTTGGTATTTTAATGCCAGGAAATCGAATTTCAGAATCAAGTTTGCTGCTGCGAAGCGTTTATCATCTCCCGAGAGATGTCGCAAACTTTCAGGAAATGGCGCGTGCGCGTGACACGAGCGTACTGCTTTCAAAACGATGAAATACTTTTCACTGTTATAAAAACAAAGAATTACACAAAAAATGACGTTTATTAGATTGAACTAAAATGCATCCTGCAATGGACAGATTTATTGTGTCGGTGTCATTTCATATTCAAGCCAAAAGTACAGTAGGGGCAAGACTGAATATTTTTCCTCTTAATAATAGGTGAGCATTGTAATGAGACAATAGACCCTGACTGCGATTAGGAACTCTTCAAAATGTCCATTCCTGCACCTTATCGCTAACTTTATTTTTCTTAATCTGAAGTTGAAGATTTTTATGCCAACTCATTATTGCTTCAATATTACATTGAGTGGTGTTCGAGCTGTAGCGTCTGTTTAATACATTGAGTAGTGTTCGAGCTGTAGTGTCTGTTTAATACATTGAATGGTGTTCGATCTGTAGCGTCTGTTTAATACATTGAGTGGTGTTGGAGCTGTAGTGTCTCTTGAATACATTGAGTGGTGTTCGAGCTGTAGTGTCTGATAGCGTCTGTTTAATACATTGAGCGTTGTTCGAGCTGTAGTGTCTGTTTAATACATTGAGTGTTGTTTGAGCTGTAGTGTCTGTTTAATACATTGAATGGTGTTCGATCTGTAGTGTCTGTTTAATACATTAAGTGGTGTTCGAGTTGTAGTGTCTGTTTAATTCCTGTCGCTCTTTCTTGACTGGTAAGCACGGCCGATCTGTAACATTGTAAGCTAATAGGCACTACAAGACTGCTACCTTAATTTTCACACTAAATCCATGTGTAATGTGCGCAGTTGTTCAGTTAGTCTTATCAGGTTTACACTTAGTTTCTTTAAAAATGAAATTCAAGGCTCCTACTACATGGAACTAGAAGGATTCAAAGATTGCCGACTGAAGCTGTTGCGTGGCTCCTCAGGGGCGAAAAATCATGACAGATCGCCACCCTTCAAGCAACAAGTGATTATAGATTACGAGGCTGCCATCAAACACGTCTTCGACATTTGTCATATAGCTAAAGGTACGGTGATATACAAAATCGTTTATCGTTGAAAGTTGGCAAATTTTTTGGAGAATTACCGTTATTTTTCGTCTGATTTCCTTTAAAGATTTTCGCTATAACTTAATGAAGCTAGCCCGACTTTGGCAAGATTCATCAACTGTGTTTGTTATCTACTGCAACCTAACTTTATATGAATTGTGCGGCAATATACTTTAAAGTGTTGGGGTTGTAATTGAAATGTTTAACAGTGTATGTTTATTAACACTCAGATTACCTTTAGCTGAAATATTCTGTGTTGCGTTCATCAACGCAGAACACGAGTGACTTCATAATTGTCAAATTACGTGTATAAAGAACAATTGGGATGTGCTTTTGAAGTGGCTGGGGTTCAAAGCAAATTATTCACATTGCATTGCTGCTCTATCCTGGCTACAGCCCTCCATACACGAGAGAATTATTTAGACTAAAAATAACAATCAATACATTGTCCTTTCTTTTTACGTGACCTGTTCAAAATTTTCTAACTGCAATATTGTTCAGGCTTTTGCAACCGATTCTTTATTACAATGAAAATACTGGCAGGGCATGTGCGGTAGAAGGTGATGGTAACTCCAAGCGGAGTATGGCATTTCCACGAGGACGTAGGGGAAAGGCTGCAATAAAACTTGCATGATGTCACAGCAGGGGCGGATCCAGGATTTTGAGTTAGGAGGGCCAGGGCACAAGACTAACCAGAATTTCGGCAGCTGCGCGCTCCCAGCCTCAATGTAGGGATGCAGGGGTCTCAAATCTTTGGGTTTGCGGACCTTTTGACTAAAAAAAAAACGGTAAACGGGGTTTGTTCAGGGCCTATACATTGTTTATTAACCCCCCGAGCCCCCTGGTTGCGCGCGTGTGCTAGTCAGCAATTTGCACCCGAACTGCCAAATGGTATCTGGTATAATTTTAGGGGGTCATGGCCCCCTTGTTCCCCCCTCCTAAATCCGCCACTGCACAGTGCGTGAAATTAACACGATCAAAGATACATGCAACAACACAGACTTCCTTGAACGGATAGATTCGGATTCGCAAGACACCATACCTTGTACATGGCAGCGTAACAACGATCTTGTTTGATGTCATTTGAAGAACAACGGCACTTAAGAAACGTCACAATCTGTCTAGTCCAAGACTTAATTTTACTTTGGCGTATATCAGAAATACACAAACAACACGCTAAATTCTGGACATCTCCGGTCAAAGTTCATGGATCTGGCGTGTTTTAATCGTATCCTATAATGCTGGACTCCCTTCTTTTCTCCCACTTTGCAATGCACCGCAAAGGAATACATATCGCCCCTGCTACGGTCAGTGTTGCCCCAGCCACGTAAAATGAAATATCATACGTACCGGACATGTCGTAAATGGCACCTAAAAGTATAAGACATTTATTTAACCGAAGGATAATCAAAATACTGATGTACAAACATGTTTCATTTCATCGATTCAATGATCTCAAGAAACACAAAAACGTGCATCTTTTCATGGAAAAACAGTGTAGTGGTTCAATAATAGAAAATTGCACACTATGGTGGCTACGATTAAACCCGCCTCCCGTTCATTAACGGTAGAACCTCGCTAAAAGCAAGACTTCGCGAGATTTCGTGAGATATTGCTTTGTATTTTACGTGACTTTGGCTAGATTTTAGCTAGGACAGTCCTACCGTAGGTCCTAGCGTTACTGAACGCACACGGCCAAGTAGAGAATTTTTTATTTAGACCACTTACCGCTGTAAAATTAGTCTCCCACTATTTAGATGAGATGAGATTCCCAGGCTTGCAAAGAACTGACAGTTCGGTATTCGTCGAGACTGCCATGGTTAACAAAAAAACAGACTGCGACAAACCAACTTGTAGAACTTGAACTTAATAAACTCCAGTTCTTTAGAACCCTCGAACCCATCTCCAATTTGACTAAGGAACAATTTTACAACGATTTTGCAATACCAATTGAGCTAAATCACAAGGAAAGCAGTGGCATGCTGGTTCCCTGGGTGTCCGTTAGGCTAAAGGGCACGCGTTCTCTTCTCCCTAGCGGACATGGAGGGAGCCAGCGAGGTTGGTTGGTATGTGTTCGGCATTTTTCAGTTCCTTTCAAAGGACCTAGGTCTAGACATGGAAAGAACTCAGCTACCTGTAGTTACTGATCGCTGAGACGAAAATCAGCAGTTTTGGAGAAATGTGAACCTCCGAAGTACAACTTAAGCAAGTTCTTAAAGGCGAAGGCAACCTTTTTCCATGTCATTTTGAGCTAAAATAAGGTTGGTTGGTTATCCTAGACATATTTTTCACTTAATTACAGCTTTTCGTAATTTTATTAATTACTCGTCCGCTTTTCCGGAAGTGACGTTTTAGGAGGCAAGCGCTTCCCGCCACTTGGTTTTGCGTTGAGCTTACTGTGCGAATCTGTTCTATTCTACTTTTGTTTTGTGCTATTTTTCACCAATTGTCGCCACCACTTTCCATCGGCGAGCATTCTGCGGCAAGATAGGTTAGTAGAGAACTCAACTGCGTTGGATTTAGGGATTGTTTAGTGTGTTGTAAGCTGAAAATGGCTGGAGTCGGTGACCCGTATCACAGTGACAGTAGTGTGAGTGACGGAGACCTTGTTCACAGCAGTGGTGACGAGGAATTTTTTCACGGACATTCAGTGGGTGGGTACATGTTTGAGCCCGAGTACAACGAGGCAGAGTACACACAGGCACAGGCAGCTGTTGAGAGAAACGAGGCGGCTACTGAAGACAGACGTGGTGACACATCTTGGTGCAAATGCACTGTGTGCGTTGTTATGCCTACCTCAATTGAATGCTTGTGCTGTTCCGAGTTCCACATCAATTATCTTTTTGGTCTCTTCCTCCATTAGAGTGTATGTGGTATACTTGGCGGACCGCCCTGGTGAGTCAGACAAGTTCTCCTTCTCCATGAATTCCGCCACCAACTCGAGATGTTGTGACATGTATGCGTCATTGACAACTGGTATTAAATAGGAATTCTGAATGTTGTTGAATGTTGTTTTCGAAAAAAAACTTGACTTTTCCAAAGTCCATCATTGTCTTCACCGACTGAAACGTGTTTCCAGTGAAGAGCACACCACTGGACATGGTTAAGTGGACCTCCGGCATACCACGGACAGAGGAACAACTGTCCCACTTGCCAGAGTGTCCCGTGACACACTCCCACTGGATGGTGACCTGAGCACCCAAACTGCTTACATTGTGTCGTGTGACTCCCTCGCCACACACCTGGCACCTTCTAAATAGCTCCAACACTTTAGACAAGTCCACAATAAACTTATCAAAGTTTGGCTCACCGATCTGTTCACTGGACGACGAACTGTCCTCTTCACTGGGTGTCGAACTGGGCCTGTAATCACTCCCACTACTCAATATCGCTGCAGGGCTGCTTAGAGGCTCTGGGCTGGAGAAAACAGCACAGGGCGAATCACTACTGGTTCCAGGAATTGCACGCTCTGGGGTACGTTCGGAGGCACGGGTGACAGTAGATGAAGTGCCTCCACTGGCTCCAGTCACTGTACTGGCCACAGCTCGCGAGGCTTCTCGCTTCAAAAACGCACTTCTCGGGGGTGGCGACGGGGCACTGCCGGGAATCAACACAGACGGAATGGCATCCTTCTTCAAGCGTTGTTTCGCGGGGACCTTCATCAGTTCAGCGTACAAATCCCTTTCGTAATCGGACGGCAGAAAGTGCTTGCCACACACACGGTAATTCTCCACTGCTTTGTACGTTGCGTGGACGGGTAACGCTGCGTTCTTCACACGAACGAGCCAAGTACGGCGAAGTGTGTCATCCATCGGAAAGCGATGCAAAGGCACTCCCAAAGCGCGCGTGAGCCGATAATTACTACATCCCGGTACGCAGCAACAGTGTGGCATGTTGACTGACTAGTAAATGAAAGCGAACGACGACGGAACTTAACACAACCAAGGTAGAGCAATGACTGACTCGGCAGCTCTCACAGTCAGACTATGTGAAAAGAAATAGGCGGGAAGCGCTTGCCTCCTAAAACGTCACTTCCGGAAAAGCGGACGAATAATTAATAAAATTACGAAAAGCTGTAATTAAGTGAAAAATATGTCTAGGATAACCAACCAACCTTATTTTAGCTCAAAATGACATGGAAAAAGGTTGCCTTCGCCTTTAACTTGTGCATTCTCAAGAATGGAGAGCTGAACCCGAGGTCTCATCTCTGTACTCAAAACTCGACACATAGAACGCTTCGATTAAGTTGCAAATTTGCACTCGAATCTTGCGATGTGATTGGTTACGTTTCAAGTCTGAAGCACCGTTTATATGATGCTGCTTATTCATGAGCGTACTTTTCAGTACGGCGTGTATTTTTGTCATATACCCACATATATTTTCGTCTTATGACCCAAGTCCGATGGGTTTTACGCAGGTGAGTTTTCTTTTATTAGTAATACGTTCGAGCAATTCTTGACAAAACGAGAAGGCTTAGATAAGGGCTGTTGCCATTTGGCAGTTTTCAAACGTACCGTTCTTTGTCTTCAAAATGCCCAAGAACTGCAGTTTTGTCACCACCAGTCCCGAGCAAGGCAATTACATGTACGCTGTACTATTAGAGTCTTCTCGTTTTATTAGTAAATGTTGGTTATTGTTTCTTCACTTTTAAATTTAGATACAGTAATGCTTGCAAATATTACTTCTTTTATCCATGGCAACGCGATGCAAATTTTCATTAACGCATGGGTGCATATCACTGTGTACGTTGTTGATTTACGTACGGTTGTAAAAGCGTGGTGAATAAACGGGACTTGAGTCTGATTCGAGTTCAGAGATTAGACCGTCGGCGCAATTACATCAATATAGCACGCGTTAGCCCCTTCATTCTGGTGTTGTACATGTTTGACAAGTGGTTTCGGCAGATTCATATTTCTTCAATGTCAAAGCTGTTCAGTTATCAAGTGCAACCAATAGACGTTGAAGTATTCAACGTCTGAATGAAAGCTGTCACTCAAGATACGTGTATTATCGTTTTGTATGTTTCCGTATAAGCAGTATAGATTTATGCAGATGACAAGAAACCATTTTGCATTACGTCTTTTGAGAACCAAGCGCCATCAATTGGCTACCTGCAATGGGCACACCGATGAATGATGACAATCCTTGGAAAAGCGTGACTAATCCAAACGCGTTGGTGAGTTTTTCCAACCCCAGAAGTTCAACAATGACGATGGAACGCAACGACACAAACACAGCTAAAATTAAAGAGATACATGAATCCTATATATTCTAGCTGCCATTTGATATTTTGACGAATTATTTTAACTCCGAACAAAATTTATGTAAAGTCTAGTCTTACTAATACACCAAGCTAATAAATAAGACATTTCCTCCCTTAGTTTGTCGTTTAAAGAATTTGCAAGAGAGGTCGGGTTTGTAAGGAGGCACTGTGCAGTTCTTTATGGGTTTGCCTGGCAGTGCTGACGTCATTGCACTTACTGATTTTCTTCCACTTTTCCGAAAACGTAATGAACAAAACCAGAAGTTGTGAGTCATTTCATCTCAATCATGCTACACATGATCATAGAAGATTCATTCTGCCTCACGTCATTTGCCCTTTCACTTACGCCAAAAATGAAGGCAGGTTCAGAAAAAGGTGGCGAACAACTTATAATTGACAGTTCCATTCCAAAACCACCAATTCCTTCCTAATGTTCGACACGAGCCAACAAATTCTCAATGCAAACGTATTACAGATTCCACGAATGTGATCCAAATATGCTACCATTCAATCATTTTTGCAATTCAGGTTTTTTGGGGGGCGGTTATCAGTAACTGCACTATTGTGTTTCACTACACTTCAAAAAAATGGGGAATTCATACAGCTGAGCTAATGAACGTCTCTGATTCACAAACGCAAGCAAACCAGATTCGTTGATTCTTTGAGCAACTTATACTTTAACATGGCCATCAAACTTGGCCTACCCCAAGCAATTAATTCCTACGAAGTGCAGCTTTGCCGAGATTATAGTCTAACTGTACAGTGTCACCTTTGGGTTGTAAGGCATTTTACTTATATATTACAAAGGGGTACATTGGACTTGAATTAAGTAAAGCGTAACCTTTAGAATGTGCAGTGTCTGTTTAATTCGCTTTTGCTTTTCGAGGACCAAATTCTAAGACATTGATATTTGGAAGTGCTTCTTTAAATTCTAACTATACAGTGTGGTATCACGTTACTGCAATAACAATTAAAGTATGAACTTCCACAGTAAAAACAATAAATTAAATAAACGGCTATGGTACAAGAATCTGGTGACGTTTTATTGTTTTATACCTATGCTTGCTCCGAAGACAGCACTGTATGTCGCCAATAATTCGTAGACTTGGCAAAAAGGCACTAGCATTGTAGACACTCCTCCAATTATCAATGCTATGTTGTTTATAAGTAAGCAATCCACCCACGGTCTGTCGGATAACCATCCAGCTCCAACACGAGCTACGGTATTTGCAATTCCGATGATTGACACCAGAAAGGCGGCTCTGTCGTTGTCTATACCCAATTCCGTGGCGTTGTCAGGGAGGTAAACGAAGGGCACGAAAAAGCCTTGAACAAATAAAGTAACCAAGAGAATATCGGAAGTAAAGTTGCCTTTTATCGGCAACTGGCGCAAGTTACACTTTTGCTTAAACTTGATTTTCCATTTTCGCCGAGCCACCAACTATAGAGGAAAAAACACGCCGCGCCTGACCAGTCGATGAGTGTTTAGCGAATGCTCTATAACAAACCCATTCAGAGTGAAACAAACGCTTTTTGAAATGCTTCGTTTCTCTCGGCGCTGTTCATCCCGCCAACCGGGTGTACATGTATTTCATTGTACCGGGTTCAGATGTGGAGTTTTATGTAAGAAGACAGATTAGGTTGCTAAAGCTAATTAGCTTACCTGAAATCTAACGTATCGAAGAGACGAATCGAAAAGGCATCAGATTGCGCCGACGTTTTAGTTATTGTAAACACACACTAGGTAGGAGTTCTCGAAGACAAATTTCAATAAATACTTGAGTGCCTATTTTGTGGCGAACTCTCTTCAGTTCATTTCCTTCGCGTTGCCTGAATAACAGCCGACTCCCAAGAAGCAGGCTTGTATTGTTTGCTGTTTTGATATAGTCATTCCAAATCTCAGTTTATAATGATGATATTTTTGTACGACTTTTCTACAAATAAAGATTTTTTGTCATGTGAAATGCAACCTCTGAATCTACTATACTTCGAAAAGCTAAAACATATCACGGCGACTTCAGTTACGAGATTGTAGACCGGCTAGCCATGGGATTTTTTTTTTCAGAGTAGATGTCGCTACTTGTGGAAGAACAAAAACCAAATCACCTGACCGAGTGAAAAAAACTAGTGATTAAGTCACGATTATACCCTCGGGAAGACACCGGTGTATAATTGCAAAAGCAATCCTCCAAATTTCCATCCGTTGGCGGGTCTACTCGATAACGAAACACTGAAAGGCTGACGTGCGACTTGAAGTAGGCCGGCAACAGTAGCCCTACTGCACACTGTAGTTTGGTCACTCTAATTTCCTTGATTGGATTTGTACGCTTGAAAATCTTTTGGTTCTTCTATACACGTTCGTACGTGGAGTTGAAATCATTTCATGCATTTCTACACGTGTTTAGCACGTTGACTTCGTCTACATATATATATGTTTGATACCCAAGCCCTTTATAATTCAAATTGCTGAGTTTTCCACCGGAATCTAACTGACGAAGAAATCAGAGTAAAGAAGCATTCGTCGTCGTGTAATATATGCAAACCAAGTACATTTACACAGTAATACCTCGATATGTCAGATTATATAGGCCTTCAGCCTCGGGCAATAATTTCATAGCATCTGAGCGACGTAATGCACATATTTTGTATTTTTTTACATTGGCTTATGTATATGAAGTACTTACCAGTCATACAGAGAAAGCAGGAAATGCCATAGATTAGAAATGTTAAACTTTTGAGCAATGAGAAATCCATCGCCGTCCGAATGGTGTCGCTGCAAGCATTTGTGGCCTCGAAACATCCCTTCTGGTTGTCTACATTCTGACTACTTATATTTTCATCTGGTATTCTGGTGACATCTTCGATATATTCCTTCAAATTTCGATGTGACTGAAATTCCGGAAGATTCTTAATGCTACCACTGTAGAAAATATCTCGCCTGTACATGGGACGTAGTAGTTCCATTTGAGTTCTTTTGTTAGTTTCCTGCTTCCGTGATGTGTCAACTTTAAGCAGTTGAGGCTGACTTTTAAAGCATTGAGTGACACCTTCAGTGTTACTTATTAACGATGGCAGATAACTACAAGAACGACTTGACTTGTTTTCCACAGCGTCTAACGCAGGTGAATTTGCATGTACGGGTGACAATAATTTTAAATTTTCGCTGAGCTGCTTCACTCCTCTGTCATTTGATTGTATACATGTGGTCGCCTCGGTTGTGTCGTATTCACCATTGGTATCGTCGTCGCCTGCACTTGGGCTTAAGTCTGCGCTCAATGGCCGGAAGAGGGCGCCCATGAGAACTCCATTAAGGACTAATCCTGACATGATCAAAATGGCTCCCCTCCAACCGTAATTATCTAAGAGAAGTGTCGACAAGGGCGCAAAAACGAAAGCGCCGATTCCCGATCCGCATACAGCCACGCCTGTCGCCATTGCCCGTTTGTTCTCAAAATAGTACCCGACCATGACTATCGAAGGCAGGTACATCAAACCGAATCCAATTCCTAGAATGAAATCAACAGAACTCAGAATGTTATCGAAACATATTTAAAAAATACACAAATTGTGAGCTCTTGTAGCTGAGGTCTTCCTGGCTTCCTCAGGAAGTCGCAGGAGCTTTTGGAGAAAGTAGTCGGAATTGGCAATCTTCTACTCGCCCCCGTACGGCTTTTACACATAACGTGGTCTAGGCAAATAACTGTACAAGAGTTACAGTCATAGAATTTTCTTGGGTTCCCGTAACAGTTTTACAATAGAACATGCCGGTTAGGTATAGTAACATCTGTAAAACAATGCGTGCAATCAGGCCTACTGCCGTATACAATGCGTGCAATCAGGCCTACTGTATACAATGCCTGCTGTCAGGCCTACTGTATACAATGCGTGCAGTCAGGCCTACTGTATACAATGCGTGCAGTCAGGCCTACTGTATACAATGCGTGCAGTCAGGCCTACTGTATACAATGCGTGCAATCAGGCCTACTGCCGTATACAATGCGTGCAATCAGGCCTACTGTATACAATGCGTGCAGTCAGGCCTAAGTTATACAACAATATCCAGGACGGTAGCTGGTGGAAACGAACACAGCGCCTCACGTATGAAGAGATAACCGCTGCAAACGAGGTGAGAATGAAAGTCATTAGTTAACATTCATACTTCACACTCTGCCGCTAACACTTTAATAAACTGTAGGCAAGTCAAAATTTTAGACGCTACCGGCTTTGCTAAAATTAGGTCTACGGCAGCTCATAAGAGGGTCCCTGTTGACTTTTCGCAGTACATATTCATTTTTTTCAACAGACATCGAATGTGCACGCCTACTGTGTGCATTTTAGACCTGCATACAATGACTTACTACTTTTCAATATACATTTATCATTCTGTTGGCCTTGTCTCTTGTTCTTTACTTACCGCTCATTGCACCATAAAGAAATATTAGAACGTCAACAGATGGCGACAGCGTACTCAGCGCAAACGAGATTGCCGACAACAGAGCCCCCGCAATACAAACAGCACGACATCCGAATTGATTACACAATGCACTGGCAATAGGACCTGAAAGGTACGTTAGAAAGTTATTTTTATATTGATCAATCAATAAATCGTTTTCTTGTTTAGTGTAAAAGGCAAATAGAAAAAACAAGACGTGATTTCGTGATATCAAAAGTTAGTAGCACCAACTTTTCTGTCAACTCGAACGTACCATGCCACATAAAACGTACACGACGGTGTCCCATTGCACCTTCTATTGACGGAAACAGTTTATTCGCTATACTAGAAGCTCTGATCGATGAAGGGATATTTTAAAGACTAGTTTCCAGCGAATGACAGACTAAAGTTTCAGATACCTGTCAGGACTTGATGTCGCGTAATACGTACGTGGTGAAATAGGCACGTTGCAGGTTCTGCTATATCTTTTAAGATATTTAAAAATCGCAGAGGACTCGTTGGTATGACGTCACTTTCGACCACGTGACAGCTGTTCAGTATTTGCATTGTGTTCTGTCGGTACTCGACAATAAAAGACAGGTCGAGTCTCATAAAATTGCGAGTCTACGACAATAGTGCGTGAATATTGCCGGTTTGTTTTTACAATATCAAGTCATTAGGGCATGACAGTTTGTTTCGAATTGACAAGTTAATTCAACTATATAGATACAGTTGATTTTGCAAAAATCATGCCACTGTTTTTATTTCGCCATCGCCGCCGTGCTTTGGCACACACACTGAACGTGCAAACATGTTTTGGATATGAGAGAAGAGAAAATGTCACCTATTTTTGTGAATTGAAGTGTCATGAGAAAATACTACTTTCGAGAATTGTTGTTGAAGTTGATGCCGTTTAGTGTTATCGTCCAGTTGATTCTATATAGAGTTTTAAACTCAAGTAATCTGTTTACTCAACTATGTTTATGACGTATGGAACTGGCATTGCTGGCACAGAGACTGGACCACGAATGACCGTGGATAAAGCGAGTTTTGTTGAGGGCTTTACCTTGAAACAGTGGAGAGCAGTGATTGCTGACCGATATTCAGGTCGACAAATAAACCCACACTTGTCCCGTGATAACATATCACCAGACTCTCAAGATTAGCTAATAATCATTAGACAAGGTTAACAAACGACAAGGTTAACGATCGCTATCAAAAGTGCTTTTAAGCATGCATGATCACCAGTCCCCCTCAAAAAACTTTTGCATAGTATTGGTCGTGACAGCATGAACACTGCTGTAGTGGGGCGTAGGTGCAGGTAGGCGCAGGTAGACGCAGCCAAGCACATTTTGGTATTTAAACGTAGCGTCTACGCACCGTAAGTTACGTTCAGTTCTCAAAGTGATACAGTGGGCTTTAGGCACCTACTTGCATCTAATTTTACCACTACAGCACTAATTATGAATGCTACCCGACCAATGTCCTCAAAACTGTGTATTTTAGCACACTATCGGTCAGTAAGAAAATCTATGAATGGTAATTTTTGGCATGGCGGGAATTTTGGAAAATGAAAAGGTACAACGCTAACTTTGAGATATTGGGTGACATGGTTGGGACAGAAGTTAGTTGTATAATTTCAATTTTCTTCTATATTCAGTGCTTCCACAGTTACACACGTGACAATATTGACAGTTCATACATGTCAATCAACCTATTAATTTCAGTCAATCAACCACGGGTTATGTATGCAAATACCGCGATCGTCCGCCGTTGTTCCTCAAATAATCGTCGCTAACGAAAGCAGAAAGGTACTTTAGACGCGCTTGAGACACTTGTAACGTAGACATTTTGTTTAGATAATTATTAAGTCACAGGGATACAGGCATTCACCTCGTGAAACTCAAACTGAGTTGCATATCAAAATTTCATCTTTGGTAATTGTGATAGAGTAGGTCTGGTGTTCTCCGTTCCCTATAGTTCCGTTCCCATGTTTCCCAACCAATGTTCCTCTGTCCTTATGATCTCTCGCTCTGATGTTCCCTCGGCCCATCTTCCCCCGTTATTTGCCCTACATGTATGTTACTCCTACTCGTTAATCTAATTTATGTTTTTAAGTTTGATAATTTGGTGTGCCTCAGGTGCATGAGCTTGCGTGTGGACGCCAAAAGCGTAACAAACAGACGCTTAATTCAGTGGCGGATCTACGGATCCCCCCCATCGGGCCAGGAGCCAAAAATTAAAAAAGAGCAAAAATGTCTCCAGCAAAACAAAAACGGCACCGCCAGCGTGTGTAAACCCCAAGTAAAAAAGTTGGAAAAAATGATGGGGGTGGGGTTTACTCTGAAAATATATTTTTTTGCCTTTTGATTGGCTGTTATGAAAATCAACGGATTTCGAGTCAGTCTCCGTGGCTCATCGGCAAAACCCCGGAGATCAATTATGCACGCGCTTCCGTCGACACTTCTGAAGTAGCCAAGCATTTTAGATGGATCCACCGCTGAAAGAGAAGCTCTATATCTGATTTCTTTAGGTAACTAGGTTCTTTACTCTAAGATATGTTTTGATTTGATTAGGGGAAATACTGTGGTGCCGCAACCCTGATATTCAGGCGAATTGACGTGCAACGTTTTTAACTCATCTGTCATGCCGTGTCATCCTATTACACCCCACACGTTTGTAACTCGAATTTGACTGGTGTATAGTAAAGTTGGCTTGCGCAGTATCATACAGTGTACATGTACATGTAATACTTTTGAAAATAACTCGTTATCCGAAGAATTGCTATTGTGGCGGGCGCCGTGGTCTGGTCGCGAGTCTGTTTGAAGATGCACTCTTACAAGTTATGTCTATACAAGGAATGACCAAGGGAGCACTCACATTGACAAAGTGACCGCATTCGCGAACAGTGTACCAGAAATTGGGAGGCTGAATTTTCACAACAAAGTCTTGCGGGACTCATGCGATGTTCAATAGGCCTCCAAAGGAGGCATGTTGTAAGTCTTTTGAATGGACTTGGTAACCTCAGGGGACTTAGTGTCAACTGAGCTGCGAAACGAGATGCTGACATTGTAGAGGCGTGCAAGCTCATTGACACAGCAGTTGACGAAGTGCAAGTGTTGGGAACAAACGCCGCAGATGTCTGAGTAGAATGGTTCCAAGAGGAGCAAACCATTGGATCCGATGTACAGATTTCTCGGCAGTCTAGACAACAGAAAGATAGGACCAACGTTCCTGGAGAAACACCCAGGTAATAAGTTATAATTCTACACAGTTTGTAATAATGTCGGTTTTTTATGCTTGTGTACAATGTAAACGAAATAGAAATTATTTTTGGACATGTCAAATTTACCCAGTACAGCAGAGGATCTACGAGCGCACAGAAACTGATTCTGGTTTGTATTTCCACTTGAGTCTATCTGCTTCATATCCAAAATCTATTTCACGTAGTGCGTAGTTAAATCTGTACACAATACTTGTTTCGTTTCTTCCAGTGAGTACTACAGATCGGTGCGAAAACCCTTCATAGACAACCTCTCGCAGTAGTTGACCACCAGATGTGTAAACTACACGTATGAGCATCCACTGGGGATTAAAAAGTGTTTAGAGAGAAGTTTTCAATTCAAAATTTTTTTGCAAAGTACGGTTAAGGTCTCGCGACGGACAAGGCCAGTTTGATTTTTGTAGATAGCGAGTTTCAGTGTACCTCTAGTCCCTCGGCGAACTAGTCTTGTGATGTTTTTTTACCAAAGTGTGCTTTGTAAAACTATTTATCTCAGGCAGTACTGTTTGGTCCCACGACAGATCGACTATTTTTATAGGGATAATAAGCACAGGTGTACTTTTGGTCTCGTGACGGACCAGGCCAGAGTTTTTGTGTACTATCAGTGTACATCTCTTCCCTCTGCGAACTGCTCCTATATACTTATCTTTCCATCAAGGTGTACAGAATGTTTTGGTTTCGTGAAACCATTTTCAGATGATTTGTTTCCTGATACACTTGACGTTTTTTAATTGTTGTCAACGTGATTCAGCTTAATAAAGCGATACTTAATTGTTTATTGTCGCTTTTAATAATAGACTATGAGCCGAGGGCACCATCGTTCGCCAATTTTTCTCGTAACGAGACAGAACACATGTTTATTTCTGGACTAACAGTACAGGTCTTCGTTATTAAACAGCTTGAGGCTGTTGCGATCACCTGATATTCAAGTTTTTACGCCCCGTCGGTGCTCCTTATGCTCTTGAATATTTGGTAGTTGTCTAAACCCCTGTATACACACCACACTTTTTCGTATGCTAAAAAGGTGTGTGTAAGCAGATGTTCCAACAAAAATAAATTTTTGCTGGTGGTGTGACTCATACCCAGATGTGCACAAATATGGTTTCACGAAACTTATGAGCCAAGTTCATGTGACGAAATCGAGAAGGGTTTTTAATTATCTTAAGAAAAACTCAAGGGTCATGTTAGGTGCCAGAAACGTACCAGGATGCATGGAAATTTCACTGTTTGGCTACAAAAACAAAAAGTTGTCTTACACGGGAGGGGGGTTTACCCCACTAGCCTCGGATTCGACCTTTGCGGGAATCCTAAACCCCCCTTACTGAAAACGGAGATCCACCACTGTAATTTCAAAGAAAAATAACTTTACATTGGCAAGTATCCGCTTACATTGGCAGGTATCCGCTTACATTGGCAAGTATCCGCTTACATTGGCAGGTATCCGCTTACATTGGCAGGTATCCGCCGCGCTTTTCAGTAGTAGGATCTTCAACTTAAATAAGTAATGGACTAGGTAATGCACATTGAAATGTTTTACAATCGTATTTGTGAATTAAGGAGATTAATTTGCTGTTCTTAGAAGTGTTTCACGGTATCCTGAAGGGCACGCGATGTAATAAGGATGACGAGGACCTGCGGCTGAGATGGGGTGCGACTTGATTTTCTATTAGATAGCTTCTTCATTTTTTATATCACTTTGAGATGTCTGCTCAAATCGACCTATACAAACATGGAATGATTCAGCTGATGTTAGCTTTGGTTTGATAATTCGCTGAATGAAACCCATTTTAGAGGCACTTTCCACGAAAACCCTGGGAGCTAGTCAGTAGTGTAGGGTATTAATTTGTGCACACTATTCCTAAATGAGGTGTATACGTGGGCCACGTTTTATGCCACCTCTCAATAGGTGTGGATATTGGTAAAAAATTCTAGGTCTTGACGTCAACATGGCTCTTATTGTTTTCATTTCGGATTGGTTTAAATACCACACCATATCTGGAAGCCCAGCTACAGCCCACACCTGACATGATGACTGCCATCCGGGCATCGTACGACTTGTACTTTTTCATCGACTGGATATACTTGTGGATCAACCAACGGTGTACACGACAACGGTGTACACGACAACGGTGTACACGACAACGGTGTACACGACAACGGTGTACACGACAACGTTCACTTACCCAAAGCTAGATACATTCCGTTCAGCACAGATCCAATCCAGGATGTCTTCGCATTGGATTCACTGAAGTAATCCAGAAACTCGAGGTAGAAAACACCAAACGAGAAACACATTCCATCCACCAGCATATTCACGACAAATGAGGCGCACATTATCACCCATCCATAGCCGCCGTCTGGCGGTATAGCTACTGGTACTTTGGTCATGATTTCAGCTAGCTCGGGTACTCCAGTCAAATGCAAACCAAAATTTCACAGCCTCGATTGCCCCACAGTTGGCAGCAGTGCAGATGGCCAAATCAGCTGATTTGGGACGAGGGTCAAAATAGCGAATCGCCCGTATGATCTGATATCATTGTTGACTCACTATATGATAAGTCACGAACCTCTGGACCAGGAGTGAACGTTTATAGACCCAGGCAACAAATATCAAAAAATATCTTCTGATAAGACATGCCATAAACTGCTGCATTCCATCCTTTTTATTTGTCTAAAGATTGGTAATCAAATTTGGCCGTACACTCTCATAAATTCGCTCTCACTAATTCCTTACCTTGGTAGAATTCTGTTTCCGTTACCAACCTATGTCGCAGGCAAAGTTTTTATGCGAATTCGTAACTTAAGTGTTGGACAACTCCAATAAACTCTAGGGCGTTTTCTTGAGTCGCTAGAACCATCAAGGTAATGAATATTATGAGACCGATTCGTTTGAGAGTAATTGGTCTAATTCGGTTTTTGTTTTTTGTCACCAAAGCATGGCGAAATACAGCATTAACGGTGTAAGTATTGCATACATACACATATACGTATTCGTATGTGTGCTTGCATGATATGCGTTGCATTCAGGGCAGCTACCTTAGAATGGGATTGAGCTGTGTTGTGTGCTTGCATGACATGCGTTGCATTCAGGGCAGCTAGCTTAGAATGGGATTGAGCTGTGTTGTGTGCTTGCATGACCGGCGTTGCATTCAGGGCAGCTACCTTAGAATGGGATTAGAGCTGTGTTGTGTGCGGACGGGTGTATTGGCAACGTCTTACATTGAAATCGGAGCTGCGTTGCGGCGCGTCACGTTTTGTCTGTTGCTGCTGGACTGACATTATGCCTATGTGACAACTGGCCGTATTTGAGCGTAAGACGTCATGTTCACAAGGGAAGGATGGAGAGATGTCGGTTCTCCAAAGCATCACGCGTGCACGTAGATATACAGTTGTAGATACTGTTAGCCTCATCCGAAGCAGCCAGAAGTTCAAATATCAAGAATATTTCTTCTTCCTCTTCTTCAGATACGTCAAACTTCAACTTCAGGCACTGAATGAAAAGGGTGGGCCACTTCCAACAGTAAAAAGTGCGGTTATTACTAGTAGAAAAGTGCTTCTCACTGCTGTATAAAAGCAGTGTGATATTTGGAGCGATATGTTCCTGTATGCCTAGACACAGACCTGAGACCACATCATTCTGCACAGTACACAATCGAATAATGGCAGGAAAAAGCTGTGTAACTGAAAATTGGTCAACTATGGGGAATGCCATGATATGGTATGTCATGTGATAGAATAAACGAGTAGCATCTGTCCAATATCTGTTTCAACTTCAGTTACCCAGCAGATAAAAAGCTATGTTACTTCGCTTTGACTCTGTATTGAATAATTGTTGTCCAGTAAACCTAAGATCTAAGATCTGTGCGCCCTGTTTCAAAGGTTTCTGCTATTGGCGTAAAAAGGTCACCGCCACCTATTATTTACTAAGCTACTAATAGCACAACGCCATGATTTGATGCAGTACATCATCATCACGGCTTGACTGCATACGCGGATTTAGGGGTGGGGGGCAGGGGGCTTGCCGCAAGTAAAATGAAACAGCAACAGCGTAAAGTGTGAGGAAACATTGAGTTCATCCGGTAGCGGATGAGGGGGGGGGGCTTAAGGTGTATTGGCAGAAAACAAGGAATATTACGTACCTTGCATTTAATCATATACAAGCACGAATATTGCACTTTGAAACGATCACAGGAAACTAAGCACATCCATAAAAGCCAGTAGCTTATAGAAGCATGGGATTCGGTAAACGCTGGGACAGCAATAGAATCCCGGTATTTAATATAAGCCGGGTCTCAGTTGTCTGTTACATAGCAACGACAAAATGAGGACCAAAAGGTGGTGCGAAGTATTACCTATACACTGTCTTATCAAACATTGTGGTATCGCTCTTAAAATATTAGTAATAAGATTTCACTACCGTGAAGGGAACTGTTAGCAAAGACGTTTTTTTGTTCGTAGTTTTGGTATAGGAATTAAAAATGCCGCGTCTCTACATGTATTGAAAGCTGGAACATTTGAAATTAACAAACGCGAGGTTTATGTTAAAAGCTTTGATGTAGGCGGAATTTTACACCATTTGTCATAAAACATAGATATATAGACTAGATTTTATATGACTGATTACGATTCGCGGGCGGCCATCTTGAGTGGAACTGTTTGTTATGAACATATATAGAAGACGCACTGTTAACAACAAGAAAAGACGACAGTCACGTGACACGAATTATACCACGATACTACAATGCCCATGACGTTTTCCGTCGTGTCCACCTCTGGATATCTCCCGTCCCGGTTGCGAAATTTTGCCTTTACGAGCTTTTTGGTAGATCCACCAATTTGTCTGTTCAAATTCTGTTTCAATTAGAGCTTTCCCGTACCATATAGAGGTAATCACTTTTTGAAGCTCCACCACACCTACACAATTATTCTCAAACAAAGCGTCGGACGTAATGTCCGCTGTTGTTTTCCGGTCATTTCTGCAAGGCGTTCATTTGTGTTTAATTCCTGAGTAACTTCTAGCAACGGTCACCAGTGATCGTATAACTAGATCCTAGAACATATCTGACGTAGGCCGTGCATCAGTCATCAATATGCTGGAACCTCCAAGAATCTAATTGAGTATTCTAGTGGAATGAATGCTCATAGCTAATACTGTGACATAGTATAGAAATAAGAGTGGTTACCTGTCCTGACTTCTTCTGTAGTGTCGAATATTGACATCAGTTATGGGGCTACAAAGTACTTATCTGGAGTTATTGGTACGATGGTGGAGGACACTCCCTATCATGTTATCAGAATTAGGGATATTTATTTCTAAAATTAAGGACCTTGAGGTCCCCCTGGTGATATTTCGACGTGGCTGCACTATTTTCCAGCATAACGGTTCCTGACGCTATTTCAGTTAACTACGTTAGAAGTAGGTTAGCCATGATAGCGTTCTTATGAACGGCAGTCGCTACTAAGTGAAACTGAAAATCGGTGACAATAAACGTAAATCATAACATAGACAAAAACCGTAGAAGCAGGTGTCTAGAATATAATCTCAAATATCGTCTGCTCACCTGCCAGTCCACGAAAATGAAAGCTAACTTTGATTTAGTGGTTCAGCTTTGAAGAATTTGAATGGGGAGGGATGGATTTTGTGGAGGTGTCAAAGTCTGGGGTAGCTAGTGAGAGACATGGGGACCAAGTCGACGAAGTGGAAGTCCAGCAATTCACAGAATCGAAGAAAGGAAAGCACTTAAAAACTACGAGTGACATCAGCATTTTTGAGATTTGTTTTTTTCAGTGCCGTTCAACTCCCACGCGTATTGGCCAAAGAGTTAGAAATTAAGACTAAGCAAGAAATCTTAGGATGTTCTTCGGCCTCGCGAAAATACTCGCATGACGCATTAACCTCGGCTAATAACACACCATTATAACAACACGTGTAGTTTAACATATTTATACCACGTTCTTATGATATAACCCTCATTTCTTCCTCGAGTCCTAATTTTTTTACCTTTGGTCAATACAGTACGCGTAGGAATCATGACAACGTCACTGAGAAGCGAACACACTTTTTATTGCTTCAAATGCAATTAGCAAGTCGCACATGTAAACATGAAACGCATTGTTCTAGAAGAATTAAATTTCTCACACAAGACGCGACTGGTTAATAACACTGAGTACGTAATTTTTCATATTACATGGGCTAATCACAAAGTAGTGCGAAGTAGAAATCCATACGCCTTACATTTTATCGTCTGCAAAACACTAGAACAACCAAGCGCACGCCAACCAAACAATGCCGGAATTCAAAAATGGCAGTGGCGGATGTAGAGGGGGGCCAAGGGGGCCATGCCCCCCCTTAAAATTCTCCAAGATTCCATTGGGCAGTTCGGGAGTGCCAATGTCTGACATCCAAAATCCTGGCTAATACTCTGCCCTCCCCCCCAACTCAAAATCTTGGATCCGCCCATGGATGGTGGCAAGGTTATGATTGTCAAATCGGCTGTCGCAACTGTACGTACTCCCAGTCGGAAGGGCGTGGAAACAACTTCTTAAACGGACGATCTTCGGCGGAAAATTTCCAAATCCACGTTCATTGAAATGGACAAGAACCCCAAGTACAGAAACGCGGCGAGACTGTCTAGCTGTGTTGTCTCAAGGTCAATTCAATGCTCACGCGCGGGGAAGCCATGTTGACTGTTATTTATTAACATTTTTAAGTGTAAATATTACAACTTCAGAGGCTATTTATGAGATTCTAACTTGAATATTTGCCACGAAAGCTGAATACAATTTACAATTGTTGAGCTTAAAATAAAACTATTTACAAAAAGTAACTGAATTCCTTTACTTTGCGCAAGCGTGTTTTTACAAAAGTTGTGTCACGTGGCTGAAAGTTTTAGACATGTCGAGTTTTTAGCCAAAAAGTTTGTTTTTACTGTTCAGTGAGAAGCAGAGGGATTTTGACAAAATTTCCTCCAAGAGGTTTTGCCCATGTCATAAACCTGAGACGAGTGTCAGATTCTCTATATATGTTATAACATCAGCAATGAGTTAATTCAATAGACTTCAAAATTAGAACAATTCTTAACAGGATAACTGCGACCGAAGAGGCGCGTTAAAAGTCAAATTTGAAGTACGCGGTTGTTGTGTTACAACTGTTACTGTGAATCGGTCTTACTTTTCTTCGTATTAACTGTAATATTGAAGACCCCTCCCGTAGAATTTACGAAAATGGACGTTAGGACTTTGGATGTGTTGATTGAAGAGTCGGGCGATAACTAACAGTTCAAGCCAGGCGTCAGGGTAGGAGACATTGTTGATGGGACTGTTACGCTAGATCTTGAAGAGCAAGTTGAAGCTGATACTGTTAATGGTATGCTCATCCTAGCTGACTTGTGCACTAGCAGGCTTAGTTGGCCGAGTACCGAGCACATGTTGCGCAGCTCACTGATGTCTGCTGTGGCGTACTTGTTCAGGCTTTAGATGTTTTTATGTCCGGTCAATGAACAGTCTCTCTCTTTCGCACGCTATGGTTCGTCTTCTTGCAACTGATGCCGCATCTTTGACACGTGGACTTCATGATATTTCCGAGTGTGTATACACCCAGTGGCTGAGCACTACACCATAATTCACTACCGGGTAGACGGTTTGTGTTGACACGGATGTAGAAGGGAGATGAAGGCTGCAGCATACTGGCTAGTCGATGATCACAAAAAATTTATACGCAAGTACTGGTTTTGCCTGCTTGGGTGCAAAGGCTCTTATGTGACCTGACGTACCGTTACGCGTCTTTGTGTCTCGCTCTTTGAAGACCAAAAACTCGCCATCGGTGTCCTCTACTAGTGTGATGTCGTCCCAGGTAAGTTTCCCGTTGTTGTTGTTCCCTAAGAAACCAAGTAGCTTTGTGCTATTGTACCAAACAGTATTTACACCAGCTTCTGGGGTGTGTGTCCCCAAAATGCCTTTTTCCTAGAGAACCTGCTCATCTTCTTTGGTCACTGGTTCGCAGGAATGCGGTTTGTTGCCCAAGACATTTTGTTTTAGATCTTTTCGCTTGGCTTTCAAGACTGCCTGTGACGTTCCAAAGCATTTGTGTGTGATTAAAGAAAATTTACAACTCTATAGCTGGCTCTTTATTGACTATCGCTGTAACTGCTGATTCTCTTCACTGCAACTTATCTGTAATTCTCCTGATTAACTTTCTTGAACTGACTTGATCTTACTAACACAAACCCGTGCTTGTGTATTTATATCCTAATGCATTGTTCTGGAACTTAACATCTATTCAAGCACATTCTAGAACTTTCCTGAATCTACCCAACCATTCTATAAACTTGTACTAGTCTCTAGAATATTCCAGAATGCATTAATCACTGTCATGCTAGAGTCTTCTTGAAAGTTCCACACTATACTGTAGTAAACAAATTACATCATCACTACTGACCTCGGTCCTCTAGAAAGTTCCATACTATTCTGCAGTAAACAAATTACATCATCACTGTACTTAACTCAGGGGTCATGCCAATCAAACAGGATAACAAAACAAAGCAATGCAAATAAAAACAGGGTCAGTCTATATTCTGACATATCTCTTCCATGAAGAAGCAGTGGATGGTTGATCTCTTCCATGCTCATATTTTAGAGTTTTTTTTTTCTGATGTTTCTTGTTTCAGGCTTCAAACGTTCTGACGTCACGGTTTTTCTTGGTGTTTTCTTTTGTTTGTTTTTTTTACTTTGATTCTATGAATTGTTGGACTTGAACATTATCAACTATGTCCCCATATATTGCAGTAGCCATTTCAGACTTGAACATTATCAACTTTGTCCCCATATATTGCAGTAGCCATTTCAGACTTGAACATTATCAACTTTGTCCCCATATATTGCAGTAGCCATTTCAGACTTGAACATTATCAACTTTGTCCCCATATATTGCAGTAGCCATTTCAGACTTGAACATTATCAACTTTGTCCCCATATATTGCAGTAGCCATTTCAGACTTGAACATTATCAACTTTGTCCCCATATATTGCAGTAGCCATTTCAGACTTGAACATTATCAACTTTGTCCCCATATATTGCAGTAGCCATTTCAGACTTGAACATTATCAACTTTGTCCCCATATATTGCAGTAGCCATTTCAGACTTGAACATTATCAACTTTGTCCCCATATATTGCAGTAGCCATTTCAGACTTGAACATTATCAACTTTGTCCCCATATATTGCAGTAGCCATTTCAGACTTGAACATTATCAACTTTGTCCCCATATATTGCAGTAGCCATTTCAGACTTGAACATTATCAACTTTGTCCCCATATATTGCAGTAGCCATTTCAGACTTGAACATTATCAACTTTGTCCCCATATATTGCAGTAGCCATTTCAGACTTGAACATTATCAACTTTGTCCCCATATATTGCAGTAGCCATTTCAGACTTGAACATTATCAACTTTGTCCCCATATATTGCAGTAGCCATTTCAGACTTGAACATTATCAACTTTGTCCCCATATATTGCAGTAGCCATTTCAGACTTGAACATTATCAACTTTGTCCCCATATATTGCAGTAGCCATTTCAGACTTGAACATTATCAACTTTGTCCCCATATATTGCAGTAGCCATTTCAGACTTGAACATTATCAACTTTGTCCCCATATATTGCAGTAGCCATTTCAGACTTGAACATTATCAACTTTGTCCCCATATATTGCAGTAGCCATTTCAGACTTGAACATTATCAACTTTGTCCCCATATATTGCAGTAGCCATTTCAGACTTGAACATTATCAACTTTGTCCCCATATATTGCAGTTGCCATTTCATACTGTGACACCTCCTCCACATCCAGCTCTCCTCATTCAAGTTGGTCAAAGTCCAACCCAAAGTCAAAAGTAGGTTCCATTTTGGCCACAATAAGATTAAAAACCTGACGCTCGCCGCACAAATAAAAAAGTTCATGTTCAATTCAACGTTTCGTCTTTTCATTAGACATTATCAGAATCATATTTATAACAGTTTAGGACAACAAGTGCCAACATACATTTTCGTCGAGTGCCAGGTGAGCAGACGATAATTGATATTGTATTCTTAACACATGTTTCCGTGGTTTGGTGTATTTTATGAATTTTTATTTATTGTCACGAATTCTGAGTTTAACCTCGTTTCACCCAGTAGCGATTGCCACTCGTGATATCGCAATGGCAAATTTGACCTACTTTGATGCATTATTGGTTTCGACTTCGGTCCCGGATTGGAGGCAGACAAATCTTGCTGATTTATCGATTATGAGTCATATAGATAAAAATTGATTAAGTTTAATTGGACATTACTACTGTTATTCTTGCACTACAAAATAATGAAAACATAACGGTACTGTAATTACCACTGTGGAATTTACAATGATCAGTTTCGCCGGCTGTTCATAAGCTGTCGTGATTGGGCGGGTTTGAGGAAGGGGTGACAACGAAGAAGAAATGCTCTTTTATTGTGAGGAGAATTTGCGATTTTAACTAGGCTACCAAATGTTCTCCAGCGCATTGCGTTTGTCACAGGCGCTTGGGTTTATCGCAAATGACGTCACTCAATAATATATATAAGAAAACATAAAGGTTGGACACTCAAAATCTGTTTGCTCAGAATTTTCTACTCAAATGTGCATGGAACTCCACGAAACTAACATCGGACAACTCTTAGAATAGCTTCTTTCATTTGATCTCTTCAAATTGCCTTCGAGTGGTGATTTGGCGACAAAAATGCCAAAAGAATGCCAAAATCAGAAATTCAAGGACCGGATTCCGTGATGTCATGGCAGACGGTCTTCGCACATCCGGGTTTTGACCGACGCTCCCGAGCTAAATCCGAAAGTCTAATTTCGCGCGGCTTTCGCCGTCAATCCATCGACTACTTGATCATGAGAAGCAGAGAGCACTTTATTGCCAAATAAATGTAATTACTCACATATTTGTGTCAAATATAAATTATCCTGATACTGTATTGATATGCGAAGTTTTTTGTGTACTGTGATTTCTTATGAAGGTTTTATTTTTGGCCAAAACCATTGAGTTAACTCGTCGGCCACGCGCATTGTAATACGTGCACGGGCTGCGTTTCCTGGCCGAGTGTGTGTTTTTGCTTCAATCAAAAAAGTGCGTGATGTCAAGATGAGAAACAAGATACGCCAGTTTATGTAATAAAGTTCTAAGTTAAGGGCTAAAATGAGCCGTCAGTTGAATTAAGTTATAAATAAGCATTAAAATACTAACTTTAACGTTCTCAATTAGTTGAGTTTTGGATTAGAATTATTGAATTTGAAATATAGGTTGCTTGCTCAAACTCGAAGTTTCACCTACGACAGGCGTACAAGTTGAAGCACAACTGAAATCCGCCATGTTTACTATTTCAGGTCCTTGAATTCAGAGTTTTGAGATTGTTTTGGAAATTCCATCGCCAATTCACCACTCACGAAGACAGTTGATGGTATCTAGGAAAGATAAGGCTTCGAAGGTTTATGCAACACCGGACTGAGGGAGGTGCACGCAGATTTTATTTGGATTTTGGACGGTTGAAGTTGGGAGCCTCTGCTTGGCAAAGTTTAAGTGTCCAACCTTTATGTTTTCTTATATATATTATTGAGTGACGTCATTTGCAATAAACCCAAGCGCCTGTGGCGTTTGTTTAGTTTTTATATAGGTAAACAAAACAACAATAATGGATCAACTGAAATTTTAGGATATAATAACATCCTTTGTCAACAGAAATGGAATAAAGTAAAATCAAACACGACATGACAAATGACATCTGATATTTGGCGTAATGTACATGATATATTGTTGCGGAAAAAAGTAAAAGATATGGGGCCCGTTCCAACAAAACTGACTTAGCTAAGACAATTCCTAAATTTTACTAACTTTTAAAATAAAAGTTCAATTTGTCTCAAAATCATTTCAAGAAAGAGATGTTAAGCTTGATTTAAGTGTTTGACGTACGTTTTGGTTTAATTTTGATGAATTTACCAGATATGGAAGTTTCAAAGTTTGGAAGTTAAGACAAATCTTAGACTTAAGTCAATAATGAACTTAAGTCAGTTTCTTGGAACGGGACCATGGAGCCTGTTCCAAGAAACTGACTTAAGTTCATTTTTACTTAAGTTTAAGATTTGTCTTAACTTTCAAACTTTGACACTTCCACATTCGGTAAGTCGAAATTAGGACAAAACTTATGTCAAACACTTAAGTTAAACTTTTAAGTTTAACTTAAGTGTTTGACATAAGTTTTGAGATGTCTTTCTTGAATTGGTTTTGAGGCAAATTTAACTTTTGTTTTAAAATTTACAAGAATTTAAGGTTTGTCTTTTCTAAGTCAGTTTTGTTGGAACGGGCCCATGATATAAGAAGTCTTTATGTTTAATCCATTGGGTTCAAGAGTGTTAAGTTTATCTATCCAAAATTGTTCTCGTTTGAGTCTGTGAGAGGTACTGGGGTATTGGAGTTTCTCTATTGCTTGTACAGTAAGATCTTGTAGATTATGGTTTTTGGAATTGAAATAATTACCTTTAGTATCAGAAATGTTTTTATGTATTATGTTAAATCTACGATTGCTAAACCGAGTTAGTAGATTATGCTAAGTTTGTCCTACATACTGAATGGAACATTTTCTACATGTTATTAGGTAAATGATGTTGTTGGTGATGCAGTCAGAATAATGTTTTATTGCGAAGTTTTTTTGGTTTGAAAAATTATAGTAAATGTGTTTAACGTAAATTCATGTAACTTATTCTGGTTAACCTGTGGTTGATCTGTTCGAAACTTTGGAATTCCAGCAAGGGGTGTCATACAGGAGTGTTCACTTGTGTATTAGCTGTTATCGCTACTACTAGCGCCGCCAGGTAACGAATAAGCAATGGTCAAGTACAAAGCGAGAACAATGACGAAGGGCGCCTTGTGCACTGCAATAAATTGCACAAATTCATCCACCAAAACATCAGAACTGTCATGTTTACGTTTGTTGATAAGTATTCCTTGTTTTTCAATAATATGAGACACTGTCTTTCATTTCGTGTGCTCTGTTCACGGTTGGAAGATAAGTCGATCGCAGTCCCGGTGCCACTGTCGTCTGCAGTGCAAGCTACTGCACAACCGGGCTGCCGGCGGAAGGACTATGATTAAGTAACCATGTACTCGTCAGATTTTTGGATATTTGCATTCCATGTATTCCAAATCAAAATGTCACCCGAACGATCGCACGGACAATTTTTAGAAAAACAACCATGACCATTGGTCAATATGACCGGTGACACGGCCATTGTCGCAGCCACAGGGCCTCAAATCTATCTACATTTACCCTCCATGAGTCAAGTTAAAGAATCTGCAGGCCTTGATGAAAAAATCGACACAATTTTAATGTGCCAGTTGCCCCAAGTTAAGCAAAACCAGTGCGCCAATGAAAACTTAATTCGATGCGCTTATGATTCGGGGCACGGACCTAAAAATATCCCTGGATCGACATTTGAGTCCAAACTTTTTAATTGACACCAAGAAGGTTTTGTCTCTATCACAGGCACAGTAAGGCAGGATTACTGTAGTGTAGTGTAGTGTAGGCTACCAGTCTTTTATGAGCCTGGTGAGTATGAAGTTTGTTCCAGAGCCTCTCATTGGTTTCTGTTTGAGGTGCAAGCGCTGGGATTCGACCTTATGAATAGTGATGCCGCCTACTTGTCCAAGAACTGCAAGTTATGCTCTCGTCTTTTCAAGGAGTCCATGTTCATGGAATGCAGTGCCAACAATGTTTGATGTCCCCGAATCCATTAAAAATGAAGATGTCACAAAGTTCTCCGGAAATTATGTATATTACGGCTCTGGAATAGACTTTGCATGTCTGACTATCGTCTCACAAAGCAAGTATTTTGCTGGGATATCACGTGTAGAAAGGACAATTGGTCAAAACCAGTTTTCAAATTTTTACTACGGTTGGTCAAATTGAAGCAATTTATGAAAGGTTAGCCTGTGATTTGGAGAGAACCAAAGTGAAACTGTTGTTTTTCCAATCTATCAGAATCAATTTGCTTCTTGATGGCAAACACCTCTGTGAGTAAATTAGTTTTCAGCTTTATTTATAACACATTTCTTTGGCAAAAAGAGCTAATGAATTAATAGTGAGAAGGTTGGTCAGATTTTCTTGTTGTCTTGGTGTTTGTGTTGTTTTGGTGTATGTGTTGTATTGGTGTATGTGTTGCCTATTTTATGCGTTTTTGGCGATTGTGATTAATTTAAAAAGCTCCAGTTGTAGCTGGGTAACGGATATGATCTCGTGGACAGGCTGTAACTTACCACTTACCTGAAATATTTAATGTTATTGATAAGAGGAACAATGTGTATATGAAATTAAATTTTTGTCTTGACATCCAAGTCTTTTTAGTTCCGTTTTGTATGAAGTTGTGTGGGTAATGAATATTTTGATTGCTGTTTAGTACCCCTTAAAATATTTTCTCATGTCCTTTTGAACTTTGACTAGTGATGAGTGATGACATTCTCAATGTTAATACGTTTTGTAAGCTGTGAGCTAAGACTACAGATTAGCAACTGACTTCTAACCATTGGTGATTATAGTGGAAGAGTGGAGAGTTTACCCTGCACTTGCATGTCACTAAGAAATAATGGAATGTTCTAAATTATAGTGCACCAGAATGGATTACAATGTGTTGTGGTAGTGATGAATTGCCTTGATTTCTTCTTCTTACTGCACAAAACAATTGTCTCATTGCTAGTACTAGCCTGGCGCATTGAATAGGGAACACGTGCGAAATTGTTGGGTGCGGATGAAACCAGCAGTGAGCTGGGAGCACCATGTAATGAAAATTTGGAAAATAACCAGGATGGTACTGATATAAACACAGGGGTCTGGCCACTGATCATTACAAAATGTCATTGGGGGGTTGGAGTCATGCACAAAACGTGGGCCAAATCTTATCACCACCTCAGCACATGTTGTCAATGGTAAGGGGAACAACCACAATTCATGACGATGGGAGGCGCTCAACACTCATTTGGCACATCCCATTGGTTTTTACTTGTTTGGTACTCCTCCCATGTACACTTCTGGGAGGAGGTCAACACCCATTTGGCACCCACTTGTTTTTTACCTGCTTTGCACTCTTCCCTTGTACCCCTTTGCTGGCACTTGGGGGCAACTCCCCTCTGAACCTCCAAGAGCAATCATTAAAAGTTTGTAGTCCACGGAGTTCTAAGAAACGATAATTTGCCTTAACTCAAACATGAAAGAAAACAGTGATGGCTTTTGAAAGGAGTTTAAAGAGAATGAAAGCAAATACAGTTTAATATTGATTAAAACACACATTTTCATTCTCATTCGATTATAAGTGGATTACGTATTTTACCCATTTTCAATCACGTAGTAATTGAATTGCACGTCGAACACCATTAAAGTATGAATTTATCAGTGTTTACATGGTTTGGACTCCGCCACTAAATTAGTGTTGCTTATTCGCTTCTTGGGGCGCTAGTTTTTCGACCGATAACCATTGCGGCGAATGACAAGATGGCGGCGTGAACACTCCTATTGCACTTAACTCGTTGATCCTAGCCATAGAAAGTAGTTCTATTTTGGTCATGTGACAATGGTTTTTTACGGTCACGTGACGCAGTTATTGCACAGCGGTATCAAAACGTTATGTGGTATAATTTTTTCATTGACGCGTGGTTTTGGAAATACGTGCATTCCAATGTCCAGTGCGTGCATCCTCTCGCTTAGGCGACGGGGGTGCTGTAGCTGTGACATCATAACGTACTGGCTCAACATGTTTAATCGACAATCTGGTATTCAAATAAAGAAAGATATGATTGATTAAAAAATTTCTTTCCTACAAACGACTAATGCTTCAAGTACCATGCAATCAAAACAGGTCATAACATTTAATGTTCGTAAAAATTAGGGAAGATCCCTCTTTGTGATAATTTTCTTCAAATATACGACAGGAGTTCGTTTTTTTACTTTCACAGCTACCATTTCATAAGTTCTGACCTGTGTTCTGTCAAAAAGACGGCAGTGTATGCAAGTATATTCACGAGAACTTGATGAACATTCCGAAATATCCCATGTCATTACAAGATCAAAGCTTGGTACAATGTACCTCGGTCAGCTTTAGGTCATTACCTACATAAGGAAACTGACGAACAAGTATCGAAGAATCGTGTTATTAGTAGTCGCTGAAGGTTCCCCATGGTGTTTTGAAAAGCCTTCTTGTTTTTACTTGGATTTTTCAGCAATATACGGTCCCGCTAGTAACGTGTGGGAGACAAAGATGGAGTGCTTCCCATCTCAAAAGAACCATTCACCCAAAATGTGAATCGTTGTATACTTCGAGGAAAGTGACAAGATGAATCTTTGGCGCTCGGAGCCTGATAAAGTCAATTAGCGCGAACAGGTAAGTTTAGAATTGTCGCTCATATCTCTGGGAAAAGAAAGTTCTGTGGCGGGTGAATCGAGAAATGGTCTAATACTAAGCTCTTAAACTGTTTATAGGTTGGTTTACTGACTAGTTATGTAGTTGCGGGTATCCATGTGTTTATGAAGAACAAGTACGACACCTTACGGATGAACGCTAAAAGGCATTAAAGCACACGCATTTCTATAGCAGTGGAAATATTGGCATTCCTGACATTACCCACGAGATAGTAAAAATGTGCACGACTACTCCTTTCTCATTCCACTGGAGATTTATTTCTCAGAAAATAATCTAAACATAAGCAGTGACGCCATTAATGTTATCCTGAAACAAAGTGTTGTGTTACTAGTGTTACAGAATTGCAAATAAGCGAAGGACGCAGTTGTGACGTCATGTATTTTGGAATTCATTTCTTACATCATCAAAATGGTCCTCGCGTGCAGGAGAAAAATATTCAAATACTTTTGCAGAGAAAGCTTGAGTTCAAGTGAACAGTAGTTATTTGCTTACCATATAAATAATATTGTGTTTCTGTCGGCGCTTAGATAAATGAAGATTGAGTACGTTGTGTCAGCACTAGCATTTCTTTATGGACAAGTGCAGTCGAAAGTGCCTGCCGATCGCTGTTTCCTCCTCGCTATCTTCGGTAGCTCAACCACCGACGAGGGTGAGAGTCGTTTTCCGGTTTACATGCTTGGATTTAGCTTGATTAGGGGTTTCATGAAAATCGGTGAAATTCGTACCCCTGGACATGGTATCCATTCGTACTGTATGTTTGATTCTTCCACCATATATTACACTGCTGATCCACCTGATTTTTCTTACTACAAAGTGGATTTAAAGTCGGGCGATCTGTCAGTCATGGTGGGTACCGCCTCGCAAGAGCAAGGCAAGATTCGTCATGTTATTTGCAAGCGAGGCTTTACCGACATAGTCCTGGTCACCGAGAATTATATTCTGGTAGCAGACGATTCACAGGGAGACGTGCTTGAACCGTTATCAGACGAGGATAAGGGCCGTTTTAGCGATAGTATTCGTGTCGCAGATATTGGTAAATTCGACAAAATTTTCATTGCTAAAAAACACGATCTCGATGAAGTTCGTCTTGATGGTGAGGAGGTGGAAATGAATTCAAGAGATTATGGAGGTTTGGAAGGACCACTCATAGCAAATGAAATAAAAGGCTTTTTTATCAATTACTTGCCGACACCAACGCCTGCAGTTTGCACCATCTATAATAATAGTAGGCTTCAGTGCTTTCTTGACGCAATTAACGATGATGAATTTGTCGTCGATGAGGCAAAAGACGATGAAGTGATTAGTATGTATGGAATTGCTGGTTACGTATTCATTTTCAGATTTAGTGATCATTCAGTTAGCGTTGTCAGACGTAGCATTGAAAATGAAAACGACACCATCACTATGCCCAACAAGTTACCTGTCAACAATAAAATGACACCAGTCTTTGGTTCTTTGATTACACTGGTGAGCCCAGCCATTGAGCTCGATGAGTCAATGCTTCAATGCACCGACTGGAAAAGATGCTCCGCGAACATTCCGTTTGGATACGTCGAACTAGGGCAATGTAATGGCGGAGACGGAGAAACGTGCAAATTCAAGTGTTTTGAAGGTAGACGAGAAGCGTCAATGAACGCTACGTTGAGATGTCAGGAAGGCGAGTGGAGCTTAAACATAAATACTCTATGCAAAGAACAGGATGTAGTGAACAAAGACGACGGTGGCTTGACACCCGTGACAATGGTCGTCGTCGGCTGTCTGGGTCTGTATGCCGTTTTTCATTTCGGCGCTAAAACACCGCTAAGCAAAGAAACTCGAGGGAGTGTAAGGTCACTAAAACCTCCAAGAGCGAAAGAAAAGGGAAACATGCTTTGACAGAAGTTGACGGGGAGAATAATGCCATTGCAAAAAAGGAAGTTGTCACCGCAAAGTCTCTTTCAAAGAGAGTATAGTGTTGACGACGTTCTTGTTTGCTCGTGTTATTGCTGAAGTTATCTACACATGTACGGTGTTGTTGGCCGAGGTGAAATTCATTCCTTCAATGTATTTCTCAGAGAAAGCAATGTCTTCCCCGCCAACCGCCGAGTCTATGTTCGCATTGAGTAAACAATTTATTAATGGTGACGATGAACGTTAACGCCTTCACTGTGTCAACCATTCATCCAATAGTCTCACACTGAAACTAGTTGATTTTACGAATGCAATAAAATAGGTTTTGCAGCTTTAGCATTTGATACAAGTTGCTATGTGCCATTGTTGTTATCATGTGTGTACCATTTTTAAGTTAAATTTTCATGTAGAACTAAGGAATTCATGGTACAACAACCGCTTAGTTGATTTTGACGAGACCTTCTTCAAATGAAAACTTGCCTATATCTCTCATTTAGTTTGGTTTTAACGCCAAATTAATCTGCAAAACGTAAGGCATTAAGTATCAGTCCACGGATCCATCGACCACAGTACAGCCAACAAGCGGCAAGGTGGGGGGTCAGCCATTCAGAACCATGTTCAGTCTAATAAATCACTTTAGGGATGAGAGAAATTGGGTGAAGTATGACACCACAGAGTTTGGTGGTTCAGGAGATACTAGGGAAGTCTTCTGGGGGGCAAAATGAAGCAATTTCTTGATGCGGAATGAGTCATTTTGACTACATTTTCTACTGCAGTTTCTGCTTCAAACAATCTTTTCTGAATAATTTGATATCACATAATAGGTTCATGACCAATGTAAGTAAAAACGGCATCGACACTAAAATATCGGTTACCATGGTAACACTGGAACTGTTTCCGTGGAGGGTACTTTTCATGCTTTTTAAAAACCAGCAGCAAGTTATACCCTTATAGCGAAGCTGCCACCACGAGAAAACTGAAAAGACTGTAGAAGACTCCATGCTCTTGAAATTAATACAAAAAATCTTTGTCAGACCTTCAGGCAGGCTTGGTAATAGGTATTTGAATTTCACTATTTTCAGACCGCACATATATGTGCTTGTCATGTTGAACCAGTCACTAGTTGTGCGCCGTTTCTACGAATTAAAATGTCGTGGTATAATACAACAATTAAAACAATTGGTTTGCTTAAATGTTTTTAATTAATTATAAGGATACAAACAGTTTCTATTAAAATATGAAATTATACTAGATTTGTTCATCCAACTCATTAAATACCAAACTAAAGCATACAATATACGTTAGTTGAATGATGGCGGATCTGAAGTGCAGGTTTGCTGCGAATTTATCTATTTATCTGGCACTGCCAGTCGTATCTAATGTGGTATTTTTACAAACTACCGAGAGAAACAACTTTGAAAACTCTTGGGAAATGCGCAAGGAACATAGCGAGACATTAGAGAACCTTAAAAGTGAGGGGATGTGAAGGAGGTGGAACGTTTCCTGAGAAGTATAGGCTGTCTGCCTCGGTGCATCAGGAGCTTGATTATCTACCCTAGTAGATTCTCTTGCCCGAATCATCGTTACAACCGTCGACATATGTTGGCGTCGCTGAAGAGTACATCCACTGCACATAAGAGGGGAAATCCGACAGAGGTCCTGCTTCATGCGACCTCAGGTAAGAATCACCAAACTCCAGGGTCAGACCCTGAGCAATATTTTTAGGAGCACATCATTCATGCAAAAATACTTTTATTGACGCATTGTGATTGCTTTTAACTTGGACCTTATTGCTTAATCATATCTTATTTCAAATGGCTTGAAGTATATGCATTGTATGTTTACATAGAAAATAGGTAGTTATCATAACTTTTCAATTGATCTGTTAACCACTTAAAGGATTCTGGTGTTGTTTCATGCTTTCTGAATTTGCAGTAGAGTTCAAAGTTCCTGTTTACCTCATGTGATTGCCAAAAAGTGGTCTATTTCTGAATTTTAGGGTAAACTAACAAACATAATAAGTGACTGTTGTGAGGGTTCCACAATATTTATCGAGGATCTTGAACACATGGTTTCCATGCCATACTTGTGCCTGAAAGATAGTGTATGCTATGTATGTAATAGATTACAAAAACACAATTACACATGTCAGTTGTTTATTTGGAAATTTGTTATGTTGAAATGGTTAACTTTTTGGGCTCATCGTGAAGGTGAGTTCATGTGAAGTGCAGTATGGTATTGCTCAACTTTTGGGATCATATCAGCTGCCATCTACAGTTATGTGTTATAAATACACAAAACGTGCCAAGAGTGGCGTACATGAAATAATATCCCACGAGACATTATTCCGCGTATCGACCGAGACCGCCCAATAATCGCATGTTCAACAGGGCATAGTGCCGACGCTATGAAAAAAGACGCATCGTTTCCATAAAAACCATATTTTAATTAAGTTAAATTTATCTCTCATTTTCTGTCACTTGTAAATCATCGAACCCCAATTTGAATCCAGGTATCGTGTCGGCGGGATCCTTTGACTTGGGCATTATACTCAGTAAGCAGTTGTAACCTATTTTAGAAGACCATATTTTCACGGTCGAATCTTAGCGTTATAAAATGTGTAGTAAACTAAACTAATTGCTAAAACTTAATTTCTAGAATCACTTTATTTCTATTTTGTTTAAATATTCAATTGGTTTTGAGGAAAAACATTATTTTGATAAAAGTAACTCGGCTTTTCTTAAAAGGTCACGACCTCTGACCCCGGACCTCTGACATAGAAAGTAATAACAAAGCCGAGGCGAATTCGAGAACGGTAGATCGATTCTTTGCAATGTTTCTCGTACCGCCCCTCGGGCAATAATTCTCCAAAATCCACCCGGGCTCTAGATTACGTGGGATAACGACTTCGCCATGTAATAATCTATATTTATTCACTTTTTTCCAAAATGATGTTTGAAATTGTTCCTAAAATGTTCAATTGTTGCATGAGAGACTATTAACAACATAATTTCGTGAGAAAAATCTTAAGTTGCATAAATCGAAAACGAAGCGGTGATATAGAAAACTGTAACAATGTTTTCGAGATATTCTCTTGAATGATTATATCGTATGAAATTTTGTCCTTTAATCGATCCTGTTGTTTTGCTGTGAATGTACATTTCTTTTTTTTTTCTAAATTTTATCAAAATGCATGGTCACGTGACCTTATTAAAGTCATATTGGTATAAAGTCATTAATTAAATTCTACGCAATTTCTGCTTTCAGAAAATATGCATTTTTGCTGAATTAAATTATAAAGTTTGGTAGAAATTTGGATGAATATACATGTAGTCATTTCAGTAACGTCCTACACAACCATAGCATGGTTAGCTTTTGTACTTTGTGATCACATGAGGAAAGATAAGGCTACATAACAAGGCAAATCCAAAAAACTTGCGCAAACACTAGGATTGATGCGAGTCTCAATGAACTGCTTAGGTTTGGAACTACTGCTACACTTTCCCAGGTCCCAACCTCGTTGGTAGCTTTACACAGCACACCTTTAGATCTATGGATGTTGTCTAGGTGTGTCAAATTTACAGTCCCTTCAACTCGTAATTCGGAAGGCAGAGATGTCGTGAATTCATAAGCTTCACCAGCAGGGGAGACAATTGTAATGTTCGGTGCGGGATCTCCCTCAGATGAGCAAAACACTGCTAGGATCCCATTTACAACTCCAAATCTGATTTCTGGAATAGAAGGTTTTGCGCATGTCAGGTTGAGATTTACAAACATCTCAGGATTCGAGAAAAAGGGTGTATGACAAGATGGTTCATCGACTCATCCCAGAGCCAACCGTCCTTGTTTCTCGATGAAGTCTTGCAAGTCTCTCAACAAACAGTTGCAATGAAAAGGATTCGGACTAAATTTAAATTGAAAAAAACCGTTTGTTGTTATAGCATTTTTAATGAAGATCTTGGGTAAAACTCGCAGTTGGTTATAAGACACTTCTAAATAGTACATATATCGGAGATTTGGTAGAACAATGTTTCCGATTCCCTTTATCAAGTTGTTATCCAAAGCTAAATAACGAAGATTGACGAGCGACTCAAATAATTTCCCTGGCACGTGATCGATGTTGTTGTGACTCAAACTTAGGTTGGCCACGCCCCTTAGATTAGCAAACGCGCTCTCGTCTATTAACGAGATTTCATTGTGACTTAGCGACAGATACACTAAACTTTGAAGGGAGCCATTGAATGTGTATCTGGTAATATATTTAAGACGGTTATTACTAAGATCCATTTGCCCCAACATATTAAGATCTTGGAAACAGTTTTTTTCAATTTCCACTATTTCGTTTCTTGACAAATCAATAAAGTTTAATACTTTTAAGCCGCTGAACAAGCCAAGCTGTAAGTAGCTTAACCTATTACTTTCAAGTGTCAATTTTTCTAATCGTGGTAGTAACTGAAATGTTCCTTTTTGAATGTCTGTAATAAGGTTATCTTTTAAATTCAAGTACGAAAGAAAGGTTAGACCGACAAAGGTATTACTCGTCAATCGCGCGATTGCGTTAGATTGCAATGTCAACGAAGACACCATCATAAATTCCATATGCGCAAACGCCTTATCTTCAATGTGAGAGATTTTGCCGTGAATCATTATTCGTTCAGCCTGCACCTGTTGCCAAATTGACAATGATAAGATGAAGGGGTCAGTTCCTAAATGTTCCATCACTAAGTCCTCTGCCAATATAACATTTTTTATAGGACCAAGTAATTTAAAATTAATGGTTAGGGTCTGAACGACTATCGCTGGAAGTTGCGAGAGTGAATCTACGATGATGAAGAGATCGGTAAACGAGCAATACTTGAAGACGTCACGTCTTACATCTGTAAATTCGTTGACCGTTATAAAAAGTGAAGTTAACGATTGAATGGGCTTAAAAAGTAAAGCAGGTACGCTTCTAATACTATTTCCCCCTATAGACAACTGTTTGAGTTGTAACAAAGTGGCAAACGCATTGCTACTAAATGCTACAATTTTGTTCTTGGACAGATCAAGGCGCTCTACTGTAAATAAGCCGTACAGAGTTTCGTTTGTTACAACTTCCAATGCATTGTGGGATAGGTCTAGATACCACACATTAGGATTTTCTAACCAGTTTTGTTCAATCAGAACAATCTCATTATCTGATAGTTCCAAGTGACTCAGAGAACGAAGACCATCCATCGCACCTTCTTCGATCTTTTTTAGCCTATTGCCACTAATAATAAGACTGTTTAGTAACGGGAGGTGTTCAAACAATCTCGGCCAAAGTCGTTCGATGTAGTTGCCACCCAGGTTCAGCATTAGGAGCTGAGACAGTCCTTGGAAAGATGATGCGTTGATGTTTACTAGTTTGTTATCATAGAGACTGAGAGTGAACAAGGCACCAAGGTTTCTAAACGGCGAGCCTATTAGCCTGTCGATTTGATTAGAATCCAACATGATGTTCTCGGCGTTCTCCAGGCCAACTAAAAAGTTTGGCTGCAAGGACGACAGCTCGTTGCGCTCTAAAAAGACTTCTCGAACATTGCTCGTTCTACTGAAAGCCGTGTTGTTTACACTTGTAAAGTGGTTTTCCGACAAGAACAGCGTAAATTCCGTGGACACTGGCGGAAGACAGGTGGCCTGGAATGAGGATATCAAATTGGCTCGCAAATCTAACACATTAAGATTTGACATTCCTGAGAACGCGTTTTCAGAAATCGTTTGAATTCTGTTAAACTGCAGCTCCAATCTCTCCACGTTTGCCAAATGAGTAAAAACCCCGTCAGGCACCACGGACATGCGGTTCTTTCCAAGGACAATAACTCTCAGATTTGCCAGTTTCGTAAAAGCTGTTTCAGAGATTGTCTGAATGTTGTTACCTTCTAGTTCTAATCTGTAAACTTGTACTAGGCCATCAAAAATTCCACCTGGAAGGAATTGGATCTCATTGTCACTGAACTTTACCGCTGGAACACGAGCAAAGTCCAAACCACTAGAAAGTATTTCCTTTATCTCGTCTATTCCACAAGACTTTACGAAAAGTTTTCCCCCTCTTTCAACGACATCTGGGTTGGTTGTACATGCTTGAAAAGGTCTAACCAATGAACACAATCCCAGAATCAGCGTAATGCAGGAGTTAAAATCCATGTTACACTGCCGAAAGTTGCCAGGTCATTCCACTACACTTGCACTGAAGTCTTTTAAACAGGATCCGTTGAGTGAAGACGTTGGATTAATGACCCATCCAATGAACTCTTTACTTTTCTGGATTATAAAACGTTTTCCGAGTCGTGATTGGTCGATAAAAATAATAACCCCCTTTACGTGTGAAGTCGTGCGCAGTCCCACCTAACTGTATGCCATCTTGGATGTCGCATGGGAAAGAGCAACGGTGGGATCCCAATTTTCACAGGTTAAACCCTCGTGATAGCAATAAAAATAAGCACTGACGCCGCGCTCATTGGCAAAATATTTTCGCCAATTATGTTGCTCTGCCATCAAGTTTACATTTTACTTGGCGACATATTCTCGCCAAGTATGTTGCTCTGACACTAAGTTTGTTTTTTGTTTGTTCGTACTCTACAGGTCGCAGGAAATTCACTCACAACTTGCAGTTACCTATTTTTTCGTCGTGATCGGGTTGAAGATGGCAGACGTGGCGGCAACATTTTTTTCTCAAACTTACTGTTTTTTGGTTACTTGATTTTCAATTTCAAAAAAGTGCACTTTTGAAAATTATCGAAAAATTTGTGGAATTTTGTGAAACTAATCTATTAAATAGAGTTTCCAATAGGCTTTCAGAAAATGTTTTTCATTTTTCTCTACAACCTCTCATTTTTTAATTATCCGGGATTTCCTGATGACGCTGTTCCTTTGTTGACGTTTTTGGTTTTCCTTCGATTGAACAAGACTATATTTCTTACTCATTTCTGACATCTTCATTCGTCTTATGATTGTTATCATCATCATGTTCATCATCGCCACCACCGCCATCATCATCATCATCATCATCATCATCATCATTGTCATCATCATCTCCATTGTCATCAATTTTGCCAAGGGTAGCTCCTCAGAGCGCTTTCATTTTTTGGTCGGTGGCGGGTGGACCCCTTCGTCAAAACATGACATTTAAGCCCCCTCGCATTTTTCAGGCTATGATTACTTGGTTAAAAACACAAAAAATAAAACGCTGACTTACAACAATCATATATAACCTAAACCATCACCATAATCTAGTACATCGTATATAGATGCACTGGGTGGTGGTGCTAGTGGTGACGGTGCTAGTGGTGATGGTGATGGTGATGAGTATGAAAAAGAGGAGGACATCTCATTATTATTGTTGTTTGGACACCAGGAACAAAATATACGGATACGTGGTCTGTGACACGCACCCATAGATGCTGACAGAAGACAGCAAAGAGAAAAGCATTAGGAGTTGGTTCGCAGCAAGTTTGCTCTCATTGCCCCCAGTATCGAGACTGCCCCTGTTGTAACAGTCATTAAGAATTTTTTCAGAGACAAACAAGTGTAAGGTGTGTTTTAAGATACTCGTGTTACAAAACTTTGTTTGTTATAAATCCAAGTTAACTTGTATTTTCAATAAAGTGTTCATGAAAACCAAGTAATTTTTAAAAAAGAAACGGGTGCGCCTTTACGCGAATACTATGGGCCTATACAGGAGATATTACCCGTGAAACTTATACGCGTGCGCCTAGATGTGCACAACTAAGTAACAAAGTTCGCGAAAAAGGAATTATTTCGGATATAGCCCCATGGGCTTAACGGCGCAGCAGTACGGTAGAGAATCTGTCATTGACGACCTGCGTCCACCCATCCACAGGGGAAAACTCGACATATATAAACAAACAATGTTAAAAACTCAATTATGTGCAATCCTCTCACTTTATATGAAGTCCTCAGACAACACGGAAGTGAATATTGTGATAAAATCAACTGTACATGTATATTTGTGGATATCTGGGTATAATTTAGCAAAACTGTCGCAACCGTTGAATGAACTGTTAGATAGACAGGTTTAGTTCATGTAACAGGCCTCCGGCACACATTACAAATATACAATACATAGTGAGTGCAAGATTTTTCAAATCTAAATTAATTCATATGAAGGAACTCATTTCGGCGTTTCTCCGCATTTATTGAATATCTAGCAACTTTTCTCAGGACAATTAAATCATGAGTTTGTAAAAAATCTCTGAAGACTATCTCGTCCACCTTATCGTATCTTGGTAAGAACAGTACACGTAGACCAGAATACATTCGAGAAGACAGTGTAATCCTTTTTCCACTTTCCCTCTGTCACAGCAGGGGGCGTGTTCTCTCCTCTCTATCAAGTCCCAGAACAATCATTAAAGAATTTTGCGGGGCTACACTGTGAAAATTATTTTCTAGACATGTTATGTATTTTTCTACTACAAAATTACATTTAACAATTTCATAAACATCTAACGATTGAGAAAATATATTGCCTCTCCAATCCTGAATGTCAATATCAAAGCATCGTTGTTGCAATTCACTATCGCCTACACCTTGTTGTGCCCAAACAACTCCAAACTATCTTATAGTAAATCAACGCAAACACATGTCGGGTTACAGTTTACGATATATTCCTGAGCTAGACCAACTGAGTATTTACAGAGTTTTGTACCCAGATAGGTGTAATATTGCATAACTGAATGGGACCTAGTGCCTATATGTTGTGTCAATGTAATACCTTAACACTAGCAGACATAAGGTCAATGGTACTTTTACTTTGTAAATTTCGACTTCAAAAATGCGCGCTCTGAATCATTTTTGCAACGCAAAGGAGTGCGCGCCGTTCGAGCACTTTGAAATTCATGAGATTAAGCAGCCAACATATGGACTTTCTGTCTGGTTTGAATTCAGAAAGTGTTCTAAAAATACAAAAGATGTTTAGCTAAGTACTGTGTTTCTGTTAACGTCCTCTCTGACATAACATTACACTACAACAGTCACTCCAGCGCAGTCGACACCCGTTAATGCCAATTAAATGGTCGGTCGCCGACAGTATTATCTCCACTTCAGCTGTCGTAGGCTCATTATCGAATTTTTGTTATCCTAATTGGAATTTTGAAATCAACTCATTTCTTTTTGTCAGTTTGATAATGCGCCAGTTGATCAGCTTTTTCGGTGTAACCTATGGAAGTGGTGAAACAAGAAATAGTTATTGACAATAAAACGTCACTCATTAAATGCGCCTTTTTTGAAGTCATCAGCACGTGATCAATAGGTGAGAGGACCCAGTATGACCGCCAGGTAGAATTTTAAAAAAATCATCTGGTTATTATTTCATCCGAAATTCATTCGATACATTACAAATTATGTGCTTTCTAGTGCGAAGACAAATTTTCGTAAGTTGTTTTCGGAGTTGGATATCCAAAAACCCAATATGGCAGCTAGATGCGATTTGAATATACGGATTATACAAATTTTGAAATTACTAAAAAGCCATATTCGCATGAAAGAACTCAAACTACATGTTTACCACTTCATATAGGCCTACTACACGGCAAACATGCAACAGAAGCGTCCGAATGCATAAAAATTGGTGGGTCAGGTTTGACTGCAGTTTTGTGGACTAAATGGGAAGGAAGTGATAGCCATAAGTGGTATTCAGTGGCTCCTTGAAGTTGTTGTAAGTAAACTGAGTCCAGAAATTTTGCCTGTGCTTTTGTCTACTAAGACACGGAAATGACACCATTTTGAGAGCACATCCTCGTTGAGACTTGAATTCTTGACGCCAATCTATGTACCCTTACCTGGTTAGTAATGACATATTTTAACCTAAATATCTGGAATCTAAAGCGAGAGAGCATTCGGATGATGGTCTCTGTTCTTGCACCAGGGCAACTGTGAATTTGTGATTCTAGGTAAAATATGGCCATTTTTGGCATCTCAATTTTTTTCACCGTGGATAAAAAGACATGTCTATGTTGAATTTCTTCAGTTTTGAGAAACTCCATAGAGTGTACTTTCTGTCAGTTCTGTCCTTTTTTAGGAGTCCGAGACAGCTGTGCAAACCAGGTTTTCGAATTTTCCCAGGCCAGTGATAAAGTCAAAATCACCCACTGGTACTGTGGTCTTATTGTTTTCATTACAGAAAACTGTGTTACATGAAAAAATAAAAGGGAGACACGCACGTGCCCAGCTTTGATATAGCTAGAAATTTAACTTTCGAGGTTTTGGGAGACGGAAGCGTTGACATAAGAGAAATTTCAGTTAGCAGAGAATGTCTGGTCCAAGTGTGGATGGGTGTCAGATCAAAATCAACGAAAAAATACTCGTGTAATAGATGAAACGGAGTGAGCAGAGAGGTTCTCGGCGGAGCCGGACACAAATGCAAGGAAACGTCAGACCACAATACACTTGCATTGTGTGAGAATCGCGCGGAGATCCTCAAATGTAACCTGCGAACGATCGAGGACCTTTTTAAAGCAGGTCTTAGTAATTCCGAAGAGACGCTCTCAAAAAAAAAACACGATATAGCGCGGCCCGGAATGAATTTACAAGTAACTTCAGTGTTGCTCTGCAAGGAATCTTGAATCTGAACCGATTTCGTCTTATTGACACCTGCTGGAGCCCCAACAAAATTCGTGGCATTGTCAGTAGGTGGTACGGAGTGTCGGCTTGTTGCCGGGGCAAAGCGACGGAGGCAATGTGCAGGGTTCAGTAGCTAGCTGTCTCGCGGCAAGAAAATCTAGCCAAAATCAGGTGCTCTCATTCAAAATAATTCACGTAATCTTGCAAAGTCTTTGTTTTTAGCAAGATTCTACCCTGGATGAATTGATACAACTCAGTACTACCAACTGTAGGTGCATTGCTCTGTTGTTGCTGGTGGTGTTGTTGTTGTTGTTGTTGTTGTTGTTGTTGTTGTTGTTGTTGTTGTTGTTGTATTATAAATGATTCCGATGATATCTCAGTGTAACACGTAAATAACCGTCGCCATCGACATAAATTGTCGCCCGGCCAAAAATATTTTATATCGATGGCGGCAGTGTCGTAACCAGATGAATACGGGTCGCATGTACATCCTTATTTTGCTAACGCCGTTATGATCGTTGACTGTGGGGGGTCGTGATTGCTACGGTAATACTGACATTACCAGAGCATCTGAGATAGGAGGCAAATGTTGCAACTGGGATGGCCATTGTTGCGGAGGAGCCAGTCGGGGACGCGCCTCTTTTCAAGGTTTAAAAATAAACGCCCTCTGTAGGTTGGTTAGAAGATCTGGTGTACGGTGCAGATTCATTTGGCTCGGGCTGTCCTGGCATGAATTTCAGTTACACTGTTCGGAAGAAATACAAGGAGATTTCGTCTTGGGCTGTATCTAATGCAATACACTCTGCCTGACATCTGCTGATGAGGATGCTGTATACTATATTGCGGGTGAGTAGCTTCAGCTGCGGCAGTGTGCGCTCACACTTGAGCTGAGGTGATACTCTACGCTGTACTAAATTTATCTATAAATTCCTAATTTGAAGCCAATGTAATAAGCTTCCTCAATACGTTTCAAAGCTACACAATAGATCTTTGTCTATTTTTCATCTGTTAGAAAATTCTTATTTGCAAATTTCGGATAGGTGGAGTAATAAGTTTATCACATTTTTCGTAAATCTTATTGCATCCTGAATTTTTACTGAAGAATATAATTGTTCCAAACGACGTCAACAGTCCAATATAAAGAAATGTAAAATAATTAATAGATGCCTGACTAAATTCTTCCCATTGGCCAAAAGGTAACAATATATAGTTGCTATTTGACCTAGGTTAAATACACGACACTTAACTATATGTATTCCATTCCGTTCGTATCCTTGGAACAGAGCTCAACATTCCACAGAACATTAGCATAGTAACAGATCAATATATGTGATTAAAAGACCCACGATCTTTCGAAACATACTTGTTTCAGTCTCAAGTGAAAATAAAATGACACAGCCAACCAACACAGAGCAAAAGTTTGTAACACACACAGTGGGACACGGCAGGTGTGAAATACTGCAAAGAATGACAAATGGAGGGAGTAACAGGAAAGTCACGCAAACAAGTGCAGCGTGGAGCGCAACTCTGTATGCTGCTCATTCAAAACAGGTTTCTCAAATGCAATCAAAAGGGACTCCAATACTTTCAATCACAGCACATCGTGCTTTGCGCATCGAACTGACGTGTTTTCTACAATTTCCTGAAGGGTGATTTTACCTTCATAAATTGCAAAAAATGTTCTTGCATGTATCGATTTTGAAGATGTACACATAACCGAAGGAAAATATATCAAACCCTTTGACCAATGCAACATTTGAACGAAGACATTCGTTTATAGGGCATGCAAACTAATAAACCGAACTGCACTGGGCAGCAAGGCGGACTTTCGCTTTAGAAATGTTATTTTTTCATGACGAAGTTGGAGGACTTCCTATTCCGATAATAACATCTAGGTAATCATCGGGCTTACAAACTTTAACATTATCCCTGATGATTTTCTTAATGGCGTGTTCCTCTAGGAGTTAATTATGGAACATAACATTTTTGTAATATTACAATGTAGTGATACGTCCTATATGTTGATTATCCTTCCGCACTAGTTTCATATACGTTCTTTTGTAGTTGTGCGCCTGCTGTGGCTTAGAGGTAACCTGTGCGCTTGCCTATTTCTCAGCGTGGGTGCAAATCGCACGCAAAGTTGTTTTCGACTTTCTCTCCAGTTCATTAAATCACATAGTGACAAACCTAATTTTCTGAATGAAATGGGAATGTCATGACGAATTCTGTAACGATAGTGATGAGATCTTCAACATACCCAGTAAAGTTCTAGAAATTTAAAATAATTTTCAGAACAATTTAAACTCCTGTAGAATACTGAAAACGACTTTTGACGTGCTGGAAGTATAATTCAAACTATTCAGAAGTAAAATGTTCTGAAATTAAGTTGGTCTGTCTCACTCAAAAGAATCAATAACCCCAGACTTGACATCGAAGTTGCATTCTTGAAGCTAATTGTTCAAACGAGTTGTAGCAATTAACCTTTAATTGTAAAATAATTTTATATTGGTGAAGAGACTGAGAGTAAATTTCATTGGCATTAACGAACAAAACATGCCTAACCTCAATGACATGATCAAGCAATTAACCATTTATGAACTGACCTAAGAGCTTTTTACGGCAACGGATTTCCGCGCTTACAGTGTGACGATTGCAAACAATTCAGATTTCGCACAAAGGTATCTCACTCATATTCATAACTTTATGGGTTATTACACGATTGTATCTGCCACTCGAGGCTAATATTGTGGTATAAAAGCAAATAATTCGACTAAAACTCTATCATACTCTCCGTGACACAGATTGGATATTATGGTTCTTGGTGGGTGGTCCGTTTCCACACTGAGTCGTGTAATTCTCCTAAAGCGTAGGTCACGCTTGCCTGTTTAGCAGACTTTGAAAGGAGTTTTCAAATTTTGTTCCAAACTTTGAAGGTTGTTGACGGTTACAGAGCATTGTTTTTCTTTTAGAAAACTAGGTGGGAAAGCAGTTATTAATAACTGTTCATTGGTAGAAACTGGGTTGGTATCCTTTTAAAAGTCCAGCTATTCGACGAATGTTAAGGGTGACAAACATCTGAAGGGCAATCCTTGAACTGCAGTGGTTCAAAATCTTGTCGTATAACTCCTCAGAACAACTGTAATGTCTGTAACACCAGTAACCACGACATCTTGGATTCCAATGGAGTACCAGACAATGCCAATTGAGGATTATCGAGACTGGTTCAATTGCTTGAGGAGTGGAGATGCAAAAACAGCAAGAACAATGCTAAGCACAGCTACTGGTTCAATCAAAGATTTGATGATCAACGGAACCTTCTCAGGCGACCTACAGATTGACAAATGGTTGATGTTCGTGGAAAATACGAGTGGTGAGAAAATCGCAAGGAAAAACTTCCCACATTGCTTTAAACAGCCTCTGACTATCGCTGTTCTTTCGAAATCTACAACAATGGTACAACTTCTGTTAGAGTCAGGTGCTGACGTGTTGAAGAAAGAGGCAAATGAAAACAACATAATACATGTTCTCGTTCACTTAGCTAATGCTGAGCCCATGCTTGAGCATGTTTATGGCAATATCTATACACTGATATCGGAGCAATTACGCAACTCTGGAAACATTGGTATGTTAAAAGTTTTACTACTTGCTGAAAACCGAACGAAATTACGACCACTAGAGTTGTCGAGTCAAGTACTTATATATTTCAACTGATTTTTAACACAGAAAGTGTGTACAGAGTAACACGCCGGAAAGGACTGCTCACAGAACACCTGTATGACGTAACAGACTACAATGGTTCTCGAGCGACAAGGAGGCATGTGTCACCCCTAAAAATGCTAATGTTGACAAATTATGAAAATCTGAATGAACAAAAATTCCAGACATTAAATAACAATCTGAAGCCCCTGTCTGTGATTTTTCGTAAAAGTATGCGCTGGATGTCTTTGATATGGTTTGGATACCATTTTCTGTACGTGGTCAATCTTCTAACTTTTACACAGTACTACATGGAACTGACCACGAACCAAACATCATCTTGCCCCGACGATGGATTTGAAACAGCGAAAGAAACTTCAAGGAAATTTTTCATGTATTCAACATTCGTCGTTCTTCTTCTGCGCACATTCACCGGTGTACTTGGAGAAGCGATGAGACTTTATAGTTATCTAAAACATCGAAATGCAACAAGGCAAAACTGGAAAGTTGATTACGTTGTCAACAATTGTGTGTTCCTTTTTTTGACAGTGTCCATGTCATTTTTGCTGCATATTTTACTTTTATGTCGAACTGTTCTTCATTGCCTGAAACTAAAATATGGATAGCTTTGAATATGTTCTCCGGCGTAGGAGCATTCATGCGTATTCTTCAAATATTGCCGTTTATTGGTTTTTTAGTAATCGTTCTTCACCGCATGTTGATAATATTTGTAAAATTCTGCAGTTTACTAGGAATAGTTTTGACGGTTTTCGCTTTTGTCTTCAGTTTGTTAGATATACCTAATTTTGACGCTTTCGACAAAAGTATTTATTTTACCTTTCTCATTGTTCTGAACATGAACCCGGATGTTGCAGCCACCGGCAGCAATGAAAGCGTGGTTCACACGTTTCACGTTTTATTCATCGTCATTGCGGTTATCTTGATGTTAAACTTTCTTATTGCGCTGATGTCCGATTCCGTGTCGAGGATGACAGGACACAAACAGTTCATTGAAGAGTTGTACAGGCTTGACGTGAGCCACGATTGTGAGATGTATCTCACGACTATACCCGTAGTAAGGCGACTGTTTAGTAGTCTCTTGGATCGTAGATATAAGATTGTGAATGGTCGGCGGTACGTTGCTGTAGTGGAGTTTAATGCCAGTGAAGCTGTTGCAGCTGAACATCCAGTGTGATCTTATGCTACCTGGTGTTATAAACAGGTGTGCAATAAGATATTCCGCGTAAATTCAGACTGTCACGGTACTGCCCACGGTGAGATACAGTGACCTCGAGGACGCGTTGCTTAGACCCAAGATATTATCCAAGCACTTAGAGGCGAAAAACCTTCGTTTATTGAACGGAAGCAGTATACTTATCGCATAATTCAACATTCATACATCACTGACCGCCATTTTGATAGGTAACTCTAATAAGATATATGCTCGCGTGATTTTGGGTGGTATTGCTTTTTGGCGAGACATTTAGGCTTACGAAAGTCAGCTACGTTGGATCGCAATCCTAAAACAGTAGCAAAATCATTAGTGCTTTGGTAGGAAACAGGACGAAAACAGCTGGTCTTTCGCGGATGGAGTACGGTAACAATCTCGCCACACATCGTGACGATTGATCCCGATTTCCAGCACCTTAGTTCAAGATCGGGACAGTGCCTTAGACAATGAGTTAGTTTTCAAGACTTGTCTTCGTATCTAAATAAAACTGACTTCGAAATAAAAATTGCGTTTATATTTTCCAGAGGGTTCATATCATTACCTCATTCATGGTGTGCAAAAGATAGATGTGTACAGAAAATGCCATAACGTAGAATTGCCGTGAAGACCTGACAGGGACCTGAGGGGTCTCAAACTTCACTGGCTTTTCTACACTATTCTTAAAAAGCTGTGCCCAGTTACACATTTTGTGTCATGAAAGAGATAATCATACCTGCAGCTGACGCGGCAAGTACAACTACTTTCGTTTATCACATTGGTTTAGACTCACAGTAGAACTGTGGTTTTCTGTTGAGCCCAGACCGCCCGGAGTTGGCCATATACCAACTCCGGACGGTCTCTCACGGCAATTTAGCGTTATGTGTATGACCACGCATTCAAATAAACAACAGTCGATTTCAATCTGTCCGCGGAGCAGTGGTTAGTTATTGACAAAAGCCCCTAAAGATGAGGCTGCAACGTAGGCAGCAGAAATGACGAAACAACTAACCTGACACCTGGGTGCTTTTTATTTTCTTTTCCCATAAAAAGAAGACAGTGACATAAAATTTTGTGATTTTGCCCTGTAATGAGTGCAAATATTTTGAGTAATCAACTACAAATAGATCATACTGCGTTACCGGCTTTAGCCTACTGATGCAATAATCAGTGTTTGCTAACAGAAAGTTGTTGTGAAACAATAACTCGATTTTATATGCTATGGTCAGATATTAGGGGAAAACCTTCTTCAGATGTACATACAGTATTCAAATCATTGTTATAATTGTGTATCTTTTCCCTGAACGATTCTGTGGAAGAGGAACCTGGTCTCGCGGCCCCCGACGTGTAAGTAGATTTGCAATTCTGCGGCGAATTCAGACACCAAAACATTCATATGCACATTATTTCTTTGGCTCAGTAGTCTAGTACTTTCATGACTTGAAGTTTTCAACTTTCGCAGCCGACTAACCCGGCTGATTTATGTTCATAATGTCTCCATTCCGGCCGTGACGGGCCTGATCGGGTTCCGAGCCACTGGGATATAACGAGCGTTTAGTGTTTAGAACTGAAAAAATCGCCAGTCTAAAATTACAACACACGGCTGTGCTCTCCTGTCTGTATTTCACTCAAGAATAACTCTATCTCCGAACAGACTACAAACTTCCCGCGAACGACATCGGTAAGTGGCCTACCGAACTTTGTAGTCTGCGGCACGTTCAAAATTTCTATTACTCTGTAACAGCGAAATAAAACAACACATTTGTTTAAAAACCTAATGTAGTTTTAGGGTTTTACATCAAATTTTGATGATTAATTGGTGTAAAACAGTGACATCAAGCGATAAGCTGACACCAATAAGCAACTTGTGAACTGCTGAGCAGACTGTGTTAGAACCTGTGACGACATTAGTTAATTTCAGCACCTCCGTTTGCCGTCTGGTGTCAGGTAAAAGAAGTGATTTGCTGTTATCGAGTGAAACTACTACATCTAAATTGATACAAAATACGTTGTTTATTGGTGGCGTTAACCTTTAACCAATCTTCGGTCACCTGCATCATTGACGTCAACTTTCCATGTTTGCAGGAATCAACTAAAAACTCATACTCTTTACTATGTCAGAGATTGGACATTCTGGTCGTTAGTGGGTGGGCTTTTCCGCAGTTGCCGTGTAATTTACTAAAAGCGTACTAGGCCACGCTTGCCCGTTTAGTAGACTTTGAAAGGAGTTTTCAAATTTCCGTCCAAGCTTAAGGGTTGTGGAGAGTTACACTGAGCATTATTTTGTTTCAAAAAACATAAAGGCAAACTCGTTTGTAGTTTCTGTGAATTGGCCAAAACCGGGTCTGGCATCCTTTTGAACCACCTCCTGTGTTATCTGAGCGGTTATCAGTATCAAATTCAGTCACATCCTGTCTTTGAACTAGAAAAAATCCATCCACTGTGTGATGTTCTTCGTCCACAGTCAACAAACTCGTTCGATGAGGCCAGTGAAACGGATTGTTCTAAAATCCCCTCGACCCTACACCTCACGACCCCCTCAACCCACGGACAACGAGCCCCTCAACCCACGACCCCCTTGACCCACGACCCACTTCTTACAATTCTCGAAGCTGTGTTCGACTCCGTTATGTTATTGATTCACCTTCGTCTGGTCGTGAGCTCGGCTGGCTTTCCATATTTTTTGCCATTAAGAGAATCGATTCAGCAAATTTCAAAGAAGCCAAAACAAAAAAAACGTGACCACATTAAATCAAGTACCCACCAATGTTACAAATTGTTTCGTTCCCGGCAGAGTGTAAACGTCTCCTCTGCTCTTTAGTGAATGGCAGATTCAAGCTGTTATGGGGAGAGTGCGAGAAGGCCATGAATATGTAATTTTTTCAGTAAATACACATGTCAGTTTGAAAAAACAATCTGTTAATAGTCACATATAGCATATCGTATGCGAGTATGAGGCAGAAAGTAAATAATAAAACTGAAATCATGTGTATACACGTTTTCGTACTCTCTCCCTAAATCAAGTAGAACAGAGTCCGTGACAACGATAGCACTCTCACAATCCGCCTTTTCATGCGCTGTTAGGCCAATTTCTGTTTTTAACCACCTTTATTGATCCAGAGCAGTAGGTAAGTCTAAGGGGAAAGTCAATCAGCGACGTAATAAGTTTTTGAAGTGTGTAAAAAGGGCAAAGATGCCTCTATTGCCGTTTGTCGTTGGTCGAGGGCCGGATCTTGGGATGTGGGGGTCGAGGGGGTTCTAGAACAATCCCAGTGAAACTGCAAAGTCATTTGCTGGTGTTAATGATAGACCCCTTTATGTGGGAAACCATTTCGTTCCTTTGATTTTCTCACATAACTTTTATTTCACGATTACATGAATTTTGTCACACGATACGACTCGCGTACGCATGAGCATAACTTCGCCCTTATGTACACGACAGGGGCGGATCCAGGATTTTGATTTAGGGGAGGGGGGCAGGTCAGAGTATTGGCCACTGAGGATTTTGCCCGTCAGACATTCGTACCCTTGAACTGCCAAATGGACAGGGAATCTGGAAGAATTTTAGGGGGGCCATTAATGAGGGAAGTTCACAGGTCTGCGTGCATGGCCACTCTCCATGGGATGTGTGAGCAGGGTTGTTCGGCTTGGCTCTTAAATATTGAATGTTTCTCTGGGTAAAACGTTCACTTTTAATTAGCGGGTTATGCTCGTTTTTGCTGTAATAAATAGTCGCGCTCAAATTTTACAACCTTTCGCGCGAGGGGAAACAAATTCGAATTTGATTTACTCTGTTCGGATATGAAAATATTTTCCCATTATTCTGTTTATGAGTTACAGGAATTTAATGCCCAGTTACCTTTTGCAAACACCAGGTCAACCGAAACGGTCGTCACGCCCCCTGTAACCAGGCCTTCCGCCATGAAAAATCGTTTATACCGTGTGACTTTCCTTATTCAAATTAGGGTTGATTTCTTGACTTGGAATGAAGTAACGGGCAAGAGTTTCAGACTAGGCTCAACTGACCAGTTGGTTTGACGTGTCGAGTCTAAATTTTTACGCTGAGCATGGAGTCAAGCGAAAATAAAACGTATATTCTTTGCAAGCCTAGAGACGTCTTGTGATAATTAATTAGACTGATGTTGATACCCGTTTTTACGATGGTAAAATAGTCGAATTTATTTTTGGACTTCAAATTTTCTGCAAAGCGCGCCCACCTTTTTATTGTCCGTCGTTGAGCTTCAGCACGAAACGGGAGACACAGTTATATGCAGATGTGCCATCTCAAGACTTAATAAGTCGAATTGGCTTATCTAAGCTTGCTCTCATTTTCAAGGTCACCAGAAAGTTTGAGTTCTACTGCGTTTAGGCCTAGATGCCACCTGATCACAGAGAAGGTGGATCCGGGGTCTGATCCTCTGTCTGAAGAGTTCATATTTGAACACAGGTTAGAGTCTAATCTACCGTCTTAACACGTCCACCCACACTTCAATTGGCAGACCTGCCTTCTTGCTTTGAGAAGATAGCTTGCATGCCAAAGCGATAACTTTTGGTTTGGCACTGTTTGTCATCGTGGTCACACGTTGTGTCGCCCGTAGCGGCGAGTCTTTTTTGTTCGAGTGTTTTGTCGTTTGCTTTTTCTTTATGATCGTTTCTCGGCCCACAAAATACGTAAAATGTACTGTATCTTCCTCAGCATGTTCTAGATCAATAATTGATTGTATAGTATACTTCTATGCTCTATCTATCAGTGTGCTTACAGCGATACGTAGTATTTTAGCGTTTACCTGGGTTTTCTTGTTCAATTTCTTAAAGGTCCGATACGACCATTTTTAAAGGGTAAATGAGTTGATTTTTATTGATTTTTCCAGGTCATACCTGGTTTCTTAGTGCCTATATCTCTTTATTATCAGCTTCTATCGTCTGTTTCTTCGATGCTTTTGGGAAATAAATTAGTCAAGTTGCTGTTAGAATGTGTTAGTTACGTCATTAGAGACCAAGAGGCTGAATACACGTGATAGGAAAAGCTATTAGCTTTTTCTGGTGTAAGATTATCATAATCAGGCCTGAGAATGTGATGAATTTAAGCAACAACCCGATGAATGTTGCTGCTCGGGTTTCTTTGATCTCGAAACCCTCTCAGCTTTACTGAGTTTTCTGTTGTGAAAGTGGAGATGACATCATGCTGAGCGTTCACAAGTATGAGGTCAAAAATAAAAGCATAGCTGGGTTGGATCTGGTAGATGAATGTGGCTCCAGTTATATAGGTGAAACTGTTCGTCATTTGAAAACCAGGACCAAGAAACATCTAAAATCTGACAGAAATTCGCATGTAAATATTCACCTACAGAACTCCAATCATTGTTTTCAGCAGTGCTCTTTCAATGATTTTGCAATAATAGACCGGGCAGTAACAACAAAGGAGCTTAAAATTCGTGAGACTCTACTCATCAGTTGGTGCAAGCCCAATCTCAATAGGCAACTGGCACACCACAGGTTGTCATTGTTGGTCTAGTTCATTGTCACTCCCTGTAACTGACTGTATCTGTGCTTTATTACTTGTTGCTGGGCCTAGCTAGGTGGCCACTGCATTCTCTTCTGATGATTGTGTTTGAATAAATGACACCGAAACATGTCAAGTCAACTTAAAACCATTTTTGTTTTCTTGCTATCATGGAGATAATATACCTATATTGTGGAAAACGGGGGGCATTTCGAAAAATAACATTTTAACTATTCTGAAAGTGTGCAGTTTTGAACACTGAGCCTGACCAAGAAAAAAGTGATTTTCTGAATAAAATGCGAATGTCATGACGAACTATGTAACGATAATGATGAGATCTTGAACATATTCAGTAAACTTCTAGTAATGTTAAGTAAACTTTCAGAATAATTTAAATTCCTGTAGAATATTAAAACGTCTTCTGAAATGCTGGAAATATAATTCAAACTATTCAGAAGTAAAATGTTCTGAAATTAAGTTGGTCAAAAGAATCAATAGCCCCAGACTTGACACCGAAGTTGCAATCTTGAAGCTAATAGTTCAAACGAGTTGCAGCGATAAACCTTTAATTGCAAAATAATTTTATATTGGTAAACAGACTGAGCGTAAATATCATAGACATTAACGAACAAAACATGCCTTACCTCAATGACATAATCAAACAATTAACCATTTATGAACTGACCTAAGAGCTTTTTACGGGCAACGGATTTCCGCACTTTCAGTGTGACGGTTGAAAACAATTCAGATTTCACTGAGAAAGGTGTGCCACTCATATTCATGTTGAACTCGCTGAAAAGGACTCTTAATTAATGCTTTGCGATTTCAACCAACCCTCCAACTTGACGTAACCTGCTAATGCATTCTTGAATGATAAAAGGAAATGATTCATCTAAAACTCTGTCATACTCTCCGTGACACAGATTGGATTCTTGGTGGGTGGTCCCTTTCTACAGTTGTGTAATTCTCCTTAAGCGTAGGTCACACTTGTCTGTTTAGCAGACTTTGAAAGGAGCTTTCATATTTTGTTCCTAACTTAGAAAGTTATTGACGGTTACAGAGCATTACTTTTATTTTAGAAAACTAGGTGGGATAGCAGTTTTTAATGTCTGTTCATTTGTCAAAACCAGGTCCAGCTATTCGACGAATGTTAAGGGTGACAAACATCTGAAGGGCAATCCTTGAACTGCAGTGGTTCAAAATCTTGTCGTATAACTCCTCAGAACAACTGTAATGTCTGTAACACCAGTAACCACGACATCTTGGATTCCAATGGAGTACCAGACAATGCCAATTGAGGATTATCGAGACTGGTTCAATTGCTTGAGGAGTGGAGATGCAAAAACAGCAAGAACAATGCTAAGCACAGCTACTGGTTCAATCAAAGATTTGATGATCAACGGAACCTTCTCAGGCGACCTACAGATTGACAAATGGTTGATGTTCGTGGAAAATACGAGTGGTGAGAAAATCGCAAGGAAAAACTTCCCACATTGCTTTAAACAGCCTCTGACTATCGCTGTTCTTTCGAAATCTACAACAATGGTACAACTTCTGTTAGAGTCAGGTGCTGACGTGTTGAAGAAAGAGGCAAATGAAAACAACATAATACATGTTCTCGTTCACTTAGCTAATGCTGAGCCCATGCTTGAGCATGTTTATGGCAATATCTATACACTGATATCGGAGCAATTANAACAAGGCAAAATTGGAAAGTTGATTACGTTGTCAACAATTTTGTGTTCATTTTTTTTGACAGTTTCCACGTCATTTTTACTGCATATTTAACTTTCAATTCGAACTGTTCTTCATTGCTTGAAATTAAAATCTGGATAGCTGTGAATATGTTCACCGGCGTAGGAGCATTCATGCATTTTCTTCAAACATTACCGTTTATTGGCTTTTCAGTAATCGTACTTCACCGCATGTTGATTATATTTGTAAAATTCTGCAGTTTATTGGGAATAATTTTGACGGTTTTCGCATTTGTCTTCAGTTTGTTAGATATACCTAATTTTGACTCTTTCAGCAAGAGTATTTATTTTACCTTTCTCATTGTTTTGAACATGAACCCGGATGTTGCAGCCACCGGCACCAATGAAAGCGTGGTTCATACATTTCACGTTTTATTCGTCGTCATTGCGGTTATCCTGATGCTAAACTTTCTCATTGCGCTGATGTCCGATTCAGTGTCAAGGATGACAGGACACCAACAGTTCATTGAAGAGTTGTACAGACTTGACGTGAGCCACGATTGTGAGATGTATCTCACGACTATACCCGTAGTAAGGCGACTGTTTAGTAGTCTCTTGGATCGTGGATATAAGATTGTGAATGGTCGGCGGTACGTTGCTGTAGTGGAGTTTAATGCCGGTAAAGCTGTTGCAGCTGAACATTCAAAGGAAAATCCAGTGTGATCTTATGCTACCTGGTGTTATAAACAGGTGTGTAATAATTAAGATATTACGCGTCAAGTCAGACTGTCACGGTACTGCCCACGGTGAGATACAGTATCCTCGGTGACGCGTTACGTATACCCAAGATACTATCCAAGCACTTAGAGTGGAAAAATCTTCGTTTATGGAACGGAAATAGTATACTAATCGCATAATTCAACATTCATGCATCACTGACCGCCATTTTGATAGGTGTCTCTAAGATCTCGTCGAGTATACTCGCCTTATACTCACGTGGTTTTGGGCGGTATTGCTTTTTGTCGAGACACTTAAGCTTACGGAAATCAGCCTCGGCGTCTCGCAATCCTACAACAGTACCAAAATCATTAGTGCTTTGGCGGGAAAGAGGACGAAAACGGCCGGTCTTTCGTGGATAGGGTACGGTTACAATCGGTTTAGTCCCTGAGCCAGGGGGTTGAACCTGGTTTTGCCAGATAAAGTTTTTCTTTGCTGTTTCATGTTGCCTAGGGTTAAGTAACCATGATTTAAGGAGGTGACCGTTCGCAAACCTTGAGCATTTTTTTAAATATGCAAATTAATGTCGTCATTATGCAAAATTCTATTTGTGCTTATAATATCCTTTCCTTGCACTGCAGCCCGATAATTTTGACGTTTTTACCCATGTTTTCTTGGTCAATAAATTTCATAGTGCAAGTTTTTAGGTGAATACATTGTCAATTTTCATAATTTATGCAAATTAAGACCGACATTATGCAAAATTCTATTTTTGCTTACAATTTCCTTACCAAGGACTGCAGCCAGATGATTTGATGTATTTACCCATGTTTCCATGGTCAACAAATTTAATAATGAAAGTTTTTGGGTGGATACATCGTCAATTTGCATAATTTATGTAAATTAAGGCCGCCATTATTCAGAATACTTCTTGTGCTTATAGCTACTGTACCAGGCATCACATATGAACTATTATGAAATGTGCACCTATATTCGTTTGCTCAACTAGTTTAATGAAATCGCTTTGTTGTTGCATGATAAATTTGCATGATTAATGCAAATTTGCAGAACTAATCTAAATTAAAGGCTCCATTATTCAAAATTCTACTTGTGCTTATAGCTACTTGTGCTTATAGCTGCGGTACCAAGTACCAAGCACCACAGGTAGATTCTCATGATATTTGAACCTATGTTCCTATGGTCAATTAGGTTAATGAAATCAGTTTGCAAGTTGCATGATAAATTAGCATAATTTATGCAAATAAAGGCAGCCATTCTCAAAAATTTTGTTTCTGCTCGTAACTTTCTTACGGGGTGGGGGGGCACTACATGTAAATTATTTTGGTATTTTTACTTATGAACTTAATGTAATCTATCATTACATCATAAATATAAATAATCTGTAATTTATTACACAACATTACAAATTCGAGTTTTGTCTGATACCCAGGGCATATGCAGTAGTAGATGACCAAATTGGTTAATGGCATATACCCAGGACAATAACCTATCGAATGGAGACCAGTCACAAGACGTTTCAAATGCTAATTCAACGCTCGGAACGTGAGCACACTACAGTATAACGTGCCCAAACGATTGTGCGGAGCAGAAAATTGACTCTGCAATTGTATCTACTTGAATTTCGTGGAATCTAACCTTTGCAGCCACACCTATTCATCACTAGTATGCAATAGGAGCGAGTTGGGCACCGTGCGGAATTATAGATGGTGAGAGTGATTTGTTTATGGCATCTTTCTTCCATCCATAGTCTTCTGGATCTAGTGCTGGGGACATTCCACCACATGACTGACTGGTAATGGGCACTGTTTACGTTTACATTCTCTTTGAATGCCTTTGTTGTTGGTGATAGTTTGGGGGCGGACATGTATTTCTTGCCATTTCTTTTCCCCATACCAGTAGTCTGGTTCCCGACGTCTTCCTGATTCTTTTCATTCCATAACAGGCACACATACATTTAGTGGACTGTTTCATGGCATTAGAAAAATGTGCAATAAAAGGGCTGATGGAAGACAGGTCATGTCCAGCCCTCAATATTTTAACGATGGACCCCTTTCCAACTCCATAGTTGCATGCCAACGTGTTACACCCCTACAGTGCATGGGCAGGGAGGAGACCTTCACACTATGGCTACATGTTTTCACTGTTAACTTTTTGTCTACGACTGTTCTAAGCTTACTGGTTGATTTCATGGTTGTGGTATTTGAAGCTGTCCCTTGTCTTAGTAATGCACACGAAGCACAATTATCATCCGAAACAACCTAAAATTTGTTAAGTTCATAGGCATATTTCACGTCTTGTTGGACAATAATGGAGCTAGCTTCTTCATGGGATGTCTCGATCTCCAATATCCTTGTACTACATTAAAGGACAAGGATCTTCATCAGTGATTGCCTTCTTGTGTTCCTAACACACTGGTAGCCTTTCTCGAAGTCTGATAACATTGCCTGACCCATGCTTATTGTTTCATGTACGTTACCTGTTAAAGTAGCAATCCTGTCACTGCTAATAATCACAACTGTGTCTTTGGGATGGACATTGGGATCTAATACATCGATGCTGCTATCTACTTTTGACAGATCCGCGCAATATACTGGGCATGTGCTTCAAGACGTGCCTTACTTTCTTCCGCGTGATAAGTTTTAGTACAGGATCTAATGTTACCGCTCTCCATCTCTCCAAGATCTGTTTCAATCTTTTAGGACAAATAGCAACTTGTGCCCAAAGCTTAAGATTCTCTTCTTTGAGGGCAATTCCCTACTGTTCCCTCACTACTGTATTCGTACCTCATCAATGTGGTCCCTATAAACTGATCGCTCCGAGCCCCATGCCAGCATTCACCCAAGTCATTAAACTAATTTCCGTTTTTTCTATGCAGTGGGAGCGCAGGGCTATAGGCAATATCTTTTTGGAATTTAAGGTCTCAAACTACAGAGCACACACTACACAAAATATTTTCTTACTTCATCAAAAAGGAGACTCTACAAATTTATCATGCTACAGCCTGCAAACAGATTTCATTAAATTCCTTGACCACTGAAACATGGGTGCAAACAACTAACCTCTGGTGTCTGATGCAGCAGTAATAAGCACAAGCAGAATTTTGAATATGACAGTTGTAATTTGTGTAAATTATCAAAAACATGAGAGATAAATTCGAAAATAATCTACATGTAACGCCCGTAAGGAAATTAAGAGCAGAAACAGTATTTGGAATAGTGTTGTCCATTATTTGTATAAAATATGAAAATTCATCATGCAACAACTTGCAAACTGATTTCACAGAAACATTGGGTAAAGACGTAAAAATATTTTACTTGGGGTGCCTGGTACTTCAGCTATAAGTAAAGGTAGAGTTTTGACTAATGGCGTCCTTAATTTGCATATATTATTCAAATTCAGGATGTATTCACCAGCAAACGAGGTCCATTAAATTCACTAACCATGGAAGCATAGGTGAAAACATTAAAGAAACCTGACTGAAGGGCTTGGTAAGGGCGTTTTAAGCAAAATATAATTTTGAATAATGGTGGCCTTAATTTGCATTAATTATGCAAATTTATCCTACAACAACATGCAAACTGATTTCATTAAACTAATTGATCATAGAAACATAGGTGCAAATATCATGATAATTCACCTGTGGTGATTGGTACCATGGCAATTAAAACAAGTAAAATTTTGAACAATGGCGGCCTTAATTTGCATTAATTATGCAAATTGACGATGTATCCACCCAAAAGCTTTCACTATTGATTTCGTTGACCATGGAAAGCATCAAAATAACCTGCCTGCAGTGCTTGGTAAGGAAATTATGGGCAAAAATAGAATTTTGCATAATGACGGCCTTAATTTGCATAAATTATGCACATTGACGATGTATCCACCCAAAAACTATCACTTTTACATTCGTTGACCATGGAAACAAGGGTGAAAGTATCAAAATAACCTGCCAGCAGAGCTTGGTGAGGAATTATAAGCAAAAATAGAATCTTGCATAATGACGGCCTTAATTTGCATAAATTATGCAAATTGACAATGTTTTCACCAAAAAACGTACACTATTAAATTTGTTGACCATGAAAACGAGGGTAAAAACCTCAATATTATCTGGCTGCAGTGCTTGGTAAGGAATTTATAAGCAAAAGTAGAATTCTGCATAATGGCGAGCTTAATTTGCATATTTTAAAAAGTGCTCAAGGATTGCGAACGGTCACCCACCCTAAATCATGATTAACTATGCCTAGGCCACATAGAACAGCAAAGAAAAAAACTTTATCCGACAAAACCAGGTTAAGTAAAAAAAAACAGCATTTGGCTCCCAAACTAGTTTCGCCACACATCGCGACGATTGATCTCGATTTCCAGCACCGTAGCTCAAGATCGGGACAGTGCCTTAAACAATGAGTTAGTTGTCAAGACTTGTCTTCGTATGTATATAAAACTGTTTTCGAAATAAAATTTGCGTTTATATTTTCCAGAGGGTTCACATCATTACCTCCTTTGATAGAGGTGTACAGAAAATGCGTTCATTCTGTCACGACGAATTCAAATAAACAACAGTGCATTTCAATCCTTTCCGGGATACAGTGGTTAGTCACTGACAAGGTGCCCCTAAAGATGGGGCTGCAACGTCGCCAGCAGAAACGATGAAACAACAAACGTGACACCTGGGTGTTCTTTATTTTCCTTTCCCATAAAAAGAAGACAGTGACATAAAAATTTATGATTTTGCCATGTAATGGCCTTAGGACTGTTCGTGAGCGCAGTTTTTTGAGAAATCAACTATGAATAAATCATACTGCGTTCAGTTGCCGGCTTTACTGATGTAATAATCAGTGTCTGCTGACAGAAAGTTGTTGTGAAACAATAACTCGATTTTCTATGCTATGGTCAGATATTAGGGGAATCCTTATTCAGATATATTCAGATATACATACAGTATTCAAATCATTGTTATAATTGTGTACCTTTTCCCTGAACGATTCTGTGGAAGAGGAACCTGGTCTCGCGGCCCCCGACGTGTAAGTAGATTTGCAATTTTGCGGCGAATTCAGACACCAAAACATTCATGTGCACATTATTTCTTTGGTTCACTAGTCTAGTCCTTTCGTGGTCCTTTCGCAGCCAACTAACCCGGCTGATTTATGTTCATAATGTCTACAGTCCAGCCATGACGGGCCTGATCGGGTTCCGAGCCACTGGGTTATAACCAGCCTTTTATATTTAGAACTGAAAAAATTCGCAAGTCTTAAATTACAATACACAGCTATGCTCTCCTGTCTGTATTCCATGGAGTAAAAATTCTAATTTATCTCCGAACAGACTCCAAACTTCCCGTTACCGACCTCGGTAAGGGGCCTACCGAACTTTGTACATGTAGTCTGCGGTACGTTAAATATTTCTATAAATCCGTAACAGCGAAAGAAAACAACTCATTTGTTTAAAAATTTAATGCATTTTAGGGGTTTTGCATCAAATTTTGATGATTTGATGATTTATTTGTGTAAAACAGTGAATTCAATCGATAAGCTGACACCAATAAGCATCTTATGAATTGCTGAGCACACTGTGTTAGAAGCTGTGACGTCATTGGTTCATTTCAGCACCTCCGTCTGCCGTCTGGTGTCAGGTAAAAGAAGTGATCTTGCTGTTATCGAGTGAAACTACTCGATCTAAATTGATACAAAATACGTTGTTTCTATGGTGGTATTCGCCTTTGAGCAGTCCTCGTTCCGTCACCTGATAGTTCATCACTGACGTCAACCTTCCAAGTTAAATGCCTATACCAACTAAAAACTCATGCTCCCTGTGCCACACATTGGGCATTATGGTCCTTTGTGGGTGGGCTTTTCCACAGTTACCGTGTAATTTACTAAAAGCGTAGGCCACGCTTGTCCGTTTAGTAGAGTTTGAAAGGAGTTTTCAAATTTCCTTCTAAGCTTTTGAGGGTTGTCGAGGGTTACATAGCATTATTTTGTTTCAGAGAACATGAAGGCAAAGTCGTTTTAGTATCCGTGAATTGGCCAAAACCGGGTTTGGAATCCTTTTGAACCACCTTCTGTGTTATCTGAGCGGTTATCAGTATCAAAGTTCAGTCACATCCGGTATTTGAGCGAGAAAAAATCCATCCACTGTGCGATGTTCTTCGTCCTCAACAAACTCGTTCGATGAGGCCTGTGAAACGGATTGTTTTAAAATCCCCTCCACTTCTACACTCCACGACCACGTCGACCTATGGACCACGAGCCCCTCAACCCACGACTCCTTTGACCCACGTCCCACTACTTACAATACTCGAAGCCGGGTTCGGCTCGGTCAACTTATTGACTCACCTTTGTCTGGCCGTAAGCTCAGCTGGCTTTCTTTATTTTTTGCCATTAATTGTAGCCAAAACAAAAACAAAAAAAAAAAAACAACGCGACCAAATTAAATCAAGTGCCTACCAATGTTACAAAGTGTCTCGTTCTGGCAGAGTGCAAACGTCTCCTCTTCTTTTTAGTGAATGGCAGGTTCAAGCTATTATGAGGAGAGTGCGAGCAGGCCACGAATACGTATTTTTTTCAGTAAATACAGTTTGAAAAAACAATATGTTACATGTAGCATCTCGTAAGCGAATATACGACAGAAATCAAATAATAAAACTGAAATTATGTGTATAAAGGTTTTCACACTCGCTCCCTAAATTAGGTAGAACAGAGACATTGGTAGCCGTGGAACTATTTCCGTGACAACAACAGCACTCTCACAATCCCCCATTTAATGTGTTCTTGTATCACTTTCTGTTTTTAATCACCTTTATTGATCCAGAGCAGTAGGTAAGTCTAAGGGGAAAGGCAATCAGCAACGTAATTAGTTTTTGAACTGGGTAAAAAGAGCAAAGATGCCTCTATTGCCGTTGGTCGTGGGTCGAGGGCCGGATCTTGGGATGTGGGGGTCGAGGGGGTTCTAGAACAATCCCAGTGAAACTGCAGTCATTTTCTAGTGTCAATGATAGACCCCATTATGTGGGAAACCATTTCGTTCATTTGATTTTCTCACATAACTTTTATTTCACGATTACATGAATTTTGTCACACGATACGACTCGCGTACGCATGAGCATAACTTCGCCCTTATGTACACGACAGGGGCGGATCCAGGATTTTGATTTAGGGGAGGGGGCAGGGCAGAGTATTTGCCACTGAGGATTTTGCCCGTCAGACATTCGTACCCTTAAAGTGACAAATGGAATCGGGAAGAATTTTAGGTGGGCCATTAATGAGGGAAGTTCACAGGTCTGCGTGCATGGCCACTCTCCATGGGGTGTGTGAACCAGGTTGTTCGGTAGAGTGCTAGAGGACGGATTGGCTCTTAAATATTGAATGTTTCTCTGAGTACAACTTTCCCTTTCACTTTTAATTAACGGGTTGTGCTCATTTTTGATGTAGTAAAAACTCGCGCACAACTTTTTCAACCGGTCGCGCGTAGGGAAACAAATTCGAATTTTATTTACTCTGTTCGGATATGAAAATATTTTCCCATAATTCTCTTTATGAGTTACAGGAATTTATTGCCCACTTGCCTTTTGCAAACAACAGGTCAACCGAAACGGTCGTCACGCCCCCTGTAAACAGGCCTTCCGCCATGAAAAATCGTTTATACCTTATTCAAATTAGGGTTGATTTCTTGACTTGGAAAGAAGTAACGGGCAAGAGTTTCAGTTCAGGTTTGAAGTGTCGAGTCTAAATTTTTACGCTGAGCATGGAGTCAAGCGAAAATAAAACGTAATTCTTTGCAAGCCTAGAGACGACTTGTGATAATTTAATTAGACCGAAGTTGAGACCCGTTTTTACGATGGCAAAATAGCCGAACTTATTTTTGGACTTCAAATTTTCTGCTTACAGCGATACGTAGTATTTTAGCGTTTACCTGGGTTTTCTTGTTCAATTTCTTAAAGGTCCGATACGACCATTTTTAAAGGGTAAAAACGTTGATTTTTATTGATTTTTCCAGGTCATACCTGGTTTCTTAGTGCCTATATCTCTTTATTTTCAACTTATATCGTCTGTTTCTTCGATGCTTTTGGGAAATAAATTCGTCACGTTGCTGTTCCAGTGTGTTACGTCATTAGAGACCAAAAGCTGACTACACGTGATTGGATAAGCTATTAGCTTTTTCTGGTGTAAGATTATCATAATTAGGCCTGAGAATGACGAATTTAAGAAACAACCCGATGAATGTTGCTGCCCGGGTTTCTTTGATCTCGCAAGCCTCTGAGCTTTACTGAGTTTTCTTTTGTGAAAGTGGAGATGACATCATGCTGAGCGTTCACAAGTATGATCTCAAAAATAAAAGCATATCCGGTTTGGGTCTGGTATCCCGACTCATTTTGAGACCTGCGTTTACTGAATAAAATATAAAACACCATCCCCCCATTCCCCAGTATCAGTTCCAGCCATGGCATCGTGTATCTTTGTGTAACTTTTTAAAAACAAATTAACACAAAGGCATATAAGCAAGCTTAAACAAGTTTCCAAACGTCACGCACTATGTATAATTGCATGCAAAACAGCAGCACTCTGGGCAGTGCTGGTTAAGTCCACAGACCTTGGTTTAGCTACTCCAATGCGATGCACCGTTTAAAAGTGTTCGACATGGTGGCAGACAAAATACCACAACACTTGCCACAACGTACATGTACGTGTTGCATTTTGGAGCCTGTCTGCTCCCTATAAAATGAGTTACTTTATCCAGGGTTCGTTCCGATTCTCGTCGTAATTTTAAGAACCAATTCCCGACCTTACTCTGTTCCAAAGCTACAGGCAGCCATGAGGGAGTCACACAAAATGACCTAGGCTTACTTTCCCATGTATGGCATTTCGAAGAATTGACTCTCTACGCCAGAGTTCTGATTGACTTAGAAATAATGCTACGAACCAACAGCCGAGAAATTTTGACAACCCATCAAGCATCTGTTTACGACATCGTGACTTTATCAAAAGTTATGCCAAAGAGATGTTTTTTTTTGCAAACGAAAACAAATTTGAAGATTTAACTTAAGCTGAATAATTTGTATTTTTCTGTGTGCGGACGTAAATACAAAAGAGAATACCAAAGATAATTTTGAGTCAGATTTCGAATAAAACGCCCTCATTAGCTAGCAAAAATACAAAAATGGAATTAAGCCAACTACTCTTATAAAATTAACCTCATTATATCTCTCGTCGTTATAGGATTCTATTTCCGCTATCATCAGCGACTCAAGAATACTCTTCAGTGTATATTGCGCTTGGTCAATCCTAAACGCGCGAATTGAAAAGTGTCGCATGTTCTAATTGGCTCAGACTTGAATTGGTAACGGAAATGAGATCCGGTCACCCTTAAGACTGTTATGAAACTGATTTTATGAGCATAAAAGGCCAAGTTCGGTTTATTTTTTAGACAGCTAAACCATACCCGAGAGTTTTTGATATATGGCTAAGCAGGGTGAAATGCAGCATTAAATGATAATCTAACAATAATTCCATTGCATTTGAATTAAATTACTTGCATTATATCTTTCCATGTATATGAGCAAAAGCTTTGTGCAGAGTGCAAAACTGAACATGATTGTTTATAAGTGGCTTGGTTTTGGGGTGTCATCAGTTGCCTTGTGTTATGCCGTTGCTCTAAAAGCATGTTCACACTCGGTCTAACACGAATCACTTGAGATGCGCAAAATTTATCACTGCCTATAAACACTCAACATAACCAGGACTCCGTTTCATGAAACCATATTAGTCTTAACTTGGATCGAAATAACAGTGTTGTCATTCCATCAAATGTCACGTCGAGATCGTTGAACAGTGCTGTTGACGTCATGCCAATAATTAAAATTGAGACTACTTTTATGAAACGGAGAGAATAATAAAAAAGACGGAGATGGTGACAGTTTGATGACACTTGCACACGAAGAATCAACGTACAATTTACAGCGCTTGTTAGCTCGCCAAATGCGACTTGCAGGTCGCCAAAACTGAGGTCAGAGCTCGCCGACCAAAAAATAAAACAAACTTCGTGTCGCTGAACTTTGCGAGTACCTGATCCATTTCTACCGTAAATATTCACCATTGCTGCCTGCACATTAACCTCCATTGTTGTAGCGACACATCGCCGCGAGAGGTGATCCAAGGCTGCCGTTTTTTCGATTATCCAACAGGGGTCCACATGTTGACTCTCCCGGATCACCTTAAACAATGTTTATCCAACTTCGTAAGTTATTTAGATATATTTCCAACTTGTTTTCCACGTACCAATGGAGAACCCAGACGATCGGAGGCGCGTGTTCCGTGCTCCCATCTTGCCCGATTTTTGACAAACTATCCAGACCTCCGTCTGTTTACTTCCTGTTGTATTTTGAGCGCCTATTTGATATGTGCTGACCGCTCAGGGTGGCAAATGCATTGATTTCACGACATAAACAGAACAATTGTGAACCAAAGGTAGTGAATCTAGGAAAAATATTAGTATAAAGTTTGGAAGTCACCACTAACTTTAAAGCGAATTTCTGGTAAATTACTGTTTGACTTTGCTACTCGCTGTGGCGGCGACTTTGTGACGACTTGGGATTTTTCACAGGTAGTCAAACACAATCTGAAGTCGCTTTGGCGACTGAGCGGCAAGTCGCCAAATCGAGCATTGCTTTACTTAAAACCTTCTTTACTGCAGAGCAAAATCTCATATGGTAACCTTACACGGTTGCATTTTGTAGACCAGCTGCATCAGTTCCGGCCACTTCGGCGACCATCTTTGAAATCAAAGATATTTTGAGTCCATCTTTCTTTTCAAGGACTATTGGCACTCTCCAGCTTTGTAAGTTGAATGCGCATGCGGCTTACATTATCTGTCATGTTCTTAGTTTTGTCTAAAACCTGTCGTTGCAACACTGCTGGCGATCGATTAACAGCCCTTGCATGTGTGGGACAAGAGCTCGCTGTAGATTTATAGCAGGACCAAGTTTCATTCCGAATACATTCAACAGGTGGTGCTCCTTCAAAAACGGCAAGGTTGTACCATCGATCTGGTGGAGAAGAAAGACCTGCAATGTAAAACGAACACCAGATGAAAAATGTAACTGCGTACACCCGTTTGCACCCCACTGACAGTTTAACTGGCCTCGGACAACAACATTCTATCACCGGTCGAGAGTACGACCTATGACAATACGGTACCGCTGAAATATTTGTAGGCCAGTAAACAAAACCTTGCAGCTGTGATTACATCCGTCAGAGCAGGATAAAAGTTGTGTGTGTCAGCAATTTTGTGATAACTGCCTCATAAAATTCATTATATCACTAATACGTGGACAAAAGCAGTGGGTCAACAAAGTACCAAGCTAGTATACTCACTTCAACATACTCCTGGCACATGGGAATAGACGAAACAAAACTAGCCACCTGGTCCACAGTCCATCGTGAAATATCGGTCATGAAGTCAGGTTTCGACGAAACAGACACTACGTTTCCATCTCGGTTCATGTTTCTGTAGTTAGGTTGGAACGACTGGTTTTCTGCAATGGTACCTTCCACGCATTCTCGATCCTGAAAAAGTGTTTTGCTTAAAAATCTCTTCCCCATTCTTGTATTGCCAGCGTAACTTCTCTTCTTCTTTACAGAGAGATCTACGACTCCGTTAAGAGTCGTTTCTCTCGGTCTGCGCTGTGGGCGATATTTCCCGACGTCCTTTATCGACTGACTGTCGGCAACTGGAGGGACCCAGGTATCTGTTGCACGAGCGACGATCTTCTCTTCGGAAATCTGTTTGGCCTGTATGTTTTCCACGTGACGCATATCCGTCCTGCATAACAGAGTAAATCAACGGTCAAGCCAAATAGTACAGTTGGTTCTTGTTTGTGTTTTTGAGTGATGAGGTATTTTTAGTTTTACATTTTTTCGTCTAATATGAGCTGAAATGGTGTTGCATTTTTCCTTATTTCAACGGGTCGGGTCGAGTGATAGGATTGGCCGTACTCCGGACGACCGAGGGAGGTCGACACTGATTATGAATTCTACATCTGTTTGAAAAAAAGAGCTTCGCTAAAATTGATGCGAATAGGCACTTTTTCCTTTAAAAAATAAAGCACAAGTTTCAAAATGTGTCGGGCGTAGACTGGAACCAAAGACGTTATTTGTTTGACCTCACAGGTAACTTTGTCACGTGAACTGTTCAGTTTGGTTCAAGAGTGAGAATATAGTAAGGTCAGGTGATTAAAAGTAACTTTAAATTGCAACACACGGTGCCGAATTAATGTTAATTTTCGGCATCTTTAACTATGAGAAGTCTGAAAAGCCTAGTAATTTGAACTGAGCCCCATTAGTCGCCACAATCTTCAATACACACAACATCACACCCTTAGCGTCACGTCTTTTGCCCTGAGTATTATCACTATTTACAAAGTAACGCAATGCGACTGCAGTGGGTTGGGCTCTCTAGTTTGTACTATAGCAATACACATTTTGAAGTCGTTTCGGGTCAATTTGGCATATTTTTCATTCTAAAAAAGATGTTCTGTACTATTTCGGTTGATTTCTATAAAAGTTGAGAAGCCATTCTTCAAATCCAAAATGTGACTTAGAGAACGTGTTTCAAAAATGCCAACCAGTGCAATTTAGCTGATGTGTTTTTTTTTGGCTTTTCGGCTCTGATGATTACACATTTATTTTCAAACCCTATCCTGGGTACATTTCAATTTTCCTTATTTTGATACAACAGTCATTCAGCCACCCCAAACACATCGTTTTTTATTGCGTGATATCATACTTCCGGTTTGAATAATTGTAAATGATAATCCGTTTTGATAAAAATCAGTTACAACTACCCTCAGAGTACATGTAGGTAAAATGCATGTATGGCAAACTCACCAAAACACCTTCAAATGTCTGACATTACCCTTTAATAGATAATCCGACATTCAAAATGAATATTCTATTAAAAATAAACACATCAACAAAATTTCAGAAATTTGTGTTCACTCGCCCGTGTTTTCATCGCTTTTGCTTTATTTAAGTTGTGTTGCGTACCAATGGAAAGCTCAATTATTCTTCTCTCCAACAATACCACATTTTGTCAACAAGCTTTTGATATGCTCAGTAACTTTGCTGTAAAAGGGGGCTTGGTGAATGTTGCAAATTTCCCAGTTTTTGCCAAGCAGTGTCACCACTGGGGGGTGCGGATGAACTCCAAATTTGTGAGACACTGAATGATAGCATGGAACTCCCGTTGTTAACAGGCTCAGTTTGAATAGCAATTATGCAAAATTTGTTTAGAGTCCCCAGTTTGCAGCTTTCTTCAAATGTGAAAAATCTTGTGTTTTGGTTCCAAGTATGCCACGTTTCTTTAATACAGAAAAGGTCCGAGCTCTTGGACAAATTGATACTGGTGTTCCCCAGAATGTGGTAGGCGCTTACTGACTCACTAGTAGAATGCCATCACACAGCATCGCGCCGTTAGGCTAGTTAACAGCATGCGAAGGTGTGACGCTGTAGTGACTGAGAATGGTTCGAAAAAACAATACTGAGAAGACCATTAAAATGTTGTCTACCAGCCAGACTACCACAACTGTCTCACTAAGTGTTACCAAATTGTCATAAGTTTTATTACTATGCAACCAGTACTGTAACTGCTATTGAAAAACCTGAATTCCCAAACTTGAATACACATTTAGCTGCAACTGAATTCGCAACATTCACTTTGAGACTAAGCCCTCTTTGTCAACAAAGTTATTAAACACAATAGCCATTTGTTAACGGAATGTGGTATCGTTGGAAAGGGGATTGACTGGGCTTTTCATTGATATGCAATATAATTTAATTAAACCAAAAAGAATTAAAACAAGGGGAGTGAGCACAAATTTCCAAACTTTTGTTGGGGTGTTTAGAACAATCTATCGAAACTAATACGGTAAAAAATTGTCGTCGTATTCGACCGTTTGTAAGTGCACGTGGGGGTCGCATGATCAGGTTCGCCACCCAACAAGGAGAAAGCAACCTTTTCATGTCACTTTCAGTAAAAATACGGTTCGTTGATTATCCCAGGCATATTTTTCAGTTAATAACGGCTTTCCGCAATGTTATAAATTAGTCGTGCCTTACTGCGGAAATGATGTTTAGGGGAATTAAGAATTTCCCGCCATTATGTTTTCATAGTCTGGCTGTTTGATCTGTCAGTTACTGTTTTACCTCTGTTATGATAAGTTCGGTTGTCGTTTGCGCTTGTTTAAGAGTCAGTCAACATGCCGCACGGTTGCTGCGTACCGGGGTATACTCGTTATCGTCTCACGCACACAGTATGCCAGTCACCGCTTCCGAAAGATGACACGCTCCACCGTACTTGGCTCGTTCGTGTAAAGAACGCAGCGTTACCGCCCACGCAACGTACAAACCAGTGGGGAATTACCGAGTGTGTGGCAAGCATTTGCTTCCGTTGGATTGCGTAAGAGATATGTACTCGGAATCGGTGAAGGTTCCTGCAAAATGACCCCTGAAGAAGGGTGCCATGCTGTCGCTGTTGATTTCCGGCAGTGCACCGTCGCCACCCCCGAAAAGTGTATTTTTGAAGCGAGTGGCCTCGCGAGCTGTGGCCACTACAGTGGCCGGAGACGCTTCATCTACTATCACACGTACGTACGCACAGACGTACCCCAGATCGTGCAATTTCGCGAACTAGCAGTGATTTACCGTGTACTGGTGTTGTCTCCAGAGCCTGTAAGCAGCCCTGCAGCGATGTTGAGTAGTGGTAGTAAATGCAGGCCATGTTCGACACCCAGTGGGGCGGAAAGTTCATCGTCCAGTGGTCAGGCTGGTGAGCCAAACTTTGACAAGTTTATTGTGGACTTGATTAAAGTATTGGAGCTATATTTAGAAGGTGCCAGGTGTGTGGCGAGGGGGTTACACGGTTGGATGAAAGAGGTTTGGCCGGGTGCTCAGGTCATCATCCAGTGGAAACAGCATTGGCATTCCACTGAGGTCGGCATAACAGTGCACACCTTGCATTTGCACCAAGACGTCCCACCACGTCTGTCCTCAGTCTCTGTCTCATCCCTCTCTACAGCTGTCTGTATTCTGCCTCACTATACTCGGGCTCAAACATATATCCACCCACTGCTACTAAAAACTAAAGGATTCCTAATTCCAACGTAACTGAGTTCTCTAACAAACTAGCTTGCCGTAGAATACTTGTCGATGGGGAGTGATGACAAAAACAACAGTAGAACAGGATCTTCACACTAACTCGAACGCGCTTGAAACGAAATATCGGGAAATTCTTAACCTCCTAAACGTCACTTCCGGAGTAGTGCAGGACTAATTAATAAAATTACGGGGAGCCGTAATTAACCGAAGCATATGTCTGGGATAATCAACGAACCGTATTTTTTACTAAATATGACAAGAAAAAAGGTTGCCTTTCTCTTTAAAGTCGCTGCTAATGAACCATATTCTAGCGTTAAAACCATCACCTCTCTTCCCAGGTGTATATGCACTACCAAAGCAATGTTCTCGAATGTTTAATCCTTTGTTTGACTTAAAAGTGTTGGTTACAACAGATGGTCTTAATGCCACTTACGCCCATACTGCTTCGGCGTCTGAAATTTGCCCGCTTTTAACTGTTAACCCGTGACCTTCACAGTCACGTTCTTCTCAAGCCTGGACTCATTTCTGACATGAGCGTCAAGGTACATGATGAGGCTGATTTTATAACAGGTGGCCCAAATCAAAAAGGGATTTTTACTGAAGGCACTATATAAACCTTTAATGACAGTGCCAACTGGCGGCTATCTGCCTTGAAGCGACACAGCTAGTATCAAGGCCAGGGCTATACTAACAAAACCAGTTTGGTGAGTAATTCGACTAAAATTCAAATTAAACCGAATTGACGCATGTTTTAATCGAAACGAATCATGATCTTTGATCTTCATACACAAATAAAATAAACTCGCGCATTCTCTAACAATAATCGCCGATGAGAACGTCCGGGACTCCGAAAATTAAGAAACACTAGTTGTCACGGAAATGCTGATGACCTCAATCTGAAGTTTGCTGAGCGGGTGTGTATTCCTGCACATGCGTTGCCTTCGACAACAGCACCACCTGTGATAAGGAGACTTTTCGTATTGTAGTAGTGAGAGCACGAAATTGTCTCCCCATGGATACCGACTCAAATTTGGTGGACACAACTTCAAAGTACTGCATAGCGGTTCATGAATTTGCAAGCAGAGGGATAAATTCCACTGTCACACCCTCCCATTAATTGTTGTATTGGTTTAAAGTCAAAACTTTGTGAGAGCCCGCAAATTCGCCCCTGCTTTAAATTGCACCAACAATTCAAAACCAATCTAAAATTGTGAAAAACACGAATTCGTCAGATTTAATTATATTTATGCAGTTTTTTATGTTGAGGTGACTATTTACAGGGCTTAGTTTCACTGCTTGTTTGATATTGTACGGTTAGTATGACTTGAATAAATATATTTTCAGAGTACCGCGTTTTGTTACATCACGCCTAACTCTAGAATTACACACGTGCATTTGCCCTGGGAATAATAACCTTGCATAAACGGCGTTAGCGGTACATCATGGCTCGTCCGTCGACGGGAAATTTTTGCGAAAATAAAAGCATAAGAACACCACTTTCGTATAAAGTGAGCGAAATCGCATGTATTGTGGAAAACTTCCAAAGAACTCTTGAAGTGCTGTGTGAGATAAAATTCGTGTAATTCAGTTCATATTTCCACAAGTTTCCATGCTGCATTGTCGCCGATTATGTCTTTATGGTCCAAAACTTGCAAATGTCGGGTTAAGTTTGCGCATTGTTCTCCTGGAAATACGATCACGCGCGACCATCTGAGTGCCCCGAGGGTATATAATAACCTTTCCAACAGACAATACCGTAAGTTTTACTGTTTTCGATTCATTCTCGTCTGTTGCATGGCGTTTGTGATTTTTCGGGATCTCATTTGTCACTTGTTAATTGCGTCTTTTGATAAAATGCAGGAATGGCTAACGGCACCCCGTTTACGTTGCACATGATACCTTGGTTCACCACACGAGGGCGATGCGAAAGACAGTACACCCCGTTTGGCGCTTTGTCGAATGCAGAGATTTTAATTTACGGGTCATTGAAAACGGTACATTTCAAAAATTGTTTAAGTTGTTAGTCTGATGGTTTATGGCCAATCCGACGAAAATTGGTACTTTATGGTCGATAACGTGTAACCCATGCGCTAGCTAAATATAGTATACTGTGGTTGTGAGTTCACGGTCCACCTGGATATGAGGACAAGGACCGTTTGAATGTAAAGGAAAACACAACCACTTCAATGAGCCGTTCAGTCAGGCACATGCTGACCCGACGCCAACTGTCAGTGAAATCAATTACCCAGCCAATCAGACTAGGGTATAACTACAGAGCCGTGTACTCGTCGTTTATACTCTTTACCCATCCGGAACTCCTGGGTAATTTCGTAGCCTCAAATGTCATTCGGAACACCTCGGGTATTTTCCCTCGGACGCATGTACAAACTTCAATCATAAAGCCAACCAGTCTTCGCTTTGGAAGCTACACGACTGATCGTATGATCTGAAGTCCGCATATGTACAGACAACTTTCACCCGAGGGCACTTGAGCTACGACAATACCGGAAGTGTTCTGGATACCCTCGGGGATATTTCATATGTGCGCACTTCAATAATAACATCAAGTCATGAAACTCTCCAAATGGAGAATGCTGTCAAATGCGCCGGAATACCCTTGTGATAAGACCAAGAAATAGAATTATTCCTTCTGATTTCCACACGACGACACATTTTGAAACATGCAAAGCACCATCTGTTTCAAGAAAAAGGCGCCCTGGAGGCACCATTCTTAATCAGCGAAGCTCTTTATTTTTGGAAACCTACAACCTTGTAAAAGTAGTTTTGTTTTTGTAACAAGGTGACTTGACGGTACCATAACGACAAGTACTCCTTTTATGACCTTATTCACTACGAGCGGGTTTACAACGGCAACTGCACGTGGCGAGTGCTGTCAACCCTTCCCGGTTGACCCGAGCACAGTCACCAAAGGGCTGTCGACCGGGAGAACAGCTACTCTCTGGTGTCAACTAATTAAAACAAAACATTCAACATACTTTTTCGTGTCACGTACGTACCGGTCACAAACGTTAAAAACAGGATCGTATGCCTACTGCCGCCCACCGGGGACATTGACCTTTCGTGTGACCACCATGCTTTCGCAGGACCACTCTACTGCAGACGAGGCGCTGTGAGAGAGTGTACTCAAATTTCCCCATTTGTCGTGGAGGGGTTATTATTAAATGTGGTTTGACCATAAAGGCGGGGCTGATTTGCCGGTGGTTTGTTTGAATTCACATCCCAGAAATTTCACCGTCATTATCAGCATCAACACAATTATCATTTTGGCTAACCTCGCTACCACCACCATCATCACTGTCATAGTCATAGTCATCGTTAACCTCAGTATCATAACTTTCATTACCTTTAACACCACCATCGACAATGTTATTGACGTCATCATGGTTATCATCGTTACCATCACCACCACAACCAATATCACCGCCGTGATCATGATCATCGCCATAACCAGTGACATTACCGTCATAATTGACCACCGGCATCATCACTGATACCGGCTTACACTAGAGAGCATAGAGTTGTGAGAGGTTAGAAGCCCCAGTCGCTCAACCCAATTTGTAATTCGGGTGCGAAAGATGGGCCGGGTTTACAGGGACGAAACGCAATCATTTTGAGACGTCGGACATTTTCATGTGAATCGTTTTAACATTCCACCGCGCAAAAGTAACAAACTTAGTAGAGTTCAACAAGGCTCCAAAACCTCGCTCGAAGACCAAACCTTCGCGAGATTTTGCAGTGGATTTTGAATGAGAGCACGTGATTTTGGCTAGATTTTTCTCACTGCGAGACAGCTATTGAACTCTACCCTGATGGCATGATGGTTAAAACGAAGATACAGGGAAAATCGCTGTGAATCGTCCCACTGCATTTAATCCATTAAAGATTAGGCATGCAGAACGCTCTCCGAACTACAGTATTAGCGTCTGGCTACAAGGCATAAGGCTTATTTCACTATGTCCCTAATATATCGGAAAACGGCTGTTGCTTACCTGCAATACACACTCATCTGTTTTAACTTGAGAAATGTCTCGTAGTTGCGTCCACCCGCCTCATAGAATTGCTTAAAGGACGACTTGTCTTCATTACTGCCATTAACAGGCAATTTATCCAATATGACATCCACTGGTTCTTCCTGCCCCAAAGGTATTTCCTTTCCCTTCGGTTCCAATGTTGCGTGGTTTGTGAGAGATGTTGTTCTTTTAGGCCTACTTACGTTTCTTTCTTTGCTCGATATTTCGTGAATGTAAGCTTGTAAGTTAGTGAGATTGGCCGATGGCTCACCACTAGGAGACAGTTGCCTAACCAAATCAGTCTCGGAAAAATTGTCTCCTTTCTCACCCTCGCCATATCTGGATTGGTTTTGCGGCGACACTGAGCATGGCGTTGAGTCATGCAGTTCAGTTTCGAGCAACCTACAAGGGTGGTCCGACTCTACAAACGCTGGAACCAAAACAGATGCGGAAAATGAAAGTTTAGTCTTCGATACCTGTACTACTACACCTGTTTATGATCATTATTTAAAATAAAAGAATCAACTTTAAACGTATATCAGCTATTGCGCCATGATGTATGAGCAATGAAAAATCTAAAATATACAATACGCGTGTCACCTTTTCTGTCGCACAGAGAAGCATTGCCGTTCTTGTCCAAGTCTTTATGTTGTAAAAGTTTAGGAAGTGTTTCCATATTATCACAGCTGAGTACTTAAGACATATATTGCGCATTTAGTCTTTACGTCGCCTGGTTACGAACTAATTTGATATTATAAATGCCTCAATATCTTATTAGCATAGAAGTACCTCAAGCGTATCGCGTAAAACGACAACGACAGTGCACGGAGATTTATTGTATTCAGGTTTCACTTGAGTTATTTGATATGAACTATTCGCATTTCCGTTAGCGGCAAGTTGCACGCTTGTCCGATCACGGCCTTGTTGCCTTTGTCACACAGCGGAGGTTGAGTTTCAAACCGTAACAAATACAAAAACCCTGCTGCCTGGTGTAATGTCATCCGCAGCAAGTTATGGTACATGGGTACAACGTTTACTCAGAAATGTTAAAACTATTCTAGAGAAAGGTAAATTGTAAAATCATTCTCACAAGATTGGTGAGGGAAAGCCCGTAGATGTCGGTGTCTTCAACGTCTAATAACTAGTTTTTGGAATACTACAAAAGACAATCGAACGCGCTAGTCGGTCTTGATAACTTGTGACTTGTAATACAGGGTATCCCAAAAACACTCCAAAATATAAGTACCAGGACATGTTTTACTGGGACCAATGGTTGCTTTTCATATAATTATTCCAGAAATCTCAAATTTCTTTTTGCAGTGCGTACAGAAAGTTAGAAAAGTGCCGCAGTTGGCTCCATTACAGAGAACGAAAATATTCCAATTTTGGTGCCAAGCGCTACTAGTTGCGCCGCAGCTCCGGCAATGATTTTGAGAAATTTCAACAAAACTGATGCGCCAAGTTGGAATACACTAACCATTTCGTTGGTTTCTGCTGTGGAAATTTGTTTTCGGTTCTAATATATGAGTCGTTGAAATGAGAAGTGACCAAGTTTTTTGAGCATGGGAAGACTGTAAGACAGTCAGCAGTGCCATGTCTGTGATACATCCATTCGTTGTTTCTTGACATTAGAGAGTTCTGTGAAATTTTTTGGTTCCCGGAATACCAAAACTCATTGTTCCTAGTAAATCATGTAGTGTTTACATTTCGGTGCATTTTTGTTAACATTTTTGGCACACCTTAGATATGTCTTGAAATTGGTTGCCCAACAAACGTGAGGGGAACTTGAACAACGCGCGTGACTCAGAAAGTTTTATGAGCCGGTACCTTATGGTAAATTGATTTCTAGGACAATGTGCACCAGTGTATGTAGGTTTATGTCAACACCGCTTGTTTGTGCGGAATTTCCTTTGTGTCCTGGCTGATCAGCTACCACGAGATGCAATCGGGAACTGTACAATTTCATCGACAGGGATATGAATAAGTGAATGGACGCCATATAATACTTTATGGAATGAAATTTTGGTTGCATTACCTATCCCCACTGAGAGACAGCAATGCATTCTGAGATTTTTTGCAAGTTGATTATACAATACACGCGGGAGTTAATTGGTCTGTTGTAAATCAGCGCGTTGATATGGTATAAATATGAATCAATAGGTTTCTTACCAACCATACCCTGGCCACATCACGTGATCTATAGCTACAAATGTGAAAAGATCTCTGTCCCGACAGGTGGAGCTCAAGACATATATTATTTTCTTCTAACTGCTGTCCACCGAGCCATTGGGACCACCGGTCGATGACAGAAATCCAATCAGACATAGTAGAAGACGTCTTACCCAAACTTAGGAGAGCATCTACGTGACCTATAGTTAGCGTATGCACGGTTAGCAGAAAGTTCTCCATGACAACAAGTAGCAGCATATGTTAACAAAAACAACGGACTTAAACCGGCTTGACATGTTTCGGTGTCGTTTATTGAAACACCATCACCAGAAGAAAAAAAAAACACAGTGGCCACCTTGCTAGGCCCAACAAGAAGTAATGAAACACAGACACATTGTTGGTCTAGCTTGTTGTTGCTCCCTGTGGCTGACTGTGTCTGTGTTTCCTTACTTCTTGTTGGGCCTAGCAAGGTGGCCACTGTGTTTTTTTTTCTTCTGGTGATGGTGTTTCAATAAACGACACCGAAACACGTCAAGCCGGCTTAAATCCGTTGTTGTTTTTACTAACAATAGCAGAAAGTCCTCGGTTCGATCCTCAGTAGGACAGAGAACTTTACAGGCTTAACTATGGTCACGTGATGTGGCCACCTTATGGAGTGTAAAAAGATTCATAACTCTTACTTGTAACACATGGGAGGCATTATGCAGCGACTAAAATCTTGCATGACAGACTTGTACAGGTTAAATGAAGCACATTAGCTAATCAGCCTTCATTGCGAACTAAACGTGACCTAATGGCGTTGAAATGTGTTTTGACTGAATGCAAGACGCACTGGCAACATACATGTAGAAAGAACAGGCTGCACGTAAGTTTTTTTTTCATGAAAGTGTTTACTGGAACATCATCGATTTTATGGTGAAAACACGCAAATCGGGGATTAATTTTGGACGGGGTGAACTTTTTGAAGTTATAAGTTTTAATGACGTTGTCTGCCAGACATTCTCTGAAATCAAAGCAGACCGTCACACGAGTAATATAGCTCCGCCACCAAGTTGTTTGACTGCGACTACGAAGCTTCCTGGTTCGAATCCGCACGAGCGCTCACAGATACTACCACTTTCAGCTGATTCGTGACGAATAAATACTCCAGTTTATTGTAGTCATAACAAGGTGTTCTAAATATAGAGACAAATTGGGGTAATAACTCAGTTTCTTGTTGCATTTGCATTTTCCAAGCTGACTTCGTACATCAGAGTCAATGACTTACGTTGACCTTTAACATCAAGGCGACATATCTTTCGAAGATTACTCGAACATTGCGGTTTGCTGCGTTTGACTGCCTAGAAAATTAGACAAGAAACATGTGACTATAGATTTCAATATCCCAAAATCTCCGCAGATGCTATTTTCTAACGCCGGGAAGATGCAAGATGTCTAGAGACTAATTTGGCCGACCCGCATTTCATTTGTCGTGGAAATGAGAATACTGATATCCGACACCGTCAAAGAAAAAAAAAAAATTGAAACAGAAATGCATTTGCTATCATACATATACGTCCACACTTGAAATTCCCCGTCACACACGTTGTACGATGCTAGCAAAGCACCGGCGGTTATACGTTGTCCATGTACATTCGTAGAGGTCGTTTGCATCTTTGCAATCATCGGTGTTGCACGACCATCGTGCGACATTAGATCAAGATTTCGGCAGCCAAATCACGATTTTTCCGAAAATCGCAGTTTCGCCACGCCTACCATTGACTCGGTTGCGAAGTCCCACTAGTGCAACACAAATATACCAGTAGATTAATAAATTCTCAGGTCTTATATCAAATAAAGGAAAGGCAGCTTGTGTGAAGATTGGAGAAAATACATTCAACAATTCTGATCTTTGCTCAAGTGTTAACGATTCTTGTATAAAGACACACTATGCCTGTTTGTAAATTAACTCAGGCGTTGATCTGTCCGCAATTGTCGAACTTAACGGAGAAGGCAACATTTTCATGTCATTTTTAGCCGCGAAAAAATACGGTTCGTTGATTATCCCAGACATTTGTTTCGGTTAATAACGGCTTTCCGTAATTTTGTTAAATAGTCGTGCCTTACTCCGGAAGTGGGTTAAGAATTTCCGGCCATTTCGTTTTCATACACTGCAGTCTGACTGTGTGACATGTCGAGTAAGTCATTGTTTTACCTCGGTTGTGATAAGTTCGATTGTCGTTTGCGTTTGTTTACGAGTCAGTCAACATGCCACACGGTTGCTGCGTACCGGAGTGTACTCATTATCGTCTCGCGAACTTTGGGTCTGCTTTTATACCGCCCGCTTTCCGTAAGATGACAGGGTCCGCCGTACTTGGCCCGTTAGTGTGAAGTCCGCAGCGTTACCGTCCACGCAACGTACAAAGCAGTGGAGAATTACCGAGAGTGTGGCAAGCATTTTCTGCCGTTGGATTACGAAAGAGACATGTACGCGGAATTGACGAAAGTTCCTGCAAAACAACGCCTGAAGAAGGGTGTCATGCTGTCGCTTGATTCCCGCTAGTGCCCCGTCGCCATTTTTGAAGCGAGTAGCCTCGCGAGCTGTGGCCTCTACAGTGACTGGAGGCGCTTCATTTCCTCTCACCCCTGCCTCCGAACCTACCTTAGAGCGTGCAATTCCGGGAACTAGCAGTGAACTGCCCCGTGCATGTGTTGTCTCCAGCCCAGAGCCTGTGAGCAGCCCTGCACCGATGGTGAGTAGTGGGTGTCAGTACAGGCCAAGTTCGACACCCAGTGGGGAGGACAGTCCGTCGTCCAGTGGTCAGGCCGGTGAGCCAAACTTTGATAAGTTTATTGTGGACTTGACTAACGTATTGGAGCTATTTAGAAGTTGCCAAGTGTGTGACGAGGGAGTCACGCGGCTGGATGTAAGCGGTTTGAGTGATGAGGTCACCATCAAGTGGGAACCGTAGCATAGGCATTCCACTGAGGTCGGCATAACAGCTGCACACCTTGCATCTGCACCAAGACGTCCCACGCCTGTCCTCAGTCGCTACCTCGTCGATCCTCTCCGGCAATAGCTGTCTGTATTCTGTCTCAATAGGAATACTCGGGCTCATGCCATATCCACCCACTGCTACTACAAGCTAAAAAATTGCTAAACCTAACGTAATTGAGTTATCGAACAACCTAGCTAGGTTGTAGAATATTCGTCGATGGGAAGTGGTGCCGACAATTTTAGGAGACCAGCATAAAAACAACAGTAGAACAGATCCTCACAGTAGCTGGAACGCACTAGAAACGTAATGGAGGAAAATTCTTAACCTCCTGAACGTCACTTCCGGAGTAGCGCACGACTAATTAATAAACTTACCAAGAGCCGTAATTAACTGAAGCATATGTCTTGGATAATCAATGAACCGTATTTTTATTATAAAACACCCCTTTAAAGGGATATCGTCTTCGAGAAAAGTGATTTTCTGAGATCAAGCCTCAGTGCAGAATAAAATCTGGAACCCCCGCGGTCGCTGTCCCACTTCGTAAACTGTAGAATACTTAACTGGCAAAATAACGGGTCTTTACTTCAGCGAATGTCTGACAGACAACGGCTAGAATTGTTGGTTTTCATAAAATAACAGAGACACAGCCTATATTGTTTTTAGATGTTTACTCAAAACCAAGAAGTCTGTACCGTTCAACAATAATCACATAAATGTGAATTACATTTGCAGTAAAACTGATGATGTTCCTTAAGCGATTAGTAATGAAATTGAAATATTGACCTGCTCCAGAAGGTAGTAAACTCCCCTTGGAGGAATTACTGTAGTTTTAGATTTAAAAGTATCTCTTTCCACCGAAGCTGATTCGTTTGTTTCTTACTTTTCCATCAGCACCCAGGCAATGGATTAAACGCCTTGAACAAAGTTTTTTCGGGTTTGCTTTTGCCTGGCAAAATCATAGAATATCGAGAATCGAACTATAACCTTTCACTAGAAGGTTGTAAAACGACTCCCTTTGAATTCTTAAATGCCAAGTCCCTTAAGCTGTGCTGCTTCCAAAGGCTTGTATCAACCAGATATGTCTTTGGAAAGAATATTGCTGTTACAGCGCTACTCATTGTGTGGACACAACTTTTTACATTTCGGCGATTGTGTTTAAGCAAAATTGCAAATGCATTTTCGTTTGAAGTGTTTGGTTACTTCGCGCAAGTTTGGGGTATTGAGTAGAAATGAAAATTTTCAATGCCATCCAATCTGGCATAACAGCCATATAACTGTAGACGGTGGTATAAAAAGATACTTCTTACACTCATGACGCTTGACAAAGACAGACATTTTAGCCCTTACGAAACATTTTGAAACAAGTTTGGTTTCTCTCCAGCCGTAACTATTTTATACGCAAGTTTTCATTTTAAAAAAGATTCCTGAAATCGGAGATTTTCTGTGAGCCTTTCAAACTTCCCAACGTGACCCCTCCCTTCCTCCTTAATTTAATACATTTACAAAATAACTGACCAGTTGAAGTGGAAATTACAAAATAGCGATGTTGATTCATCCAAATGCCGGAGGGACCTGCATGCTTGCATTCTTATTGTTAATGATGGAAGTCGGGATCATTTTGCGGGCAATTGCACGGAAATAAATAATGGAAACCACGCCTAGCTTAAAGCGAAGTTTTTTATATATTAGTGTAGAGATACCCATCAATCATCCGCCAGGGGACGCAGAAAGATAACAATTAACCTTGACAGGATTTTATTTCCGTTGAACGTCGAAACCGTGGGCGACTCAAGAAAACATTTCAACCCTAAATTTGCAAAAATCGCATGTGCCTGTATGCATCGCCTGTGAGTTAATGACTAATGCGGCAATATTTCGAGTTGAGAGAAGCTTAGTATTTATTTCCTCCCTAAAGTGCTCCAGTTTAACTCGTTGACATGATAACCAGCCAACTAATTCTCGAGTCCAAAACGGCGCATCCAATTTTCAATCGCTTCTCACGTAGTGATGGTCGTAGCTTTGATTCCATTAGGCTGAGGGAGGCAGGGTGTAATTGCCCCTCATAAATTCGGGCAAAATAACCGGGCAGTGGCCGAGCTTTCAATGGAAATGGCGGGGAAAACTGAGAAGGGGAATGAAATGGGTGGTGACATTATCTGGTTATGTCTACCACGGGTAAAAATCATATCCTTCCCTCCTGTCCAATGTCTTAAAGTCAAGCCAGTACTTTAGAGAACTGTCAGACCAACTTACTACATGCAAAAATAGGGATTTCACGTCTCATTTTTATGCTTAGTTAATCTAAAATTACGCCCCAAATTTATACCGAAATGGTGAAAAAGCGTCCCAAAGCTATTCTAAAAAATGAAAAATGGCACGCATCTCGACGCCATTTACCCACTGTCCGCATTATATTGACTGCACCCCGAGCCATCAAGGGTGGGTTTCCAGTAAGCACGTGTGGGATTCCTCATGCTCAAGAGAAAGACACCTTCACCAATCTTTGCCCCGCCCCCCCCCCTCTCTCTCTCTTTCGTCACAAGAATTCAATCAAATTTTCTGTCACCAAATTAACCCGCGCTTACCCATTCGCCACAAGTTTTGTTCGATCGACTTCGATCATAGACCACATGCGTAAACTGAAATAGGACACCGATACTTTCACGGCCCTGAAGCAGGCAACAGCCACCACGTCAGTTTATAAGCGTATAGCAGGCCGACCATTTTGTTGTGTGGAACTCAGTGATAGGGATCAGCAAGTCTGGTCATTTTACTTTCACTTCTGCCCATTAAAGGTAAAACACGACAAACGTAAAGCAACAGCCCTTAGCCGAGGTCACATAAACCTGTCCTTTGACACTAGATATTTCATCCAAGTTGCTGTCCAAGGATAGCGTCCACAGCTACCACTGCTAATTCCGCTTGTCTCATAATCTCACTAAACATTTCATCCAGAAAGAAGTCTACTCCACAGTTTTTTCATCGACGGATACTGATACGCCATAAAATGTAACAATTTTGTAAAATGTAAAGCTGTTACATTTTACATCATTATTACATTTTACGTTGCTAAGCCTCTCCTAAAAGGTAACAAGTTGTTACGTTTTACGTAGTTGTTACATTTCACGTCGAATGCACATGCGAGAAATGTACCATTTTTACATTTTACGAAACCAACGTCAATTTGGAGGGGTTCCTACATGTTCAACCTTAACGATATTGTGAAGAAAGTCGTGACACCTGTGGATGCAAATTAGGCCTACTTTTTGGAAACGAGGAGGTTGAGATTTAAAATCTTGTTTAGACGTGCACCAACTTCAAAAATTGATTATTTCTGAACTATCGGAAGGCACTATATTGTTTGTAAATATAATTATATCCATCTGTAGTTTGCCTCGAACAACTGAATTCAGACCGCAATATTTTACTCTCGATTTACCTTTAAACGTGAGGATACCCACCGTGTAACCATTTTGTATCTTGTTGAAAACATTCCTTTTCAAAGAACTGGGGATCGTTCCACGATGATGTGACTGTAAGTTCAAAAATTGCGTTAAGTTGAACTCTGGAGGCAGACATTTTGCGAGAACTAACGACTAGTTAGCTGCGGTCACCGGGTCATTAGAATAGCTGGTAACGGACATACAAAACACGCAACGATTTTATGTAGAACGGACCCCAATGGCTTAGAAAGCACAGTGATTTAACAGAGTGATTTGAACTAGATTTCATTGAAAGTGGATTGCACTGGAACAAAAACGGCCAACGTCGAAGTCAGCGATGTTTAACATGATCTTTTATTGCAATGTATTAAAAGCCGGGTTAATGCACCAAATTCCCTTATCTGCGAGCAAAAAAACGGCGCCTCATGAGACACGTGACTTCACGTCCATTAATAATAGAATGTCCAATCTTTATCTTTATTTATACGTACTTCGAACTAACGACCATTGGCCAACTAGCAATTTTGATACAAATAGAAAGTGCATGCTTTTGTAGTCTGAAAGGCCAACAGTCAGCTGTTTTTGAACTACTCTATTGCCCCTTTAAATTATCGACCTAGACCTGGTTTGAGCAAATTGATCACGTCAATTCAGAGTGCAAAATATTTTCTATTTTCCTAGCTAGGTATGCCATTTTTACTTAAACACGTCACGGTTTGATCTGTTGTTACCAACACTATTTCAGACAGGTTTGACATCATATGAACAGTGATATTTCTCAGCTTTTAAGCTGTATAAAACACGCTACTATGCTACCACTTTTTTAAACTATGGACTCGCCCTTCTCAGAGGCGATATTTTGCTGTTGATTTGGCAAAATCTGGCAACCTTCTGGCAAATAAATGAATGCTTTTATTTCCTTGCACCACAATGTCCAAGGAATTGTCATTCGTAACTAAGGTGGTAGACAGAACCAGTGGGCATCAGAAACTTTGGTTTAGCTCCTTTTGTGTGGAGCAGGACAATTACTGCATTAGCGATGACTCCAAGGCAATTAAACACTGGCTGAAATAAACTAAACTATCGTGGACTAAAACGGGTGTTTTTTTCCCATCAAATTGGCTTCCAAATTGAATTTTCCATGAAAAATGTTGTTATTGTCGTTTGTTCCCGAAGAAATACGATAAATATTAGCCAAATATGATGTCATTGTTGTGCTTCCCAAGGGAATTTTGTTTACTGTAATGCCGGATACACAATTGGTTTATGACCTGTGAGCGTCAAAAAAGATTGCAAGAACGCTTTAACAATAAAAAACTTGTTACCTGATCCTGGAAACACCATTCGTGTGGAGTTGAAACTGTTCGCGTACATTTTTGACTATACCATAAAACTAGCCATGTTAAAAAATTCATGGAAAGCACACAGGGACACATCTGAAATTCGATCTGGCATGTTTGATAGAATGTCATTCACACAATCCGAGAAAGAAGGCGTTAAGTGTGTGAACGGTTTTCTTCCGTGTGACAAATGATATACAAACTCATGAAATATGACATTGCTTTCGTAAAATGCCGTGTAAAAAATGGTGCATTTCTCGCATGTGCATTCGATGTAAATTGTAACAGTCACATAAAATGTAACTTGTTTTATTTTAAGAGAAGCCTAGCAACGTAAAATGTAACAGTTGTTACATTTTACGAAATTGTTACATTTTACGGCGTATCAAGCACCTTTTCACCATGGCTCGGCCGTCTTGCAACGCCGGGGCGTACGTCAAAGGTATGACTGCTGATTACGTGGGTGCATGTTACGAATACGCGATCTTTTCCGTAGGCGGTAACAATCAAACCAAATTAAACTATGCGATGTTGTGACAAGAAGTACGCGGACTTTTTTCCGTTACTCAGAAAATTGTGGTTGGCGGGGCCACTCTCTTACGACATCCTAGATCCGCCAGTGTCTTCAGACGAACGTAGAGCGAGTAGAGCGAAGCCTGTCCGTCGTCTAACATTGGCATCTGGCATTTACAGACGAAAAACAAGCATGGTACGTATCTCGTGGGTGACGGGCTTTAAACTTTAGTTAACAGTTATCAGTTTTGTTGAGCAAAGATACGAATCAGTTTCAAGTGACTTACCGAAATCAAACAAGGAATAAAAAGCTGTGATGCCAGAGAAAGGTGAAAATTTTACCTGGAAAACACTAACGTTTTTCGCCTGATTACAGCCTAAAAGTAGCCTACTCCGATTTAACAATCGAACCCAAGATTTCTCCAACACAAGTCGGACTATCTGACAGCTGAGCCTTCGAGACCACGTCAGTATCTAAAAAGCGCTACATTTCACTCAAAGCCAGCATTGTCGCGAAGTCCAATCAATCAGGAATGGTAGTACACTTCGGTTCCTCGGTCGGAACAGGCCCTTGCTTCTTAAAATGCTAACAACAGTGAAAACAGGTTTTGATCAAAGGCAAATGACTGCCAATTACAGAATGTTTCTTAATTTTAGTCTTATTTCGCTAGGCTTGTCACGAAACAGCATTCCGGCACACTTTGAAAATAACTTAACTTGTTCGACCGAATCGAGGGTGACGCATACACACGAACATGCACACGATTACCACGTAAAGGAAATTTATTTTATGATATATGGCATTCAAAATTATTCATGCGGGTTAACAAATTTCAGAGATGAATTACCCCGACACCATTCGTCTCACACCTGTGACGTCTGTTGTAGACTTTTATTTTTTTCCATTGACCTAAATGACACAGTTGAATCATTTACTTCACACCCTATCAGCAAAAGCAGACGACATTGATGTAAAAGCAATCAAGTTTTGAATCGCTTAGGAAATTACTCAAGTCAGGAAAAACTGATGATTGGCACAATACCTGTTGAAAGGAAACAAAGTCATCGCTGGGTGGGTACACCTTGTAAGTTACTGTGATCCTTCTATAATTTCACACGAATGCATTTTAAAAAATGGAGCTATGCCAGGTAAACAAAACAGTCGTATTAAAAATGGTTGATTGTGTTAAACGACTGGACTAAGAACGCGACATAATAAATGAGATACAGTGGCAGATCTACTTTTTCAGTAAGCGGGGGTTCAGGATTCGCGCGTATCCGAGGCGCATAGCGCCGAGCGGGGGGAGGTTACCCTCCCGTATAAGTTTTTTTTTTGGTTTTGTAGCTGATTTTGTTTTCCTGGCGACGTTTTTTAGTTTTTTTATTTTTGATCCTGTCTTGGAGGGGGTGAAACCTCCTGAACTCACCCGTAGATCCGCCTCTGAGATACCAACGTCAATCATAAAATGAATTTCTCCGGTTTCCATTTAAAAACAAAATTTGTGATAAGCCTCTTACCAACAATGTCGTTTTCAATAAATTACTTGGGATGATAACATTTTATTTTGTTTTCCATTAAGAATATCCATTGCATTTAATAGTCCAAAAGAAACACTTCTGTGCCCGGTTGTATGAAACAATTGAGTTGCCTAAATTTTTTGCGTATTTGTGTCGTTCTTTACTCACCGTTGTTATATTTTCTCTACCATTTTATCTTTATTCATGGGCGAAGCAGCACTAAAAACGTTTTAACTCCCCCCCCCAGGCCCCCTGTGGTGCACCGCCCATAGACCATGGGCGGCTCAGCACGGAAAAAGTGGGGGGTGCTGTAACTCCTGGCCCCCTATGGAGCTCTTTACATATTATTATGACCTCTTCCTGAGCTTGACTAATGATATTTTTCTAATAACATAACTATAAACTGAGCCTTTAATTGAGTCATAATTAGGTACTTAGTCACAAGGGGACTCAAGGACTATGTCCGAAGGACAAGTGTTTGCGAGATCCCTACAAACGCCTTGCACGCCGTCTTTATTGGTCGTGTCCGGAGGAGAGGGTGGTAAAACTCTCGCTCTGTATCAATCCATGCTTTATCTTATTAATAAGTTGTGGGTTGGGGTAAAACGTGATTAGCAGTTGATGATGCTGACGACGACGACGACGACGACGATGATGATGATGATGATGATGATGATGATGATGACCCATTTACCATGAACTGGTGTACGTGATGAAATCTATAACGTGAAACCACTACGGTTAAACAAAAGTTTCCGTAATATTTGCGAGCAATGGCCTGAAACGGACAACATCGTAAAGTACGGTGAACTAGAGTCAATGATCCGTGATTAAATAGCTCACGGCTCTAAACAATTCAAGGTGACGCGGCGAAGGCGGGGAATTTATCCAAGTCAATAGAGAAGGCTTAGTGATGACCGGTGACAATAATGTCAGGCGTGTTTATTCTCAAGTGTGAATTAAATACTGAGAAAAACGATACAATAAAGCTTGGCAATTTTCTAGTCTCAGGAAGCTAGTCTCATAAAAACACTGTTTTAATAATATTTCTAAAACCAACGGAACGTTTCTCGTAACATTTTGTAAACATTCCAAATATTGGAGCGGATATCAATTAGCTTTCCGTCCAGGAAGGAAACTTTTGATTTAGAACGCTTAAAGTGGTCTCAACTTGTTCCTTGCTCTGATGAGATCTGATTTTCTGGTTTGTAAAGAACTGGTTGTTTTTTTTTAATTTTTTTCGAACGTATTCGATAAGCTAACTTGTTGAACTGATCCCAAGCAGTATCGTGTAGAAGGGGCATCTGCATCCACATCAGAGGGTTGCATCCAATCACTATGAATAAACTTTTTGAAAATGTGACTGAATTGTAGTTAAATTGAACTAGGTTTCTATTTTGAACAACAAACATTGTTTCCACCGCAGTGGTGTATTTAAGGTGGGACAAGGATGCCAAGGCCCAACTAAAATTTTCCCCGATTCTATTTGGCAGTTCGGTGGTGCGAATGTCTGATGAGCAAAATCCTAGCTAATACTCTGCCCTGGCCCCCCTAACTCAAAATCCTGGATCCGCCCCTGCTCTGCGTCCTAAATGATTTCCGCCGAACTATTTCTGCTGCGCTGGAATAATTAGTCCTGTCGCAGGGACAAAATTACTTCCATAAGGCTCATATAGTTTTGCGCCATGTGGCGATAATTCTATGTATTTTCACCGTGCCCAAAGTTATTTCCGATGCATAGCGATAATTATTTACGCTCTACCCGAAATCCTTTCTACCGCACCACAAGAATTAGTCCCACTGCGCGGTGATAATTATTTTTTCGAAATAATAACTAGTCTGTCGAAACCAAATAACTTGTCTGTTTGGGAGTGTTCTCTATTTTGAACCTTTTCGTTCGTTCGACTTGTACTACACACATTATTTAATCAGTTAACCTTAAGTGCAACAACTCATAATGCCACAAGTTACAAATATGCACTGCTCATCATAACGATCATTGCACCACCATCGTACATGTATACGCTCTCACCAACCTTCTAGTTTTGTTTGCAATCCTATTGCATTTCCCATAGGGTGATGCGTCTAAACGCTATCTGTATTTTAAAATTCCTCTGGTGGAACCTCTATTTTCACAATATGCAAGATCGTTGGAAACAGGGAGGACTTGCGATCTCATTAATTTGCAGCATCATAGGCGACAAGGGTGCCATATTGACGAAAGCGATGAAGGTGCCCGAAGGTGGGGCAAAGCATGAATTCTTCCGAGCACTCACAATAGTCTTTACATTCCTAATGGTCTGATAACTTAATTAGTTCCTTGGTAACCAGTCAGACCATTGTTAAAACTTTTGGTCATGTTGCCGCTACAAATTCATGCAGCGCGGAGATAAGCCAGTTCTGTGCCCGGCGAGTGCATTAGGCCTATGCCGGTTGACGTAGATGTCTGACCCGCAGCCCTAGTTTGCACTTGATGTCCCTTGCACTATTGTTATACTGTTTTAATCTAAACTCGAAATGTCGAGTTTTTACTCGAATTTGTAGCTCGAACAGATCTAGGGGTCTTCAAGTACAAACTCTTGGAGTAGGATGCACTAGCCTCGTTGCCGTAAACCACTCGAGCACAGACGATCAGTCCTGTCTTGAGCTCAAATAAAGAAGAACAGAAAATATGAATTTTCATTTCGATTTCGAGTTCTGAGAAACACTTCACTGAGGTTCATCGCTTCATAGCCTAAAACAAGCAGACGTCGCACAGTGTATTTTGCCGAGTTAGTTGCTTTAATAAGATACCAAAACTAACACTTCCACTTATATATATTTTTACTGTATGCGAAATTATAATTACTTCCGGTATTATCACTAAAAACTGACAAAGAGGTTTCTAATGATATGACTCTTATGCAATTCGGTTGAAAAACGGCGGAGTTGCGAAAAGTTTTAACGACAGTAGATTCCAAATACTAGGTTATACACATGGCACCGGAACAAACGACTGCAAACAACTGTCACGCATGCGTGGCGCAACCTCCGTCAGCGGCCGCCAGATCGTTGGCATTACAGGGCTAAAGATCTATAGAAAAAATACTATTAAATAATACTGATATTAACAGTCAAAATGTTTTGTTGAAAAACCCTTACATGTAGTTTGATAGGTTGGAGATGAAACGATATCAGTGGCCAGACTATTCCCGGCATCCAGCCAGGGACAATGGTCGGTGCGTATAAATAATTACTAATAAAATTGTCGAGTTTGTGGACTAATTTTGCCAGCCGAGGAAATCGCTGGTTATCTGGAACCGGAGCTCAAGAGTATGAATTCTGGTGAACAAAATGACAAAATGAAAGTGAAGCAATGGAATTAGCCTGCTTTATTTGATAACTATAACTCTCGATCAAAACTCAGACGAGTCACCCCGGCCCACCCGCGATCGAGACTGCCCGGAAGGCGATCGAGAACGAGATCTTGCACCAAAAAATGGCGACAGTGACGTACCCGGTGAGTTTAAGTGTCATTTCTGCTTAAAATGAGGCCACTTTGGTGCGAATGCTACTCACAGGAAGCGTCAGATTGTAACCTTTGTTGTGGATATGAAATAATACTTGGCTTTTTGCTTATTTTTTAAAATAAAGAGCTCAGAAAGCAATGGCTTTCAGTAAAATGGCTTGCGCCTCGTAAAATCGATAATTTATACGTGTTATTAGCAATTCCGGGGTTCTTAAGAAGAGACATCTGACGTTTATAGTTTAATCGTCCCTGGTGACACCTTTGTTAGTTATGATTTGTGAAACAATTTGAGATATTTACCAATACAAGCAGGTCCTTGTGTGAGACGGCGATCGGGAACGAAGTCGTAAACGATCGTAAACGCAATTTTTTCTCTGCATTGGCCTGAATAGTCGTTCAAGTTACGGTATTATGCCAATAATAGAATAATACGGAGCCTGAATTAAGTTAGTTGATGGGTTGATTAATAATTATATTTCGTCGTTTTTTTTTCGTGATTTTTAAGTGAGATTTAGCCTAACAAACATAACTGAACGCGTTTGATTTTTTCAGCTGAGCTGTAGTCACACGACGAGTTCTTCAACGTGTTAACGTCCTCGCCTTCAAAAAAGTAGTACAACTGCTGCATGTCACAAAGGAGTGTGCGTGTATGTTGTGGAGCCTCGTTCAGGAACTAAGAAATCGACTTAGTATGACCACATGGCAAAAAAACACAGTGACACTACAACAAGCAAGACCTTTACCAGCCCTGTGATTGACGCGTTGCATGCGTCAAGATTTTTACCAATATAGTAAAAAATAACATGAAGCATCGTGCTCAGGAACCACGTCGATCCACTGTCATATCTATGATCAATGTTTCACGGAAAGAGTGAACCTGATGCGACACTGCGTCAGAGCACGAGGACGCTCCTGTTTGTGGTGAATGTGGCATGTCATGCAAATAGTATGTCTCCTTCTACAGACATAGCAAGCAGAAACGTCATGAATGAAATAATTAAGTCCAGTGGTGAAGGCTGTTAAGTCACTATAGCTTATTCAGATTTACAGAGTTTATGGTTGGTAGTTGTCTGATGTGATAGTATTTTGACGTTTTGTTTTGAGCCTTTTTCCCTCAAGTTTCTTTCTATATTTGTGTTATTTCAAAAGGATCTTTAACAGAATCAGTACATTTTTGTAGTGTTTAGGTAGATTTAAATGGCCATACTAAGTGTCATTGGGAAATACTTAGTTTACATACAATTATTCTGACCACTGAATTAGTATTTTAAAAGAAAACATATGTCTATGATTATTGTAGAAATTGCTTTCATATTGTTGTTGATTTCCTGTGAGAGACTATTATACTATCAGTCAGTTCTAAATACATTGTCTATGATTCAGTGATGATTTAATCTAATACATTCCAAAAATAAAAAGTGGGAAATTTTCAGTGGATTTGTAATGTTGATTTCCCTAAAGCAATATTTATATATTTTTGTAAGACCAATTTTGAGGTATTTGTGATAAAAGATTAATATTATAATAGAAATGCTATAATATTGTTGTTGATTTCCTGTGTTAATCACTACAGTGTGTAGTTGAAGTGACGTTAATGACAACATGTTGAATATGTTTTGAGAAAATCACAATATTACTTGTATTATAACTGTCTTTTTCAATGTCACATTAAACTGGAGATCATGAACTACTGATGCAGGTGAACTTAAGACCAAGACTACAAAACAGAAAAGTCAAACACAGCGTACATTCAAGTCACATGGTTGTCACAAGTCAATCTGTTCATCTCTGTATGATGTTATCAGTAAACCATCAAGTAAAATCCCAGCCGTTTTATCAGCAAACCAGTTCACACAACTTATGGCCAATTTTTATATCCTAAACGTTTATGAGTGCGAATATTTGAATCATCTCGTTAAGTGTTGCCGCACTCCGCACTCTCCTCTCTCCCCATGGGCAAGCTCATCATCATTCTTTGACTGGCTATTTTTTTTTTCTTTTGCTGTCACAATTTTACAAGAATATTCTACACTCCCTTTCATCTGCTGCAACAATTTGTTTACCCCTGGCTGACAGGCCACATGGAACAACTCCTGGGTGAGTCTTCAATTTAGAACCCCTTGTTCTCAGTGGATTCGTCTAAAAGTTGATGTCTGTATTTCAAAACCCTGGTAGGGCGTACCTTCACGTCGTGGGTAACATGTTCGTTGAAGATCGCCTCACAATAACAGTGAACTTGTTTCCTGAAAGGAAAATAAATTCGTTTGTGAAACTAAAATTATGCTTGATGTACATGTAGTGCTCATGGCTGAATTTTATGCTACTGCTGTTGTTCAGTTTTGACACGAAAGTAACACAGTAATGACACAAAATGTGATTAATTCATTGCACTACACTTATTTTGTAACCTTTTTCACGTTTTATGAGTAAAAAGTTCACTACTGTTCGACACACCATGATGCGTTCCCGATCCCATAAACAAACACAAATTTTGCGTTCCCGATCGCTTATCGTTGCGTTCTCGATCGCATCTTTTAACAGAAAAGCGTCGAAAAATCAGCGATCCTGACAAAACTACAAAAAAAACAAGCGTTGCGTTATATTTTAACACGTCATTTCTTCATAAATCCATGGTCAATTTATTGATTTAGTGCCAAAAATAACGGTAATTTTCCAAAATGACATACAAATCACCTTCGGCTCATGCGATGCCTCGGTCAACGTAACTTTTCTCCTATAATTGGAAGACACACTAGCATAAACCTCTACCTGCCCTTCCTCAATGTGTAACGCCTTGAACTCATGTCTCTGTTTTCACAGTGGAAGTAAAAACAACGAAAATTCATCAAATTTACTCACCTTGCCTGGGTTCGCTTCTCGCGCCAAATTTCGTTCTCGATCGCCTTCCGGGCGTTCTTGATTGCAGGTTGGCCGGGCTGCGAGTAGACAACCGGAAATTTACAAAGCAAACTCTAGAGGCTTGTCTTTGGGTCGCAAGCTCTAATAACCGAATACATTTGTCACGTGCAGGAGTTGGTATTCCATAGTGTCAAACTCATGTTCGTGATGCTAAGAATCTTTCGATTAAAGTTGCTTTTCTTCTGTTTTGTCGTTTGGGATTTTAAATCCCCGACTGTGACATGCTGTGCTACATAGGACGGTTTTATGAATAGATGTTAACAGTTTAGCCACTAAACGTCAAAACAACTGGCAAGCGGTGGTTTTAAAAACACTTCGAGTTTTTACACTTTAAACTCAGAACTAAATTCCTGGTCTAATCGCTGATTGGCCAACATTTTTTTCAGTTGTGCTAGAACTGAAATCACACTTGTTTTCAACTTGGAGCTTTAGGCCACACGACCAATCTAGACCTACGTAACGCTGGGGTTTATTAGCATTTAAACCAGCCCTGAAAAACGTCAGACAGGTGTTATAGTTTTCTGTACACAACAATTTTTTGTATTAACAAGTCTTATAGTCTAGTAGCCATCCTTAGGGGACCAAGAAATTCTTGGCAGTGTAAGGTTTTTTGATTGTTTCATGTTGAGGCGATGCCCTTGAAGCATTTTATTTGGGTTGTAATCACGACCAACCATCTTTTTTAAATATGCAAATTAAGGCCACCAAAATGAAAAATTCTGATTTTGCTTGATAAGGAAGTTAGAAGCAAAGACAGAATTTTGCGTAATGCTGACCTTAGTTTGCGTATTTAAGGTTTGCCATTATACAAGTCAGATATAGAATTGCTTCCGTGGGGGAGGGGCAACTACACATGAAACTACTACCAAGAATTTCTATGTACCCATTTCTGGCCACTGTACTAATACTACCGCTAAAACTTGCGATAGCTTGAAAGAACTCGGAATTCTATGTTTATTCTGATGTTACAAGTTCTCACACGACCAATCAAATGAGACAATCTCTGGACATAATCTATGTGATCTAACACTTGTAAATACTGTTAGGACCCTCGTTCACCGGAGGGGAAAATGTGTGTGCCGTCTGAGGGGGAATAAATAAACATATAGTTATTTCAAAGATCGTCTTTACTAGAATGAAGAGGATCTGTAAATAAACAAAAGCAGGACTTAGCCTAACGATATGATAAAGTTCTACTACACTGTATGTGAAATACGACTTACAATAGTCTTATTTACCAATAAAAGAGTCCGACATCACAATCGTTGGTTGAAGCGAGTAGCGGAAGGACGTCCTTTAGCGACACCTATCGTTCGCCGAACAAAGTATTCTCTACCTCCCCCCAGTTATTTGTGGGGGGTACACAAATGACTAAATAAATGTCGGAAGGTAACGGTGTCCTAGTCCGTGACAAAGTCAGTGAACCAAGACGGCCGTTGGCGAGTCCTGATCGAACGCCTGGGGGTGGGGGTCGGTGGTGGCGGGTCAGCAGGGCGCGCGGTTACGCATCATCACGCGGAGGCACGAGAGGTTCGGCTGGTGTACTGGGCGGCAATCGGCTGTCAGTTGTGGCGTCCTCGACGTGGGGAGCAGGAGGCGTGTCACTGACAAGCCCGGTGTCATTGGGCCTGGGTGGCGTCGGGAGTGGTGAACTAGTGACGGGCGGTGGTGAGGGAGCTGATGGTACGGTGGCGGGTTTCACAGGGGTGTATTTGCGAAGAAAACGTCTGTTTCGCAGAGTGATGCGACCGGAGCCATGTACCCGGATCACGTACTGATCGTATTGCTTGACCTCAATGATTTGGCCGGTTTTTATCCCACTTGAGAGGATCGGGGCCGGTCTGATTCTGAATTCTGACCATATCACCAACAACCAAGGGTGGAAGTTTCTTTGTTTGTTCCGACAAACGCTCACCAGATTTGAAATGACGATGTCGTAAAGCCAGTTCCCTCAACTCTAGGGTTTCTGACCAGGTAGAATGGGGGTGGTAACGGCCTGGGCGGATAGGGATGAAATCCCGGATGGGACGCCCAAAGACGCACATGGCCGGGGAGAGGCGGGTATCCTTGTCCGGCGTGTTTCTGTACTGCAAGATTGCTCTCTAGAACGCATCTACTTCAAGTTCACCATGTAGTCCCGTGTTGTCACAGATGAGGCGCTTCACTGTCTTAACTCCGACCTCTGCTCTACGGTTGCTATGAGGGAAAGCCACGGAGGACACACGGTGGTTGGTACCCCACCTGCGGAGGAAGTCTTGGGTTGCAAAAGCAATGAATTCTGGGCCGCCATCGCTCGCGAGCTCGTCCGGGATGCCGTAAGTTACGAAGGTGCGGCGTAAACAGTCAATAGGGCCCTTAGCACCATCATGCGCCCGCTCCACGATGGGCCAGTTAGAGTAGCGGTCGACTATCACCAAGTAGTTAACACCCCTGTAGGTGAAAAAGTCTGCACATACATGCTGGAACGGGTAATCGGGAACAGTGAGAGGAGTGGGAGGGGCACAGGGTTGGGACGGTGCCATCCGGTTGCAGTGGTTGCACTTGTTGCGTAGTTCTATAATATCCAGTGTAATGCCAGGCCAAAACACAGATGTCTAGGCTCTAGCTCTCATGGATGAGACGCCTTGGTGCGCCGCATGGAGGGAGTCCAGGACCAGGTGCCGCAGAGAAGGTGGGATGACGACGCGATCTTTGTAGAGTACAACGCCATCAACAGAGTACAGATACCGGCGGAACTGGTAGTACGACTGCAGCGGTGGGGGGAGATGGTCGCGCTCCTCAGGAATACCATATTCGATGATGTCGAGAAGGCGGCTGAAGTCGGGGTCGCTGCTAGTCGCCTCCCGTACGTCGTCCCAGGTGGTGCATTGCACGTTGCTTAGGGCAGAGACAGCGGAGGTCTGGATGGTGAGGTCTACATCACCGTCGGGTTCCGCCATGTCGTCAGGGAGCAGAAGTCTGGTGGGGGTCCAGTAGGGTGTCGGGACAGGGCGTCAGCGGCTTTGTGACGTATGCCAGGGATGTGTACGATTTGGAAACGGTACCTCAACGTCTTTTCTTTGAGGTTGCGTAGCCGCGCGTTCGGTATGTCCTCTAGGGCGCGATCTGAGAATATCTTGAGCAGGGGTTTATGGTCTACGGCTACCGTCAAGTCCTCAACTAGCCAAGGACGAAGAACCTGGCCTTATCAAGAGCATCGGCCACAGCCAGAGCCTCTCCCTCAATCGGTGCATAACGAGATTCAGCTGAGTGGGTAAACCGGCTGCCAACTAGGGTAACTTTCCATCCAGTAGGGCAACAGAAGGGTAGCCTGAAAGGACAGGTGCAGTGTTTCTGCAGGAGCCAAAAGCCAATGCCAGTCTTTGACCAGTCGGTGGCAAGGCAAGTTGGTTTAGCTTTGTCAAATATGCGCACACCTTCCTTGATCTCGCTGATTATTTTCTCTTTGGAGTCGTCAAACAGCTTCTGGAGAGCGTCGTCCCAGTGGAACGGAGTGTCCTTCTTGAGCAGTGCACGAAAGGGCAACATCTCGTCCGCCACGCTGAACGCGTACGACACCTGATTTAAAAGGTCAAACCACGACCTCATATCAGTTATGTTCTTGGGGGCGGGGAAGTTGCGTATGCTGTCAAGGTACTGTAGCTTTTGCTTGGCCTAACTTACACTGTCAGCTGTGATTTCAAACCCAGCGAATTCAACGGTCTCCTGAGCAAAGGTGAATTTGTCAGGGTTGAGGACTATGCCGTTGCGTCCGCAAACATCAAGCCATTGGCAGGCTCTCCGACCAGAGCAAAGCGTCATCAACGCATTTCGTGTGGTTGGGAATATCGCTGACGATCTCGTCGAATCGTCTGGTGTAGGCATCCCCGAGGCAATGTATCCTTGGGGTGCTGAGCAGTATCGATATCGTCCCCATGGGGTGATGAAGGTGGTGAGGTGTCGAACGGCTTCACAAAGGGGAACGCTATGGTAGCCGTTCCAGGCATCGAACACGGTCTTCTTGGTTCCGGGTGGTATAGATCGGGCTTGATGAAACGGGGAGCGTGTGTGGTGGGTTTCGAGGAGGGCATATTTGTTGAGCGGCTGTAACTCGACCGTGCGGCGTGGTTTACCATTCTTCTTGGCACAGACTACCATGCGGTGGCACCAGGTCACGGGCTGGCCCACGGGTACAGGCTCAATGACGTTGAGGAGGACGTCGTTATGAAGGCCAGCCTTCACCTCGGTTTGCCAGTGGAGGGGTACAGGCACCGGGGTATGGTGCGCGACAGGAGTGGCGGTTTTGTCGATCATGAGGCGCATCGGGGGGCCACTCATGCAAGGGAGGCGTTGATGGGGGCAGACGTTGAAGGTGCTGGCTTTGTAGAGATCACGCAAGTATTGTTCAAGTTGTGGTCGGTTGTCCTCAGTCGAGGGACATGGCAAATCAGTTGGAAGAGGGGGTGGTTGCTGACGGAGGGGACAACCACAAGGTGCGAGCTCGTGCATAACGTCGGAGACGGTGTCCAGGGCAATGTCGCCAATGGTTGGGAAGTCCTGGGATATAAGCTGCAGATCGACACATGTTTCCTGGCTGAGGAACATTTTCGTGGCATCGTCAGTGACGTAGACAAGCTGCTTCGTGCGTATGGCGATGCCGTCGGGTGTGTGACCAGTGAGGATAAGGCTCGTAGCACCAAGTATGTTGATGCCCTTGTTGGTAGCTGTGTGCATGAGCTTTCGTCTCGTCAGCCCAAGGGGGCGAAGGGTCTGAATGCCCGCTATGCAACTTTGACAACCTGTGTCGGCCATGCAGCTGATGGTGGCAGTGTCGGTGGCCAGACGTGGTTGAGGGCTTGTACTCGGAGAACCCGAAGTAGTCGTAATCCGACAGGGCAATGGATGCTGTGATGGTAATGAAAGGCTGGGGCATAGAGCTAGAGCGGGACCATGTATCGGTGAGCGTGTCGAATATGTGGTGGCTAAGCTTGATCGGGTGACGGGTAAGTGGGGGGTTGGAAGTCACACCACACAATGAGTTAAACACAGCGTTGTTGGTCTCGGGGGCGGGTTTACTCTTGCATACGTCCTTGAAGTGGTTCATCTTGCCACAGAGTGTACACGTCTTCCCATAGGCGGGGCACGACTTCCTGCGCAGTTGGGTTGGTGCAGAGCGGCCATGTCCCTCTTCACCGCAATACATGCAGGGTTGTGCCGGTCGTCGCTGCTGGCGTCTGTAGGAGCTGGCTGCCGCGGCACCTTGAGATTCCAGAAGGCGGTTGGCGGAACGTTTCCCTGCCCCTTTGGCCTCAATGAATTTCAGAGTTTCCTCTAGAAACATGTCCTGGCTGTGGTCACCAAGGAAGTCGAGTTATATTTCTGAGTCATTAAGGCCCCGAGCCACGCAGTCTCGTATTATGTGGTCAGTGTAGTTCACGGTGGCACCGCAGTTGTGACACGGCCTGGCCTTTCAGACGGGCGCCAAATGCACGGATGGGTTCGTTCCTGTCCTGTCGCATGGAATGCAATCCTGCTCGGGCCACCATCATGTTCTCCTCACGGACGGCGAGGGTTCGGATGCACTGGAGCTGGACCTCTGTCTCGGACTTGGAAGTGAGGGGGCCGCTGGAGTTGCGAGTGAGATCTTTCCGTAGCGGTTCCTCACAGCATTCAAGCAGCTGGATAATCAGATCTTGGCCGCTGATCTTGGTGGCAGCAACGTAGTCGCGCCACCTGTTGAGATAGTATTCCCAGTCTTCACTGGTGCCTGCCGCTGTGACGTTTGGTCGTTTGATTTTCTCCGTGGTGGGTTTGCTAAAAGTATTGGTGTGGGCGGCGCTATGTGCCGTTATCAAAGCCGCTACGAAAGCGTTGTCGAGGTCCTCGGTGACGTAGTCACAGCCCGGTATGGGACAGGCGACAACGGGCATGTTGGCGTGCAGTGTGGGTCAACGGCTACTGGCTGTGGACTGTGGTGTGCGTAGCTGGGCTCAAGACAGATCCTCTTCATAAATAAACATATAGTTATTTTAAAGATCGTCTTTACTAGAATGAAGATGATCTGTAAATAAACAAAGGCAGGACTTAGCCTAACGATATGATAAAGTTCTACTATGTGAAATACGACTTACAATAGTCTTATTTACTAATAAAAGAGTCCGACATCACAACCGTGGGTTGAAGGGAGTAGCGGAAGGACGTCCTATAGCGACACCTATCGTTCGCCGAACAAAGTATTCTCTAGGGAATTCTTTAAGTGAGGGGAAGATTGCTCCCGCTTAGTAGTAGCCCCAACCCTTACAGCCATCATAGACGCTGCCTCATTATAATCTTAAAATTTTCTTTTCAGATAATATAGATGGACTGTTTTGCACTACTTATACAATCAAACGTTTTAATTTAGCGAATTTCATTGCTTGTGTTTTATGGTTTATCTCTCTGGTGCCACCCTTCTTGTTACAGCTCAGGCCCCTCTGCAGTTTGCATCTGACTGGTTGCAAATTTGCCCACCAGCCAAGTGAAATTGAAGGGCAAGTGTGCTTTACTCCATGAATGTCACAAATCTGAAGGTGTTGAACCCTAATTTTGAATTGGTGATAGTTACTTACCGGGGTCTTGGATTTTGAAAACCAGTTTGCCGTTAGTTCAGTGGAGAAAAATGTTTCTCGAAACGTGGGACCTCTCCGTAAGTCATTATTTCCTTCGAAGTAAGTGGTTTTGGGCAATTCGAGAGTGGGGTACCTTTTGATATTTGTTCCTGTAAATGTGGTTGAGCAGGAAAACTTCTTGTTTGTGAATTGGCAACAACTTGATTGCTATGTTCTCGAGGCGAGTCCTTTTACAGTAACCGTCGTATTGACTCAATTCTGCAACAAAATCGAATGTAATCCAACTAAAAATCCTGTAACTTAGATTGGCAGCTGTAATACTCAAACTCATCCGCGCAAGTGACTACAATTGACACTGCACTGCAGCGATACTTGTGCTGGGACAGTACTTTAATGTGACATCCTAGTCTTATGCAGAAGGAACTTCAGTTCATGACAGCCATTGGAAATGAGCTGTAAATGCAGAAGAGGAAACAGTATGCAACGAAATTATTTTTGGCATAACTGCTTTTGGGAATGGACGGCGTTGAATGGCGACAAAAATAAAATTGCATTTTAATGGCTTAGTTCCGCCTTTTTAGTAGACCATCCAATTAGTGCAACTTAGGACTAGTGCGCCTTTGCTCTTGGGCACCATCGGAATAGTGCACTTTCGTACTCTAGTGAGCTGCTCCCGATCTGCCTTATCTTTGTTTTGACTATGAACTTTCGTGGACTTACAAGACGTTGTATTTTTCCTTTTCTTCATGGACGCTTTGTGAACCATGAAAACTAAGGCAAACCTGCCAATTCACGTTCGGCAGAGATTTTGTAAATGATTTTTCAAAATACTGAGGGAGAGAAAATAATGCAAATTTGTAGCTGTGGTTTGCACTTTAAAATATCGCACGTGCACTTCATATCAGACAAATTGCCACCCTTACAAACCAACTCGTGTTAGTTCAAAAGAATTGCAATATGAAACCGACCCTGTCGCAACAAAATGGTCAGACTGTACGAAAACAGGCTAATGGGAAAACGTCAAAGGAAACTGATTATGTAGCCAGTCAGCCGTGTTTTCGGAAAGAAGGCGGGCATATTTTATGAAACAGTCAAACATTTTATGTGTTTTTTAAACATATTAGTGAATTTTTAAAAAACACTTTCTTTTTAATGTATGTAATTGTATCTCACTGGTAAGAATTTTATTCTTCCATACTTATTTCTCATTAGGTAAACACAGTTTGTTAGAATTGCCCTTCATAATCTTAGTTACCAGCAAAATCAACAAATATCTCGATAAATGATAGTCATTTGAGTGAAGTCGCGAGATCCAAAATATAATGTCTCGCCAAAATAAATCTTTACTTCAAAACACATTACATACGGATGACAAAACGAGTCCGTCCGATTTTCAAGACATGCTACACGTACCGAAAATACGCACACGGCTGTACTTTTTTGAAATTTTTCCGAAAATACGCCAGTGGACGTACTTGCTTTGGGGCGAGTCTATATTTTCAGAAATTCCTGGTTGTTGGCATTTGACGAGTACAATTGGTGACGTCGAACTATTCGTGACGTATTCACTTTACAAATTTTGTAAAATGAAGCCGGGAATGGCTCACAGTGTCATTCGAAACTTTATAAAAATTACAATATTATGGTTTATCCACTTTATCTTGCGAATTATGCTGAAAACGACCAAGAAAGTTTACTCTGTCAGGAGGAAATTCCCGCGCACTATGTCTTTTGGCAACAAAGACGCCTCTGGAACCACGGCAGTGAATGATAAGTGGTAAGGAGACACATCTGACGCGTCCAAAACTGTTCACAAAGCAGAAGCTGACACTAAATTACTGCAATCTTATGTCAGGTGTGTAACAGATTTGTGTTGTCTTCTTGTGATAGCATCACGCCGCAAAAAGGCAAACAGTGTCCGCAAATCAACGGACCTTGGTGGGCATGTCACCGAGTATGAAGTCGAGTGCGAAGTTGGAAACTCGACAAGCATCTACAAAGAAGACAAAAAATGTGAAAGAAACACTTCGGAGGAAGTGTCCCGCGATTCCACAGAGAACGACGAGAAGGTAAAACAGAATGTCCATGAAAATACGGATCTAAAAAATAAACAGAACGATCCTACTGATGACCCTGGTGTTGAAGGGAGAGAAGTCATGCAATTGAACGGTAGAAACAAACCAGGCGATGTCTAAGATGTTCAACAGGAAGTCATTCAGCCGTCAAGTACCACTGGGTTTGCTGATGAGGCTTATAGTGAGGAAAAAGTCCTGAAATCCGAAAGCAAACCCGTTCAAAATGACCACTTAAAAGACGCCACATTGTCTGATTTTACTAAGACAACTGAATCTATAGTTTCGGAGGAAGTGTGCCCCATTTCTACAAAGAAAGATGGGTCGTGGAAGACTAATGATCATCAAAAGAGGCACTCCCAAATTCAACAAAAGTGCCAATTGGTAAGCCTGATGGTAGAGGGTGAGAAATCATGAAATTGGATAACAGAAAGAAACCGATTGACTTTGACAATGTTCAAAAGGAAGTCATGCAACCGTCAGATATCGTTTGTTTCCCAGATGGTATGAAGAAAGTCTTGAAATCTAAAAGTAAAAGCGTTGAAGGTCACCACTTTGAAGACGCCACCAAGTCGACCGAGTCTAGAGTTTCTGAGGAAGTTTACCACATTTCCACAGACAAGGATGAATTGCTGTAGAAGAATGTCCATGGAAAGACTGAGCTGCCAGAGTTACTGGCAAGTCAAATCCCTATCATTGCACCCGAAGAAGAAAATTGCATCGAAATATGAAATATTGAGGAAATTCCTGCGGACGCCGAAAATTGTGATATCCATGGGTTGCCTTACGGTGCAACTTTTTCTCTATTGAAATAGCTGCTTCAGAAACCATCCGCCATAGCTCTACATGTATGATTGATACTGGAGAGAAAGAAGCCGGTAAACTGGAAGGCATAAACAAGCCAGGCTACTTTGAAGATGTTCGAAGTCATACACTCGTCAAGTATTGTTCATTTCGCTGGCAATGATGACAGTAAGGAGAAAGTCCTGAAATTTGAAATTATATCCGTTAGAAGTCGCCACTTGGACGACATCACACTGATAGATTTCAGTGATTCGACTGAGCCTACAGTTTCATCTGTGATTGAGTAAACTTTTACACAGGACTCACGACGATCCGTATCTGAGACTCTGTGCAGCAAATCAGGCAGCGTCGAAGTTAAAAGCCCAGAAGATGCAAATTTGCACAGCTTCGCTAAGTTGCCCCAAGATGCCATTTCTTCTCATACTGTAAATCTTTTAGAGTACACGTTGATAGATGAAACTACTGAGAAGAACAAAATAAAATTTCAGAGCAGTGGTCTGCCCAGCAAGCGTGAAGACATGCCACTGCACTGGACGATGTTAAACCTTCTATTGTCACCACCTAGCCTCACAGTCACATTTCGTTTGTGACGTTGCATTTTCCAACGAATATTGATATTGAGTAATGATGAATGTAATACCACATATCTTCAAGCTAAGAACGAGCCAGGGGAGGTTGAGGATGCTCGCCAAGAGGACCGCAGATCGTCTCCTTTTGAAACGTTGCCTCAGTATGATTTTTGTTTTGCTGGTGGGGATTATTCAATGGACACTGAATACAACTGTAAAAGTAAAACAAGATTGCAAATTAGCAACAAGACATACACAATTGATGGCATTTCTTCAGAAGACAAGACGTTTGTGGATGTGCCTCTCGATGCCGTTTCTTCTGATTCAGAGGACACCCACAGAATTACCAGTGATTTTACGAATAAATCAAATATTGTAAAACGTGAAGGACTTTTCAAGCGTTTGAAATCACGATTCAGACGGAATCGTCATGTGGTCAAGGTCTGTGCGCAAAGTTTCGTCTCGCGATGGCGGTATTTGATGTGTTGCAGTGCTTTTGAAGACGAGAACACCTATGCCAGATTACGCAACTGACGGACAGAAGTATAAGTTCAATCTTGAGCGCTTTTTTAACACTTTTAACGTTTTCTTATCATAAAATACGCTGTACATCGTTGTTCGGAACCATAAAGTCTCTGCTGTGCACACATATTGAATGTAAATTGCACGAGGAAAGGCAACATAAATGAAAGTGCAGCTGAAAAGTTTATTTTAAGTGTGCTTAAGCTGAAAGTACGCTGAGTACTCTCTAACGGATAAAGTTTCAGTGTAATGAGACACTTCTCTTTTCAGTGGCGGATCTACGGGGGGGTTCAGGGGGTTTAAACACCCCCCTTGGGCCAGGACCCAAAAATTAAAAAAAAACAAAAAAAACGTCTCCAGCAAAACAAAAACGGCACCGCCAGCGTGTACAAACCCCGAGTAAACCAACTTGGAAAAAATGAGGGGAGGAGGGTTCACTCTGAAAATATATTTTTGCATTGTTAATTGCTGTTATGAAAATCAACGCGTTTCGAGTCTTCGTGGCTCATCGGCAAAACCCCGCAGATCAATTGTGCGCGCGCTTCCGACGACACTTCTGAAGTAGCCAAGCATCCACCGCTGAAAAAGCAGCCCTATTGCTGATTTCTTTAGGTAACTAGTTTCTTTACTCTAAGATATGTTTTGATTTGATTAGGGGAAATACTGTGGTGCCGCAACCCTGATATTCAGGCGAATTGATGGGCAACGTTTTTACCTCATCTGTCATGCCATGTCATCCTATTACACCCCACACGTTTGACTGGTGTATTGTAAAGTTGTCTTGCGCAATATCATACAGTGTACGTGTACATGTAATACTTTTGAAAAAAAAAACTCGTTTTCCGAAGAATTGCTATTGTGGCGGGCGCCGTGGTCTGGTCGCGAGTCTGTTTGAAGATCATGGCACTCTAACAAGTTATGACTATACAAGGAATGACCAAGGGGGCACTCACATTAACAAAGTGACCGCATTCGCGAACAGTGTACAGTACCAGAAATTGCGGGGAGGCTGTATTTTCACAACAAAGTCTTGCGGGACTCGTGCGATGTTCAATGGGCCTTCTAAGGAGCTCTAATGCCGACCTCAACCGCCTACCGTCTTTCTACCTGCAATAAGCACCAGTGAGGTTTTCTATAGGCCCTACTGAGATGATTTCCGCAGAAAGGCCCACGCGACGAAACGCCCATGCCCATGGGCATTTATTTGATGTTAGTACTTCGGGTTTCAAGCGTTCACACATTGGGACGTTTATTTCGAAAGTTGCAAGAGATGCAAATGGGTCCTGGGATACATCGTCAAGGTTTGAAGTAGTCCATGATGAACGGAACAAATTTAGTTGAGCATGTTGTAAGTCTTTTGAATGGACTTGGTAACCTCAGGGGGCTTAGTGCCAACTGAGCTGCGAAACGAGATGCTGACATTGTAGAGGTGGACAAGGTCATTGACACAACAGTTGACGAAGTGCAAGCGTTGGGAACAAACGTCGAAGATGTCTGGGTAGAATGGTTCTAAGACAAGCAAACCATTGGATCCGATATACAGAATCCTCGGCAGTCTAGACAGCAGGAAGATAGGACCAACGTTCCTGGTGAAACACCCAGGTAATAAGTTATAATTATTCACAGTTTGTAATAATGTCGGTTTTTTATGCTTGTGTACAATGAAAACGAAATAGAAATTATTTTTAGACATGCCAAATTTACCCAGTACACCAGAGGGTCTACGAGCGCACAGAAACTGATTCTGGTTTGTATTTCCACATGAGTCTATCTGCTTCATATCCAAAATCTTATTTCACGTAGTGCGTAGTTAAATCTGTACCCAATACTTATTTCTTCCAATGAGTACTACAGAACGGTGCGAAAACCTTTCCTTGATAACCTCTCGCAACAGTTGACCACCAGATGTGTAAACTACACGTACGAGCAACCACTGGGGATTAAAACGTGTCTGGAGAGAAGTTTCAATTCAAAATTTTTTGCAAAGTACGCTTCAGGTCTCACGACGGACCAGGCCAGCTTGATTTGTGAAGATATCGAGTTTCAGTGTACTTCTGGTCCCTCGGCGAACTAGTCTTGTGATGTTCTTTACCAAAGTGTGCTTTGTAAAACTATTTATCTCAACCAGTACTGTTTGGTCCCGCTACAGATCGACTGTTTTTATAAGGATAATAAGCACACAGGTGTACTTTTGGTCTCGTGACGGACCAGGCCAGAGTTTTTGTGTACTCTCAGTGTACATCTTGTAATATTCTGATATTACGAAATCAGAATATAAGATTGGTCCCTCTACGAACTACAACTGTATATCTTTTCACCACGGTGTAGGCTTACAGAGTGTTTTGGTTTCGTGGAACTGTTTTCAGATGATTTGTTTCNCTCGGCGCCACGCGCCTCGGATTCGGCCTTTGCGGGAATCCTAAACCCCCCCTTACTGAAAACGTAGATCCGCCACTGCTTTTGCCGCCTTTCTCAGTAGACTGACACCACAAGACAGGTTACACAGCCATCTAGACACTGCATGTCCAGATGAAAACTGACCAGTAGGCAGATTGTTCGAGGTTTCGATTCTATGTAAGCCTGCCAAAATTGCCTCGTTGTTAGAGGCATGCATAACGCTATCTCGTCGTTATATAGCGTATGTAGCCAGCACACTAACTCGGGGCAGCTGGAATATCCAATCGTGTCAAAATTCCGAAATTTCGATTAAAGCATATTCATTAAAGACCCGGATTTAACTATTGTGTTTACTTATTGTCCACACAGCATTTGCCGAGAATAGTCTTTTCAAGTCGTCGATAATAGCGAGCCAAGTTTCATTCCCAAAGTCCCTAATACATAGGGGCTGGGGAGTTAAAGCCCCCACTTTTTTCAGTGCTACGCCTCACATGCTCAAGTAGCCAAAACATAACATTTTGTGCTCTTTCGAATCGTCGCAAGTGAAAGGTCATTTGATGTATGAAATTTTGCAACGTATCCACTCCTACGTTGATAAAGAGCAAATGAAGTCTACAAACACGATCATGAAAAAACTAGAAAATTTATATAAAGGTGCTATAGTTACACCGCAAGAGCGGAAAACATATATGAACTTGTCTGATTATCAACTTACAGAAGATGAACATAATTTTTTGTCATTGGGAATGAATGTACACCTTAAACCTCGATTTGATTTGTACAAAAAACGAGTCGAACTTGAAAAACTTTACCAAGATATTGAAAACCTTGAGAGAGATGGCTTTGTCAATGTTAATAAAAATATTAAAGACCAGCTCAAGGCAGAAGGAACAAAGAACAGATCCAATTCAAGAAATTCC